>OX422212.1:674325909-674903409 GCA_949130495.1 Sambucus nigra
TACGGGACCGTTTTAAGGCTGTTTTACGTTTTAACCCTTCGATGCCATGTTTTTATGCTTTAAGTCTATTTTTTGCAAATTTACGTCGTACACTCAAACCGGGATCCCCGTGACTACGCGGTCGGTTCCTACGAGTCACATTGGTCCCGTGCGAGGTGTTCGTAACTCTTACGGGACCGTTTTATGGCTGTTTTATGATTTCACCCTTCGATGGCAAGTATTTGTGCTAAAGTTTAGTTTTTTGCAAATTTACGTCGTACACTCCAACCGGGAGCCTCGGGACTATGCCGTTTGTTCTTACGAGTCACATTGGTCCCTTGCGAGGTGTTCGTGACTCTTACAGGACCGTTTTGAGGCTGCTTTACGTTTCACCATTCGATGACATATTTTTATGCTCAAGTCTAATTTTTTGCAACATTACGTCATACACTCAAATCGGGAGCCTCGGGACTACGCCGTCTGTTCTTACGAGTCACATTGATCCCGTGCGAGGTGTTCGTGACTCTTACAGGACCGTTTTAAAGCTGTTTTACATTTTCACCATTCGATGGCATGTTTTTAAGCTCAAGTCTAATTTTTTGCAAATTTACGTCGTACACTCAAACCGGGAGCCTCGGGACTACGCCGTCTGTTCTTACGAGTCACATTGGTCCCGTGCGAGGTGTTCGTGGCTTTTACGGGACCGTTTTAAGGCTATTTTATGTTTTCACAATTCGATGGCATGTTTTTATTCCTAAGGCTAATTTTTTGCAACTTTACGTCATAGACTCAAACCGGGAGTCCCATGCCTACACGGTCGGTTCCTACGAGTCACATTGGTCCCGTCCGAGGTGTTCGTGACTCTTACGGGACCGTTTTGGGTTTGTTTTACGTTTTAACACTTCGATGACATGTTTTTATGCTTTAAGTCTAGTTTTTGCAAATTTACGTCGTACACTCAAGCCGGGAGTCCCGTGCCTACGCGATCGGTTCCTACGAGTCACATTGGTCCCGTGCGAGGTGTTCGTGACTCTTACGAGACCGTTTTAAGGCTGTTTTACGTTTTCACCATTCGATGGCATGTTTTTATGCTTAAGTTTATTTTTTTGCAAATTTACGTCGTACACTCCAACCGGGAGCCTTGGGACTACGCCGTCTGTTCTTACGACTCACATTGGTTCCGTGCGAGGTGCTCATGGCTCTTACGGGACCGTTTTAAGGCTGTTTTACGTTTTCACAATTCGATGGCATGTTTTTATGCTTAAGGCAAATTTTTTGCAACTTTAAGTCGTACACTCAAACCGGGAGTCCCGTGCCTACGCGGTCGGTTCCTACGAGTCACATTGGTCCCGTCTGAGGTGTTCGTGACTCTTACGGGACCGTTTTGGGTTTGTTTTATGTTTTAACCCTTCGATGACATGTTTTTATGCTTGAAGTCTATTTTTTGCAAATTTACGTCGTACACTCAAACCGGGAGTCCCGTGCTTACGCGATCGGTTCCTACGAGTCACATTGGTCCCGTGCGAAGTGTTCGTGACTCTTACCGAACTGTTTTAAGGCTGTTTTACATTTTCACCCTTCGATGGCATTTTTTTTGCATAAGTTTATTTTTTTGTAAATTTACGTCGTACACTCCAACCGGGAGCCTCGGGACTACGCCGTCTGTTCTTACGAGTCACATTGGTCCCGTGCGAGGTGTTCGTGGCTTTTACGGGACCGTTTTAAGGCTATTTTATGTTTTCACAATTCGATGGCATGTTTTTATGCTTAAGGCTAATTTTTTGCAACTTTACGTCGTACACTCAAACCGGGAGTCCCGTGCCTAGGCGGTCGGTTCCTACGAGTCACATTGGTCCCGTCCGAGGTGTTCGTGACTCTTACGGGACCGTTTTGGGTTTGTTTTACGTTTTAACCCTTCGATGACATGTTTTTATGCTTTAAGTTTATTTTTTGCAAATTTACGTCGTACACTCAAGTCGGGAGTCCCGTGCCTACGCGATCGGTTCCCACGAGTCACATTGGTCTCGTGCGAGGTGTTCGTGACTCTTACGGGACCTTTTTAAGGTTGTTTTATGTTTTCACCATTCGATGGCATGTTTTTATGCTTAAGTTTATTTTTTTTGCAAATTTACGTCGTACACTCCAACCGGGAGCCTCGGGACTACACCGTCTGTTCTTACGAGTCACATTGGTCCCGTGCGAGGTGCTCGTGGCTCTTACGGGACCGTTTGAAGGTTGTTTTACGTTTTCACAATTCGATGGCATGTTTTTATGCTTAAGGCTAATTTTTTGCAACTTTACGTCGTACACTCAAACCGGGAGTCCCGTGCCTATGCGGTCGATTCTTACGAGTCACATTGGTCCCGTTCGAGGTGTTTGTGACTCTTACGGGACCGTTTTGGGGTTGTTTTACATTTTAACCCTTCGATGAAATGTTTTTATGCTTGAAGTCTATTTTTTGCAAATTTACGTCGTACACTCAAACCGGGAGTCCCGTGCCTACGCGATCGGTTCCTACAAGTCACATTGGTCCTGTGCGAGGTGTTCGTGACTCTTACGGGACTGTTTTAAGGTTGTTTTACGTTTTCACCATTCGATGACATGTTTTTATGCTTAGGTTTATTTTTTTGCCAATTTACGTCGTACACTCCAACCGGAAGCCTCGGGACTACGTCGTCAGTTCTTACGAGTCACATTGGTCCCGTACGAGGTGTTCGTGACTCTTACGGGACCGTTTTAAGGCTGTTTTACCTTTTCACCATTCGATGGCATGTTTTTATGCTTAAGTCTAATTTTTTGCAACTTTACGACGTACACTCAAACCGGGAGCCCCGTGACTACGCCGTTTGTTCTTACGAGTCACATTGGTCCCGTGCGAGGTGTTCGTCACTCTTACGGGATCTTTTTAAGGCTGTTTTACGTTTTAACACTTCGATGCCACGTTTTTATGCTTTAAGTCAATTTTTTGCAAATTTACGTCGAACACTCCAACGGGAGCCTCGGGACTACGCCGTCGGTTCTTACGAGTCACATTGGTCCCGTACGAGGTGTTCGTGACTCTTACGGGACCGTTTTAAGGCTGTTTTACGATTTCACCCTTCGATGACATGTTTTTATGCTAAAGTTTATTTTTTTGCAAATTTACGTCGTACACTCAAACCGAGAGTCCCGTACCTACTCGATCGGTTCCTACGAGTCACATTGGTCCCGTGCGAGGTGTTCGTGACTCTTACGGAACCGTTTTAAGGTTGTTTTACATTTTCACCCTTCGATGGCACGTTTTTATGAATAAGTTTATTTTTTTGCAAATTTACGTCGTACACTCCAACCGGGAGCCTCGGGACTACGCCGTCTGTTCTTACGAGTCACATTGGTCCCGTGCGAGGTGTTCGTGGCTCTTACGGGACCGTTTTAAGGCTGTTTTACATTTTCACAATTCGATGGCATGTTTTTATGCTTAAGTCTAATTTGTTGCAACTTTACGTCGTACACTCAAACCGGGAGTCCCGTGCCTACGCGGTCGGTTCCTACGAGTCACATTGGTCCCGTCCGAGGTGTTCGTGACTCTTACGGGACAATTTTGGGTTTGTTTTATGTTTTAACCCTTCGATGACATGTTTTTATGCTTTAAGTCTATTTTTTCCAAATTTACGTCGTACACTCAAACCGGGAGTCCCGTGCCTACGCGATCGGTTCCTACGAGTCACATTGGTCCCGTGCGAGGTGTTCGTGACTCTTACGGGACCGTTTTAAGGATGTTTTACATTTTCACCTTTCGATGGCATGTTTTTATGCTTAAGTTTATTTTTTACAAATTTACGTCGTACACTCCAACCGGGAGCCTCGGGACTACGCTGTCTGTTCTTACGAGTCACATTGGCCCCGTGTGAGGTGCTCGTGGCTCTTACGGGACCATTTTAAGGCTGTTTTATGTTTTCACAATTCGATGGCATGTTTTTATGCTTAAGGCTAATTTTTTGCAACCTTACGTCGTACACTCAGACCGAGAGTCCCGTTCTAACGTGGTCGGTTCCTACGAGTCACATTGGTCCCGTCCGAGGTGTTCGTGACTCTTACGAGACCGTTTTGGGGTTGTTTTACGTTTTAACCTTTTGATGACATCTTTTTATGCTTGAAGTCTATTTTTTGCAAATTTACTTCGTACACTCAAAACGGGAGTCCCGTGCCTACGCGATCGGTTCCTATGAGTCACATTGGTCCCATGCTAGGTGTTCGTGACTCTTATGGGACCGTTTTAAGGCTGTTTTACGTTTTCAGCATTCGATGGCATGTTTTTATGCTTAAGTTTATTTTTTTGCAAATTTACGTCGTACACTCCAACCGGGAGCCTCGGGACTACATCGTCTGTTCTTAAGAGTCACATTGGTCCCGTGCGAGGTGTTCGTGACTCTTACGGGACCGTTTTAAGGCTGTTTTACGTTCTCACCATTCGATGGCATGTTTTTGTGCTTAAGGTTAATTGTTTGCAACTTTACGTCGTACACTCAAATCGGGAGTCCCGTGCCTACGCGATCGGTTCCTACGAGTCACATTGGTCCCGTGCGAGGTGTTCGTGACTCTTACGGGACTGTTTCAGGGTTGTTTTACGATTTCACCCTTCGATGGCATGTTTTGATGCTTAAGTCTATTTTTTTGCAAATTTACGTCGTACACTCAAACCGGGAGCCTCGGGACTACGCCGTCGGTTATTAGGAATCACATTGGTCCCGTGCGAGGTGTTCGTGACTCTTACGGGACCGTTTTAAGGTTGTTTTACATTTTCACCATTCGATGGCATGTTTTTATGCTTAAGTCTAATTTTTTGCAACTTTGCGACGTACACTGAAATCGGGAGCCCCGTGACTACGCCGTTTGTTCTTACGAGTCACATTGGTTCCGTGCGAGGTGTTCGTGACTCTTACGGGACCGTTTTAAGGCTGTTTTACGTTTTAACCCTTCGATGCCATGTTTGTATGCTTTAAGTCTATTTTTTGCAAATTTACATCGTACACTCAAACCGGGAGCCCCGTGACTACGCGGTCGGTTCCTACGAGTCACATTGCTCCCGTGAGAGGTGTTCGTGACTCTTACAGGACTGTTTTATGGCTGTTTTATGATTTCACCCTTCGATGGCATGTTTTTATGCTAAAGTATATTTTTTTGCAAATTTACGTCGTACACTCCAACCGGGAGCCTCGGGACTACGCCGTCTGGTCTTACGAGTCACATTGGTCCCGTGCGAGGTGTTCGTGGCTCTTACGAGACCGTTTTAAGGCTGTTTTATGTTTTCCCAATTCGATGGCATGTTTTTATGCTTAAGGCTAATTTTTTGCAACTTTACGTCGTACACTCAAACCGGGAGTCCCGTGCCTACGCGGTCGGTTCCTACGAGTTACATTTGTCCCGTCCGAGGTGTTCGTGACTCTTACGGGACCGTTTTGTGTTTCTTTTACGTTTTAACCCTTCGATGACATGTTTTTATGCTTTAAGTCTATTTTTTGCAAATTTACGTCGTACACTCAAACCAGGAGTCCCGTGCCTACGCGATCGGTTCCTACGAGTCACATTGGTCCCGTGCGAGGTGTTCGTGACTCTTACGAGACCGTTTTAAGGCTGTTTTACGTTTTCAGCATTCGATGGCATGTTTTTATGCTTAAGTTTATTTTTTTGCAAATTTACGTCGTACACTCCAACCGGGAGCCTCGGGACTACGCCGTTTGTTCTTACGAGTCACATTGGTCCCGTGCGAGGTGTTTGTGACTCTTACGGGACCGTTTTAATGTTATTTTATGTTTTCACCATTCGATGGCATGTTTTTATGCTTAAGGATAATTTTTTACAACTTTACGTCGTACAGTCTAACCGGGAGTCCCGTGCCTACGCGATCGGTTCCTATGAGTCACATTGGTCCCGTGCGAGGTGTTCGTGACTCTTACGGGACCGTTTCAGGGCTGTTTTACGATTTCACCCTTCGATGGCATGTTTTGATGCTTAAGTCTATTTTTTTGCAAATTTACGTCGTACACTCCAACCGGGAGCCTCGGGACTGCGCCGTCGGTTCTTACGAGTCACATTGGTCCCGTGCGAGGTGATCGTGACTCTTACGGGACCGTTTTAAGGCTGTTTTCCATTTTCACCATTCGATGGCATGCTTTTATGCTTAAGTCTAATTTTTTGCAACTTTACGACGTACACTCAAACCGGGAGCCCCGTGACTACGCCATTTGTTCTTACGCGTCACATTGGTCCCGTGGGAGGTGTTCGTGACTGTTACGGGACCGTTTTAAGGCTGTATTACGTTTTAACCCTTCGATGCCATGTTTTTATTCTTTAAGTGTATTTTTTGCAAATTTACGTCGTACACTCAAACCGGGAGCCCCGTGACTACGCGGTCGGTTCCTACGAGTCACATTGGTCTCGTGCAAGTTGCTCGTGACTCTTACGGGACCGTTTTGTGGCTCTTTTACATATTCACCCATCGATGGCATGTTTTTATGCTTATGTACTCCCCCCCCACACACACAGGAAGTGACAAGAAAGAAATGCGCCAATTGTCTTTGTACAATTTAGTATTCCTATCCAAAATAATTTCTTTATGATAATTGGATAACGATGAGAAATGAGGATACCTGTTCCCTACAGCTGAACATTGAAAGTACTCGGGGAATCATCTGGTGGTATTGGGAATTAAGCATTTTGTATCATACGAAACAATTTGTTGGTGGTCTCTTTCAACTCTTGAATCTCTTCTTGATGACGAGTATCTCCCTCCTCAATCCTCTTTTGCAACCTTTCTATCTCGCTCTCGTAAAAGTGAGAAGGTATGGACCTTACAGATGGCGGTCGAATACCAACTCCCCTACATAATGCACGTCCATGTCCGTCACGATCAATGACATCCTCAAAGATTTTATCTCTCACTTTCGGGTCATTCTGTTGTTCTTCTTCTATCGCATTCAACTGTCTTTGTATACTTTCCTACAAATTAAGAGAAGAGTTTTAAACAGTGTGCAATAACATAAAACATTTATTGCAATATTTTTTACATTAGGTAATAAGGATGGACATTAAAATATAATACCTCTATACCAGCCGCTCCATCCTCCATATTATACGTCTTATCCTGCCAAAAATAAATGAAAATGACCATAAAATCAGAAACTAAAATATAAACAAACCCATTAATAAATAATTAAGCTGAATCTGTTTTGCATCAATAAAAAGTGAACCGAAAGCTAAAATTGAAACCAATCAAAACGAATGCTAAAATTGCGCCAATAATGGAACGCACCAATCAGGTATCAATCAACTAAACATGTATCAACTAAAGCGAAAATTAGAAACTAAAGATACTAAAACTTAACTGAAAGATAATTTCTTACATACTAACCAAACAAGTGTTATTGTCATTAGTTCTAAAACTCCCTAAAGAACATGTGTTATTCTCTATAGCCTATAATGTAAAAGGAATTAAGTGAATAAAAAAGTAGAAATATTAACTGATTTTTCATATGAAAACGATACCACAATCAAGGTTGGTCACTACTCAAACAATATCCATGAATATCAAAACACATAACCAGACTTCATGAATGAAGATGAGGTATCAAAAGTCAAAACTCAAAACCGGAATACCTGTTTATGCCCAACGAAGATGTGGTATTAAAAATTAATACACATTGGAATGCCTGAATGAAAATTCAATACACACAACAAATATACCATAAATCAGTACACACCACAAGCTAGTACACAATCTAATGCACACCCAAATATGCAAGTTTAGACATCCTACTCCCACACCTGAATAAGTACCAACTATCAAAATCAAAATCGGTACCAACTATTAAAATAATCAACCCATATAACCTCGCACAAAAAATGATGCACAATCATTTCAATACCAACACAAAAATTTAAACTTCGATAACAACACGAAAAATTGAAACAAAAATTTTAATACCAACACACAGATTTTCCTAAAAAACAATACAAACGAACATTTGTTAAAATTCCTAATTTGTTTCAATACAAAAATAAACGAACGAACATCCGTGAAAAGAGAACCAACGAACAACTGAGAAAAACACATCTATACAAACATCTGTACACTGTGTTAAAGAAAAAAATCCATATCATCTAAAAAACCATATCATATGTACACTGTGTCAATTCCATCCAAATCATCTATACGAACGAACACCAAACGTACACCTGTACACTGAAAATCGTTTAAATACAAAAACGATATATACAAACGAACATATGTATACTGTGAAAATCGTTTAAATACAGAAACCTCCATTAGTGGGAGATATTACCAGTGAGATGGGGGTGTCCGATAAGGGAGGCAGCATCGAGGCAGGTGGAGAGATGGGTCAGCGGGTGGAGAAGCAAGGTGAAGGCGACAAGTTATGGCAGCAAGCGGCGGCGCAGGGGTGGGGAGGTTTAGGTGGGTGTGGAGGCTCAGGGGGAGGGAGCGACCGCACGAGAGAGAGGGAGAGACATATCTGCTGCTAAGAGGGAGAGAGAGCGTCGTTGCGTACGAGAGAGAGAGAGAGTGAGAGGGAAGTTTGGAAAATATTGGGAAACTTTGTGAAAAAAGTGAGGGAAATACTAGAAGGGGCGGAAAAAACTGTCCCTTAAATTAGTCTGAGAAAAAAAGTGCTAAAAAATCTCACATACTTTAAGAACGGTTTTTAATAACCGTCCCTTTCGATATAGAACATAGGACGGATTTTAAAAACCGTCCCTAATGTAATTTAGCAAAAGGGACGGATTTTTAAAATCTGTCCCTTTTGGTATAGTAAAAGAGACGGTTTAAAAATCCGTCCCTTATATTAGCCCGCGAAAAATCAGAACAAAAAAATCGCATATACTATAAGGGACGGTTTTAATTACCGTCCTTTTTGATACATATCAAAAAGGACGGTTTTTAAAAGCCGTCCCTTTTGCTACTATAAAAAAGGACGGTAATTAAAACCGTCCCTTTTGATATAGCATAAGGGACAAAATGACACGGCCGTCCCTAATACTCCCGTCCCTAATATTCATTTTTCTTGTAGTACGAATTAGATTTAAAAAGCAGGGTTGTCACAGTTGGTATCAGAGCACGGTTTAAGAGCCTTTAGGGATCTGAGGGCGTCCGTTACGTTTTCTGCGCATCGTTTCCTTGATACGTAAAGCCTTACGACTAGGTATTGTATTCAATGACTTGGAAGATCTTCACGCTGCGATTTTGACGAGAGATTCGGAGCTAGCCTAGTGTATAGGGAGGGTTCCTTGTTTGGATTTCATTCGTGAGACGTCCCACGCATGAGGTGAATTTTCGATCGACCACAGGATAGTATGCGTGAGGTTTGTGTATGAGTACTTGTTGTAATTATGACTAGTGCTCCACTTGAATAATTTTTTTTAAGATACTTGTTCACTTGCTATCTTTTAAGATAGTCATTTGATGAGATGTGGACTCTGGGAGGGCATAGGGTCCAAGCATTTTTCGAGACCGCGATTCACGTGCAACTATCGTAGTTTCATCTCCCACCAGTAGGCGAGAAAACCTATGTTGAACTTAATGATTGAGTTGACTTTTAATTCTTTAGGGAGAGTAAACACTCGTATATTTGTTGTGCATTATCAACTTTTAATATCGTCGCTCTTATGGCTGTAAAGAAGTTGGTATAAGTTATAGCCCACCCAGTAGTACCACTGAATTATTGGTACCACTTGCGCACGTAGTTGTCTGAAGTTGTTTGCAATGTGGAAGGTTAGAGCTTTAGATATGGCATACCTTAAATTTATGTGTTCCAGTTGTTGTTGAGACATTTTCCTAAGAAGAAAACATCATGTTCCACCCATGATGGACAGACTGTTGAGGCATTCGATGATATATTAATCAATGAATGGTTAACGAAGTAAGTCTTGTGATAATAAGAGTATATTATTACTCATGAACATGTAAAGTAAGGGTTGTGATTTGAGAGAGGACTACTCCAAATCGGTGTATGTCCCACCCCGTCAAAATATGACCTGAGGGGTCCAATTTTGGTGTACGCAAGAGTGTTATCATACTTGTGAAAAGCACTGACTAGATTCATCCATTTAATGATGTATAATGAGAGATTCATGAGTCTGAATCTAGAATGGATAAGTGATTATCCTTGAAATATTGTGTTGGTATCAGGGAAGTTTGGTAGGCATGTAAACCTATACGTTGTCCACACAAGCGATAAGATGTGGTTATCTTGTTTTGTAACATCGGTATATTTGTTAAAAGTTATTAAGATCCGGACGTGAATATGAGTGTGCTAAGGGGTGGACTTGAGTTGAAGTTACCAATTGTGAACCCTACGATGAGTAGCGAATCTCTAGGGACGATTTGTCGAGTGAGAACATCACGAGGGAGGGTTCAATAAGAGTTTCATTTTATGCGAGTGTGATTGCTTGAGTTGGTGATATATCCACGAGTTCGGTTTTATGTTATCACCCGGTGATTTGGGGGTACTAATTTGTTGCACCGTGATAATGGTGGTGCTTGATTTTGAATCGATCAGATATGGGAATGTGGCTATGTTTTGGCCCTTGTTATGTATTAATGTGAATTAGAGCACGAGTGAGTAGTTAGTGACATGACATTTACTTAGACCTTGTGTGATTAAAGATGCGTTCCAAAACTAAGTGTGAGATGTTCGATTATGGTGACGTCTATACTAGTGAATAGTCACACCATGATGGTCTTTTGATAATGGTAGAGTCGCGTGTAGCTCGGTCAATTTTTGATTGACTGATGATAGTGTTACCAACTGAGTGTCATCATTAATGGCAAGGATTGAGACAGTTTGGGATTCCAAATGTCGGACCATTCATTGAAATGGTTGTCATAACCTCCACTATAGGGGGACAACAACAAGAGAGTGTTTCGACCGTTATTGAGAAGTTTTGTAAGGAGGGTGTGTACTCTTGGGCAAACACCCGCGAATGGGTTCGTCAGATATTTAATTTTTACTTCAGTTATGTGTGGATTACTGAGTATTAATTGGGGTCACGGTACGTGAAGGTACCCGCTACCTTATATTTACGACCTTTGACTTGTTAGATAGCACACCATTCTTCATAAAGATCAGGTAGCGTTGGTGTGCTGGAAGATAAGTATTCGGATGGTGAGTGTGTCAAATCCTATATTCTGATTTGGTAAGATAAGTGGTATTTTTTGGTCTTACCTCATTGCTTGGAAAATATACAAGTTTTATTCGTGGTTTAAAGAACCAAGTTCATTTCTTGTTCGGTGAGAAAATTCTAATATACTCACAGCCCAAGGAAAATCATGTCGGATAGGTTGAATTCCTTACGTGTTTTTAACAAAAGAGCGGTAAGTCGAATCCGGCGAGGGTTTGTCGCCTTGCGTTAGAGCGACCAAACCATGAGAAGTTAGGCAAGGGGTCACATTGCATCTTAGGTTAGTTCGAAACCTTTGGGTGAGGGATCGTTGACAGCCCAGAATGCAACTTTGTCGGTGTTGTCTTGTTCGAGAGAGTTTGAACCTTGCTGATATTATTTACCTAAGTCCAGACTTGGAAAGATGGAATAATATTTGTAAGTGCATAGAAGTCGTATGCTTATGCACATGTATAACATTAGTGGATAATAAGGGTTGCCATATCGGTTGACTCACCATCAATTTAAGTGCAAGGCAAGTGTTATTGATAACTCAGAGTATAATTGTCTTTTGAGCTTTCAGTATCATCTCTTAGTCGATTCTGAGTTGAGTATCGAGGCATGATTGATGAATAGTGACATCTGTATTGAATAGCTGAAGTTGGATTATTTGTTGTATGCTGAACCGTTGAGTCCAAAGATAAGTGGTTTTTGGAGTTAGATGATTCTTGTATCACTAGGGGTCTTGATTTGACAAATTCCTTATCTCGACAAGCTGACACTAGTGTATCGGAGGGGTTCCTTGTTTGGATTTCGCTTGCGAGACACTCCACGCATGAAACTTAGCAAGTCGGGACTTGGGGTTATTGATTTTAGGATCAACTTAGTAGTTCAGTTATGTTAGGCTTTGTGGTGAGACTTTGGTTGTAGAGTTAGAAATGGGAAAGTATCACCATAAATTTAATTATTGGGTTGCCAAGATCGCAGTGCGATGATGATTCGATTTGGGTCATCATCGACAGACTGCAAAGGTGGATATTTCCTTTTAGTGATGACGGATTATACGGTAGCACAGTATGCCCTGATTTTTTTTATTAGTGAGATTGTGAAGTTGCATGTGGTATCGCGTGATATCGTGTCCAACCGGGGCAGTGTCTTCATCTCGCACTTTTGGGGTGGTCTTTAGAAGGCAATGGGAGTTCAGTCAAGTTTAAGTATTACGTTCCACCCTCGGCTTGATGGTCAGACGGAGCAGGTTAACCAAATTTTGGAGGACATGCTATGATTTTATCTGTTGGACTTCAAAGGTGGTTGGGATACACATTTACCACTGGTGGAGTTCGCATACAATAATAGTTATCAGACAAACTATTGTTATAGAACCATATGAGGATTTTTATGACATGCCTTGTCGATCCCCTACATATTGGTTAAAGTTCGGAGAGCACCGGATGCTGGGTCCGAATATTGTAAGGGAGACCTCGGAGAAGGATGACTTGATTCATGCACGGATGAAGACCGCGCAAGATCGTCAAAAGACTTATGTTAACATAAGGTAGAGGAAGTTAGAGTTCGTTGTTGGGGACCAGGTGCTGATGAGGGTCTCACCCATGAGAAGCGTTTTTCATTTTGGTGCCAAAAGGAAGCTTTTAACGTGATATGTGGGTTCGTTTATAGTGTTGGGTAGGGTGGGATCAGTTGCCTACCATTTAGCCCTACCCCTACCAGCTCCAGCGGGTACACGATATTTTTTTCATGTATCCATGTTGAGGAAGTTTTTACGTCCCGAGGACTCACACCTACACATAGAGTTAGATGGGGTTAAGCTGCAGTCCGATGGGACCTATGAGGAGAGGTCGGTCAGGATCCGAGATCATCGTGAGCAGCAGTAGAGGTCAAAAGTTATTCCTCTTGTTCGTGTTATCTGGTGTAATCATGATGAGTCTGAGGCCACTTGGGAGAGAGAGGATGACTTGTGAATTAGTCACCCATATCTCTTCATGGAAGGTACGTGCGAAACTACCTTACTTGACTTGAATTGATTTGTTTTAATTTGGATTTCGAGGACGAAATCCCATTCGTAGAGGGGGAGAATGTAATACCCCGCATTTTTGATTGAATTGAAATTGAAAAAAAAAAACTATTTCAGTATATATATTCAAAATGTTTGAAAATGAAACTATGTTAGTATATATATTCAAAATGATTGGAAATGAAAAGTTAAAATGAATTCATTGATATATGAATGTGCGACTTAAATATTAGAAGCGAATTAATGCGTATAAGGATCGAGAGGGTTAAATTTGACGCAATGGCATTTTTGTAAATAAACTAACCCTAGGTATAAATAGAAAAGAAGAGAAGAAGTTTTCATTTATCATTTCACAAATGGGGGCTAGGGTTTGGTACAGAGAGAGAGAGAGTAAGAAGAGAAGAAATCTAAGAGGATTTCAAGAGGATTCAATTTCTCCATACAATCCAAGGCAAGTTAATAACCTATATGTGTATATTATGTATCTATAATGAAATTTCACATGAACATGCATTTGGATCCCTAAATTAATACGATATTGATATTAAAAATGATATGCAATGTATTAGGATCATCATCCATGTAGATTCAAATGCAATAACATCATTATAGGGATTTAATTGTTGAAGAAATTCTTGAATTTGAGAAATCTATTAACTTGAGTAAATCGTCATATTAAAAACTATTTTTAGCTGTTTTGGTTCGGAAAACGGATATTTCGTCCGCGATACCCGATAGAAAATTATATTCTAAACAACTTTGTAGTTTTAAGTTTTTCCAAAGACGGATCGAAAAATCCTTGAATATGCGTTTTACGGTTCTGCGCAGAAAGTTATCGTGAGCAGGTCCGAATTTTATATGTTAGTTTCGGGTCTGTTTTAAGCAGGATATGGTAGCGTGCCCGCGCGTCCTTTTAGAAAATCACGTTCCGAACAACTTTGTAGTTTTAAGTTTTCCCGAAAACGGATCGGAAAAGCCTTAAATAAGCGTTTTAAAAATCTGGGCAGAATGTTGTCGAAAACAGGGGCGATTATTATATGTTAGTTTCGGGTCTGTTTTAGGCAGGATATGGTAGCGTGCTCGTGTGACCTTGTAGAAAATCACGTTCCGAACAACTTTTTAGGTTTAAGTTTTCCCAAAAACGGATCGAAAAAGCCTTAAATAAGCGTTTTAAAAATCTGGGCAGAATGTTGTCGAAAACAGGGGGAATATTAGATGTTAGTTTCGGGTCTGTTTTAGGCAGGATATGGTAGCGTGCTCATGTGTCCTTGTAGAAAATCACGTTCTGGACAACTTTGTAGTTTTAAGTTTTTCCAAAAACGGATCGAAAGAGCCTCGAATCTACATTTTAAATTCTGGGTAGAATGTTGTTGAAATAAGAGTGGTAATATTTTTTATGTTGTTAGTAAGATAATTATGGTGTTGTGCCTAATATCCTAACTTGATCACATACTTATGGTTATTAGGGATATTTAACCTTGAAATGATTTGATGTTGAATTATTAAATTAATGATGGAAATTATGTTATATTGTAAATAATGACTATGGTATAACTCGAGTAAGAGACTTGACACGATTGTATATATACATAAGCGTGAAATTATTTTACATGTGTATTGTCGAGTATACACTAGACTAGTCCTCCGGTCGACGTAGGCACATGTTGAATGCGATTTTTTGTGATTGATCCTGTTAGGTTCCGCTCGAGTGCCGTGTCGGAGATAAACCACCGGAACCGGACACATGGTTGTAATGCGGGTCGGAGAGAAAGACCTTGAAACGCCATGTGATTTAGGACTTAGTATGATTGCCCTTGCCACGTAATATTGGAGAATATTCGTGTGTAGGCCTAGTGTTACGACTTGTTCCCCCGGATAGTGATAGTGACCCGATATGACTTGTTGTGTGATCTATTATGCTTGTGTCTTAAAGTAATATCCCGAATCGATGTATATGATATTATACTTGAAGGAAATATTTTGATACATTAAATACTGAAATGAGATTAATAATGATTAATCATGATACGATATGAGACTACACGTTACTCGAGTTTGGGTTGGGTAGTCACGACATAGGAGCATTGGTTGGGTAATTGAACAACTTAATTACTGGAGACGAGTAATGACTAGTGTGCTTTCATTATAAGTACATCTTATAATCTTATAGCTTGTTTTCTTGCTTTGACGTTCGCCTATCTTGCTTTTTGCTCCTCTCCTATATATATAATTTATAACAGGTCCTCGTCCCGCTGGACAATAGACTATGGAGCCTGATGAGATCATATCAATCTTAGGATTCATGTAGCCGTGGAGTTATTCTATTTTAATTTATGTCGTTCGTTTCCCTTTTCTTAAGGGTGGTATCAGAGATTAATATTACTTTGTTTATACTTTGGATTTGAGAGAATTGTTGTAATACTCTTTCCCATTTTGTTTTGGGCCGCATGTATTGGCATTTTATATTTTCAGTTTGAGATTACTGATGGAATATTACGGTTAATAGTTATGAGTTGGTTTCACTTGTTATAGCTGTTATGATGTGATATGGTTACACGTATGAGAGTGTACAAGTTTACTTTACTGCATTAATTTAAATTTTGTTTCTAATGCCAACATATTGACTCTTCGCTTAATTTAATTGGGTGTAGCTAACCGAATTAGATTTAAAAAGCAGGGTTGTTACATATGCTGTCAATTCCACCCTAAGCTCGGGTAATATACTTACTCCATTCAATACTTTCAGAGTTTGCCTAAACCATCATTTAATTTCTAAATCCTCGGAGTTTCCATGAAACATTGGAGGTCGTCACCGAAGAAATTCCTTTAAAGCATTCATTCTTTGAGCCTCAATTGATATCCCCATTTCTATCACAAGTAAGGCATTTTGTTGTGCTCGATTTAACATTGTAAGTTCCTGGAGACATTGGGCTATATTATTAATAATTTTAGGAGGAATCTATTGAGTAGGTTCTGATCATGGAGCTCTTCGTGAAGATACATTGGTATTGAGTGTTTTCACCATCCTATATAAATAAACAAAATTAAAGAATAAAATAACAACAAGAGTATTTGTAACAAAATTGGTTAGATTGATTGAATTAAGAGAGTACATCTAATCCCTAAAAGCACCAAATGTAGGGAATAAGTCTAACACACAGATATTATTGTTATCATTCTTAAAGTTATAAGACACATCACACTATATTAGTAATCTAACGTAACACATAGTTTCCTTGCACCACCTTGCATCAAACAGAAGAGGTCACACTTGCTCCTATGAGTTTATTTATCTACAGTCTTATATATTTCTAAAGTTATTAACCCACATGAGTCGTCATTTGATCCATTTCTTCCATGTAACCAACGGTACTCAGTCCGGATGAAGAGGTTGTAGCATCGAGATATGGTAGTTTCGATCCATAGTCATTGGGAGATACAAGTGGGGTCCTACGTAACTCATCAATTCGCGCCAAATTCAATGCCAAGTAAATCCCTTGTTGTAGAAATTCTTCGTTCTCAGAAAACATACGAGCTTGCTTCGTAGCTTGTTCTTCCCCCACCAGTCGACAAGTAATAATGTGATATTTAATTTTTGGCGTTGCAATTTCCCATCACCGGTCTACATCTCGAATGATCTTATGCAATTTAGTATATCCTTCATCTCGACTAGTCTCACTGAATTGGGCTTGGTGTCGATACCATCAATGTTGAGGTAAATGTTATCCCACACGTTGATGGCCTCAAGACAATTGTTTAGCATCGTAATAACATAAAAAGTTATGAAATTAAAATAACTATATATTCTAAAGAAGTCCCGCATAGGAGTAATAAGCCTGGCGCTCGCTCTGATACCATGTTGTCACATCCTAGTTTTTAGGGTGACTTAAGATTATTTTGATAATATAAAGTTCGAACACATTCATAGACAAAACAACAAATGCTTTATTACATCCTAACAAACTAGATGTACTAACTAAGAACTTTATTCATTACGAGCATAATTGTCTGTGGATATCGTTCCCAAAACAAAATAATAATATAAAAATAAATAAATAGTAAAGCTATATCAACTGATAAGTGGTCACATAAGAAATCATGATGGGTTTTCCGGTCCTGCTACTGAATTTCCATGAGTATCTGAAGGATAGAGACACACATGGTGATGCACTAAAGTTTGCGGGTTCAAGGGGAATGTTACCTTCCTTACGCTCAAGGGCTATCTAGAAGAATAAGCAAAAAAATTCCCAGTAGATAATTCTGATTTTATAATAATTTTAAAATAAATAATGCATAAAGATTAGTAACATTAGAGTTACATAAGAAGTTGGATTCAATAGCTCGTGCAAAATAAATCACAATAATATTGCTACAATTAGAAATATCAGGGCTAAAATATTTATTGGCTATGGATGGTTTCTATATAAATAACCCATAATTATCCGTTTAGAGGCTTTAGGGAAATAAACATACATACAAAAAATCAATCCAACATAATTGGAGATAAGTAATCGTGATAACCCAATAATAAGAAAGGCATTCCATATGGTCAGCCTAAACTTGGCATTCAATACCCTGAGTCCTACAGACCAAATAATATTGTCGTGATTGTAACAGTAGACTATTCCCTAGTCATAATGTATGATATAATAGGACGGGTTCAATGGAATCATATTAAATGACATCATTTCATAAACATCAACATACGGTTTTTAAAATTGAATCGATTATAACGTAATTTTGAACTACACAAATGAGTTCATGGGAATAAGATAAACTCGGACTATCACACAGTGATATCAATAATTGACGTAACCAAAAGAATTGTGTGAAATAATATTGAACGAGAATCACCTTCTTTTTAGGTCTTTTAGAGTTAAGTTCGGGTTGAATTGGTTTAATGCGGGGGTCCGGGAAGTTCTGAAATTTAGAAAAGAATCTAAGTAAGGTCAAGTTTTATAATACTATGTTGGGTATAAAATATAGTTGAAAATAACTTTTGTAAGGACATATTTTCATAGGTCCGTTATCAATTTATTATGTCATATACCGCTACACCGTCGAAGAGCATTCAAGAGCAATCTACATCAAAGACGGATCTGAATTATTCAAGTTCTTCATCATTCAAGACTCCATGAAGTTTACTTTGGCAAGGTTATGTTTTAAATACCTTAACTTTTCACTTAGAGCTTTTGGGATATTTTTTACAAAATATTTTTCTAAAGAATTTGTTTTCGGACTCCTTTTCGTAGAAAAATCATAACTAATTCATAAAAAATCAGAATGATACGAAACTGGCGGCCACGCGTTCGTATCGAAATTTTCTACAGCTCGCTTGATAGGTCATTCAAACGACCTAAAATTTTTGTTCAAATGACATAGCATGTCGTTCGAAAGAGCTCGAGTTTCGAGACGGTGCATTTTTGTATAAATACTCATTAAATGAGTCCGTTTTCATTAAGAAGTCCACAATTTTTGACAGATAGAATACTGCGAAACTGCAGAATCCTTTTGGCTTCTTCTTTTAGGGTTTAATCCCTCTTTGTTTTCAATTCACAAAACTCCCATATGCTTTAGTGAATTATTTTGTTGTTGAAGAACACACTTTGCTACTGTTTATCTTTGTGGGGAGAACTCTACAACCGGAGAGCTGCGTGCTATTGTGGAGGGAGTCCTTATAAAGATCACACTTGTGGAGAAGCCGTTTCTCTTCTTCATTGCTGACCACCTGGAGTTCCTGCGGGAGATTTTAGCCGAGACATCGAAACCGACACCTGCGGATATTTCGTATGTCACCCTATTTCATTGTAATCCGTGTAAGCCATTTTCTTACAAATTATAGTGAAATAAAAGGTTTTGCCCCTTTGGAGGATTTTTCCTGAAATTGTTTGTTTTATCCTGCATGCTTTATTTTATTTGATAAATCATCTAGATGCATGATTTAGGGTTTAACTAATTTGAATTAATTAAAATTGGATTTTATTTGAGAAGTCGCAATATTTCCGCTGTAGCGATCCTACAAATTGGTATCAGAGCGGGTTACGCTAATTTACCGCATGATCCTTATTTTTCAAGGATTTACTTTCTGATACAATTTGTCTACTCACGTTCTACAAATTGGTATCAGAGCTTATTTAAGCGATTACCACTTTACAAATTGGTATCAGAGCCTGTTGCACTAAGTTATTGTGGTTTGATCCTGATTTTTTATGAATTAGTTATAATTTTTCAACGAAAAGGAGTCCGAAAACAAAATATTTAGAAAAATATTTTGTAAAAAATATCCCAAAAGCTCTAAGTGAAAAGTTAAGGTATTTAAAACATAACCTTACCAAAGTAAACTTTGCGGAGTCTTGAATGATGAAGAACTTGAACAATTCGGATCCATATTTGACAAACATCTAACACAATCAACCAAAAGATCTCACATGGGGTGAATCACGTGCAAGCAAACGGGAATCATGGACAAGTAAACCATAAGCCTCTAAATCCGATTTCCTGACCCAAATCGATGTGTAACGAGGTGTGGGGGTGTGGGGAATCAAATTTATTCTTCTATTAACCTTCCTAGGTTCATTTAAAAGCTTGCAACAAAATCTCCTAAGATGACCTTGCCTACCGCAATGTGTGCAAGTGTAAATCGGGCGGTGTGTGTTACCTTAAGGTGGACCTCTCCTCAAATTTCTCGATTGCTCTCTCCAAATTTGCCTAGGTGGGTCTCTCCTAATGATCCTAGGAGGTTCTCTCACGATGTTCTTAGGGGGATCTTTCCTAACAACCTTAGGTGTCTCTTTCTTAACAATCCTAGGAGGTTCTCTCACACGTGTGGGAATGGGTGCAACATGTTTTTCAAGACCAATCCCACCCCTATCCTTTTTTATCTCGACGGTGCCTAAAATCTTATCAAGTTTTTCAGACCTAGACTCCAAATCAAATTTCACTTTACTTGAATCTTTCTATTTCACCTCAAGTTCACCTATCCTAGATTCAAGTACACGTCTACAAATTGGTATCAGAGCCTGTTACACTAATTTATTGTGGTTTGATCCTGATTTTTGCACAAAAATGGCTTTTGACGGTTTTGATGATCTTTGATGTCAAATTTTTGAAAAAGTTAATTGGAAAATTCACACGAAATCTTGTTTTATATCTTCTGTTGAAAATGAATCTGAGAGGTGTTCTTGTTGTGAGGGTGTTGGTCACACGTTAAATGAGTGTACCAAAAATTTAAGAAGAAATTGAATAAACTGATCTCTCATGTTTCTACCCTTAGTGATAGTGATTCGGAAGAAGAAGTCGTTTATGCTTCTAGGGGAGAGTTTCCCATCCATGTGATTAGTGATGAGAGTGAGGGTGAAAAGGGTGAGGAGGAAGAAGAAGAATTGAGTGAGTTGCAAGTTGCCTACAATAATTTGTATTTTGAATGTTTAAAGACAAAAAAGGCAAACTTGAAACTTGAAGCTCAATTGAAAGATTGTGCCTTAAAAAATAATGATGTTTTAGTTGAAGAACTTAGGGCACGTGAGAAAATTTTGAAAGAGAAGCTTGAGTACGTTGAGGGTGAGAGAGATAGTCTTAGAGGGTTGATGGAGACTATGAAAAAGGAGCTTTTAGATTCCGAGGATTCTAGACGTGTACTTGAATGTAGGATAGGTTAACTTGAGGTGAAATTTGATTTGGAGTCTAGGTCTGAAAAACTTGATAAGATTTTAGGCACCGTCGAGATAAAAAAGGATAGGGGTGGAATTGGTCTTGAAAAACATGTTGCACCCATTCCCACACGTGTGAGAGAGCCTCCTAGGATTGTTAAGAAAGATACACCTAAGGTTATTAGGAAAGAGCCCCCTAAGAACATCGTGAGAGAACCTCCTAGGATCATTAGGAGAGACCCACCTAGGCAAATTCGTAGAGAGCTATCGAGAAATTTGAGGAGAGGGCCACCTTTAGGTAACACACACCGTCCGATTTACACTTGCACACATTGCGGTAGGCAAGGTCATCTTAGGATATTTTGTTACAAACTTTTAAATGAACCTAGGAAGGTTATTAGAAGAATAAATTCGATTCCCCACACCCCCACACCTCGTTACACATCGATTTGGGTTAGGAAATCGGATTTAGAGGCTTATGGTTTACTTGTCCACGATTCCCGTTTGCTTGCATGTGATTCACCCCATGTGAGATCTTTTGGTTGATTGTGTTAGATGTTTGTCATACACTAGCGTCGCATCATGGTATATTCTTTCTAGTGTTATGACTCACTTTGACGTGGAGCACATTGATTTATTTGTTGCATTTGTGTGTTTCGCTACTGTTTTAGCACTGTTTTGGATTTGTTTGCCCCCTACAGGTACTGTTTTCACTAAATTTTTGCACTGGGCATAACTGTATGACTTTCTGGTCAAACTGTGAAAATTTGGTTTTCTCGTTCGAGCGAGAACTGTACGTCGTTTGAGCGACATCTTTTCTCGCGCGAAGTCTCTTCTCGCGACATTCCTTGTCGTTCGAGCGACAGGCTAAGTTGTTTAAGCGACCTGTCTAGTTTTTCCCCTGTCCCTCTGTTTCAGTATCCTGTGTTCATATGCTTAGATTTTTGGTACTGCTGGTTGTTTTTGGAACAGTTTATATGCAATTATTCATAGTTCCCATGCTTATTTGATATACACTGCATTGCTCGTTTAATCACATCTGCTTAGATTGATATATTATTTGTGTGATTTACTGTTTGCCAGCATAGGTTGATGCTCATGCCGTTATTATGCCTATTACTGGTTGTGCTATATTTGTGTTATATTTCTTCCAAAAAATTTAAAAAGATTTTTTTTAGATAAATTTTTTTTTGAAAAAATTCAAAAAGATTTTTGTATTTTGTCTACACCATTTATGGATAGACACTTGGATGACCGAGTCACAATTTCATTCCATTTATCCATGTGACTATTTGATAGTGTTTTGAGACAATATGTCAATTCATCCATGTGCTTCATAATATTTGGAGTCATTAAGATGTAATTAAGTGGTGCTTCCTACATGTTTGACTCATAGTTTCCTTTATTTCACACATGCACAGATTTGTTTGATTATTGTTCTTGACTTATCACATGTTGGTTGAGTGTTTTCATCTCAATTCTGTCCTTAAAACGAACCAAGTCCAATAATACGAGAGTAATAAAAGTAGTGCATGTAAAAACCATTACCCGTGAGGAATAAATTGTTTAGTTTGAAAAAATGATGAGTGAACACGAGAAAGGGCTGCGAGTGAATAATAATCACGCCGTGAAAGCCACCGTTTGAAAAGATCCCACACAAAAAAATTAAGGCTATAAAAAGATGATATATGCCAAAAAAATTGGGCCAATAGGTTTTATCTAAGTTGAGAATTTAGTACCTCTTCAGATATAAAGAATTGCATTATTATATATGAGGGAGTTTTAGATGGATATATCAATGGGTTTGCACGTCCTTTGAAAAGTTCTCGAAACGGCACTAGATAGTTTTGGACGTTATTGGTGTGGAAATCATTTAGACTTTGATTTGTTGATTTGATTAAGACGATGTCATTTAAATTCAACAATTTTTACACCTAAGGATTCTTTTGATGTTCATTCGTTAGGGGTACACGTATGCATCGTGCACATATGATTGATTGAGTTTATTTACCTATCGAATGTGTTCACACCCATTCATTACGTTTCCATGACTTGGTTGTTTGAGTTTTAATCCATGGTGTGATTTTTTTTTTGTATCCTATTTTTGTATGAAAATTTTGAAAAAATAAAAAATAGTTTGTGAATGTTTTTGGGACATACCTTTACATGCGCGTAGCTTAAACTTTGTTTGCTATGCATTTTTATCGTGACACTCCATGTTTTGATTGTTTCTTCTTATCTGTCTATTTGGGGACATCATAAAAAGGGGGAGAAAGAATTATCATGTTATGGGGGAGTTTTTGCATTATGGGGGAGATTTGATTATTAATCCTTTATTCTTATATCATTTCAAACTCGATGCGTCACGAAGGTGTTTTTCTTTATCTCATGTGTGTAGGTACAAAGACTGAAGATTATGATGTTGCACACCCTGATGACAAAAACTTTGAGATTTGATGAAGATTTTTGAACAACGGTTTGAGATCTTGCAAATTTATTCATGGGAGGGTAGATTTGTATAGGCAATTTGGTTTTTGATAATTCAGATTTTTTATGTATGTACCGGCATAGACATAGGGGGAGATTTGTAAGGACATATTTTCATAGGTCCGTTATCAATTTATTATGTCATATACCGCTACACCGTCGAAGAGCATTCAAGAGAAATCTACATCAAAGATGGATCCGAATTATTCAAGTTCTTCATCATTCAAGACTTCGCGAAGTTTAATTTGGTAAGGTTATGTTTTAAATACCTTAACTTTTCACTTAGAGCTTTTGGGATATTTTTTACAAAATATTTTTCTAAAGATTTTGTTTTCGGACTCCTTTTCGTAGAAAAATCATAACTAATTCATAAAAAATCAGAATGATACGAAACTGAAGGCCACGCATTCGTATCAAAATTTTCTACAGGCCCGCATGTAATCTCGCTTGATAGGTCATTCGAACGACCTTCAATTGTCATTCGAACGACCTGCAATTGTCGTTAAAATGACATAGCATGTAGTTCGAACGAGCTCGAGTTTCGAGGCGGTACATTTTTGTATAAATACTCATTAAATGAGTCCGTTTTCATTAAGAAGTCCACAATTTTTGAAAAAAAGAAAACTACAAAACTGCAGAATCCTTTTGGCTTCTTCTTTCTGGGTTTAATCCCTCTTTGTTTTCAATTCACAAAACTCCCATATGCTTTAGTGAATTATTTTGTTGTTGAATAACACACCTTACTACTGTTTATCTTTGTGGGGAGAACTCTACAACCGGAGAGCTGCGTGCTATTGTGGAGGGAGTCCTTATAAAGATCACACTTGTGGAGAAGCCATTTCTCTTCTTCGTTGCTGACCACCTGGAGTTCCTGCGGGAGGTTTCAGCCAAGACATCGAAACCGACACATGCGGGTATTTAGTATGTAACCCTATTTCATTGTAATTCGTGTAAGCCGTTTTCTTACAAATTATAGTGAAATAAAAGGTTTTGCCCCTTTGGAGGATTTATCCTGAAATTGTTTGTTTTATCCTGCATGCTTTATTTTATTGGATAAATCATCTAGATGCATGTTTTGGGGTTTAACTAAATTTGGAATTAATTAAAATTGGATTTTATTTGTCGCAATATTTTCGCTGTAGCGATTCTACAACTTTTTAGGGGGTAATATGTAAATTCATGTTTCTAATTCCTTATTGTTTTGAATTTAATGGTAATAAACTTTTTTGTTCATAAAGGTGTCAAAATCATTGGGTGAAGTTGGAGACAAAAATTAGGAAGTTGTAAAAATTAGGGGGTTATATGTAAAAATTCTTTCGAATTTTAAAATCAAAGTTTGGTGTTTCTTGGAATTGGCTTTCTGGTTGATTAAATAGGTTGTTGTAATATACCATTTTGACCAGAAGAATAAAATAAGTTTTTGAAATTTTCTTTATGTATTTTCTGATTTGACATGCGCCCTCATGCGCTGAGTCAAATTTCTTACGCGTTGATTTTGACCTCACTCGCGCGTGTGTTAACCACTTCATCTTCAACCTTCAAAATTTTGACTTTAGGGTTTCAAACCTTTACATTCAATTAAATATAATACATGATACCATTTTAGATGATTCAAAGGTCATTCAATCTGATTTTTCCCAAGAAATCCAAAAATATAACTTCCATGGATTGAGGTGAAGTGCGGCCTCATCTCCATGTACTACAGATTTTGGAAAATTTTAGTTCGATCTTCGTGGATTTATAGTATAATTCGAGTTATAGCAGTTATATGGTTTTGTTCCTGAATGATTTTAGAGTAAAATGGTTTTGGTTTGAGGCCATAATTTATAGTTAAGAGGAGAATTTAGATTTTGAAATTTCTATTGCAGTGATTGAAAATCTAGATTTTGAGGTTTATAACTATTCTATAATCAAATTAAACATTGCACATGAGTTACTTAAGGTTTAAAGACAAATATTCTTACCTTGAAACTTTTTTAAGGTCAGAAACACATAATTCACCATTAAAGCTCAAACTTTAATGGTGTTTTATGAAATTTGATCCTTATCAGCATATTTCTACGCGAATTAATGCATGAAAAAACATAAATGGAACCTATATAAGTGTAAAAACTATGTAGAAATGATGAAACTTATATAAGAGTCTCAAAATTCTTGAGTTTTGGAACTTCTTACTAGGTCTAACTGATGGTTTATGAAGAGGTTTGTTGTGCCTTTTATAGGGGTGATTGAGGTTAGTTTATTGGTACAAAAAGAGGTGGAAATCAGGAGGTTATAGACTAGTTTATTTTGGAAGGTAAGAATAGGGCATGTGTTTACATGTGTTCACCCATGGGTATAGGCTTATATGGCAGCTTATGTGGAGTTCCAGTTAGCTAAGTTGCTGGGGAGTGCTGTGGAGTTTTAGTTTTAGGTCCTTGGTAAATTTATTTATACTATATAATAAATTTATTTTCATACTTTTTTAAAAGTTTAGGGGCTAACATGCAATTTTATAAATTAGGTAGGGTATTCTTAGAGTCTCGTTTATAATTAAAGATAGTTAAGAAGTCATATATGGAAAACGTTTGGGGTCCATAATTCATTTAAGAGGTTTAAATGCTTTATAAAAAGTTTAGGGCCCATTTTACAATATTTAAAACTTTAGGACTATTTACTAAGTTAAAGTTTTCCAAGGTTCATCTAAGTAATATTTAAGATTTTCAATTCTAATGGGTTTATACATGTGTAAGGGATACATGGTGGACACACACACACACACACACACACATTGAAGTTTAAGACTGGTTAATGTTTTACAGATCTTACAACATCGGACTTCGTTATCACTTCGTCAAATAACTTTTGAATTATGGGGTGTTAACTTTTGAGAAGATCCAGAAAAACATGAATCCAACCAATGTTAACGAATATAGTGACTACAGATAAACTGAAGTTGTGCTCGACTTTAGTGGGTCTTCAGGAATGGAAGACAAGAAAGACTCACATCCCATTCACTAATTCCAAAAGATTGAGGATGAGCAAAAATGTTGCGAGTCGTGGACTTTTCTGAATTAGTGTTCAAATACGCTAATTAACAACTTGGTGACCAAGCAAACGTGGTGACCAATTTGGAATACTTAGTTCTCAAACGTATATAGTGGCTGAGTTTTAATGGGAAAGGCCTATAAATTAGATGTTTAAGTTCAAGCCAAGATGTGTCCAACACAAATAATGCCACCAACATAATTACCAACATCAAGTAGCAGCAACAGTGGTACTAGAGAAACACTCAAGAGTGTTCAACAGAGAAAATATAAAATGAGTATTTCTAGGATGGTGCTATAAGTGTGATCCTAGTACATATTTTCAGAGTTCCAGTGATACACTAAAAGTACGAAGTGAGTATTTTGAGAGCGGTGTTGTAAGTGAGAGCCATAAAATACGTAATGTGTATTTTCAGAGTGCTAGTAATACACATAAAATACAAAGTGAGCATTTTCAGATTGGTATTGCGAGCAAGAAAATATAAAGTGTGTATTTTTAGATTAAATGTAAGCCATAAAATACATGGCGAGTATTTTGAGAGTTCTAGTGATACAGAGTTTGTGTTTTGTAAATAACATTATTATACTCACAAAAGGTTATGAGCTGTGGACGTAACCAAATTTGCGAACTCTGTATATTTTAGTCTTGTGTGTGTGAACTTGTTTTTTAACACTATTATCTGTGTTATTTTTTTCTGCAATATATTCTTGTTATTTTTCTTGACGTATGAATTCCAAGGTCTTGACAATATTATTGGCACAGAATTTGCAACATATAATTTTCCCAACATGTTTTGGGTTCTTTTTGAGTCACGTTTTATTACTATTTAACATTATAATTTTTTCAATTTTATTGATTATTTTATAATTAAGTTTTTTTAAAAGCTTATTAGGAACCCTAATGTAACTTGACTCATCACGTAATATTATAATAAAAAAAATCATATAGTCTTAAATAGTGAGTAAAAATTCAATTTATTGACTTAAAATAGTTTGTTTATATGTGCGAGGGACCCCATATTTTACGTTTTCATTGGACCCCCAAATCCTTGTGGTCGCCCCTGTTTGTGGTGATTAGGTAGGGTATAATGGTTGTGTTTGTTATTGGGGAGAGATCTTCATTTTTAAATTTTTTTATTTATATTTGTTGTGTTCTTTCGAATATTTTTATTTCAAAATTTATTTTGTTTACAGTTTATTTGTTCAAGATGTTTTTTTGAGTTTTAAATTATATTAATTAAAAATTCCATGAGACGATTAAAGTATTGCAAAATGTATAAAATCAAAAAATAATAATGAACTAAAATAACAAAAGCATAAAAAATTCCAATATTCATAGGGGTAAACAAAATACAAGAGGAAGGTTGAGATAGATAAATTCATAAATTAAGTTAGGTACACTTATAATATGATTCCTAACGCGCATTATAAACTAGCTTATTGGGACAAAAAAATTACAATGCAATGAATATACGGGTATATCTAATTGCTGGTATATATGAGACTTAAAATTTGTTAGCCCAATTTTTCTAATGAAAAAGATTTTCCCATTTGAGAAGCCAACCTTATTTTCCACACGGAACAAATGATCCATTTTGTTTGGGTGTGAAGTTTTAATTCAATTTGCATTTGAACTAAAATGTCAGTTGGAAAAAAAAAATCGGTTTGAGAATAGCCATCTAAATGATGTTTTTTTT
Organism: Sambucus nigra; assembly: GCA_949130495.1. Taxonomy (NCBI): domain Eukaryota; kingdom Viridiplantae; phylum Streptophyta; class Magnoliopsida; order Dipsacales; family Adoxaceae; genus Sambucus; species Sambucus nigra. The sequence goes on from OX422212.1 coordinate 674,353,934, forward strand.
CTCACTTTTTTAATGCCATCCCACAATATTATTACCTATCAGTCTGAAAATAATTTTTCGGTTTGAGAATACCAATGTGGATGTAAAACGCTCGGATGCTCTAAGATATTTGTTCGTTCAATTAATTATTATAGTTTGTTTCCATAATAGTTGGTAGCTATAAACTCTATCGTCAGTTCTCTCTCACACACAACCTAAATAGGACACCACGAGATAAGAAATCACATTTTGTTAACCTAATATGAACACTGCCCAATTAGATCATGCCACGGATCGATTTTTACATAACATAATTACGACCCAAAAGAATATGACATAACACAATCACATATTATTACCTATCAAACATGACCCAATAAAAACGCAATCGACACGATGCAAAATCTTTATTTTTTTAATTATCACGAACACGACCCAATTAAAACACTAACTATACGAAATGAAATCTTTATTTTTTTAACTAACACAAACACGATCCAAATAAAATGCAAGAGGGCATAAAACCATATTTTTTTTTACCTAATACGAACACGGCACAATAATAAATCTTATTTTTTGGGCCTAACTAAAACACGATTAAAATAAAACACAGCATAACATATTTTTTTTACCTAACACTAACATGCCGATTAAAACATGACGCACAATCATTTTTTACCTAAACCCGACCTAATTAAAAAATGACACAATATGATTTCTTTTACCTAACAGAAACACAATACAACAATATTTTTTGTACCTAACATGAGCACGACCCAAATAAAACGATTTTGTATCGTGTTAGGTAAAAAAATATGTCATGTCATGCGGTGTTTCAATTAGATCACGTTCCTATTAGTTAAAAAAAGATTAATGTCCTATCGATTTCATATCGTCTGGTATTTCAATTGAGTTTACAAAGATTTCATTTTGTTGTTATCTTTTAAAAGTTGTTTGATTGAATGGTGGTTGGAATTAAATAGTTTACGGGATGAATTAGCTATGTTTAGTGGCTCTTTTGTTCGAGGGGTGAAATGAAACAACTTTCACAGTTGTGGATGACAAAAACTAATGGTAACCCCTATGTTATCTTTAGTGTATATATATATATATATATATATATATATAATTGTAGCTTCTCAGGATGGTATGACACGTGGAGATCTCTTCTCAACAATTAATAAGGGTAAACTTTAAATGTTTACCCTTCCCCTTCCCACTTTTCTTCTCCCCGACTCCCATATACTTACCCCACCGCCTCATTTTCTTTTGCGTTTACGAGCTCTGAGGTTTTGTTTCCGCAATCAGAAGTAGGTACTAAATCCAGTTTCGTTTCTGTCACACACGAGATGAACCCTAAACCGTAGATATTAAACATGTGTGAGCTCCCGATTGAGATAGTCAAGTACATCCTCTCCCGTGTACCCATTGAACCCCTTCTACGTTTTAGGTGCGTATCTAAGCCATGTTTTATCTAATTAACAGTCCAGATTTCATAAAAACCCACCTCAATCGATCAATTGAGAACCACACCAATTTTACTCTCATTCTTGGAGAAATGGATCCCGACTCATTCAACATCAATCTCTATACACTCCACTTAAATACACTCCATATACCCATTGCATTTCACAATCAGCTTAAGAATTATAATCTTCTATCTTCTTATAATGGTTTTCTTCTTTTAAAAGGAGATCATGACCAACTTGTATTGTTAAATCCATCTACGAGACAACACCGGAATGTACCCACAACTCCAATTGAGTATCATTCCTTGGATGGCTCTCTAATTGATAGTTTTGAAAAATATGGGTTAGGGTATGATTCATGTAATGATGATTATAAGGTTATTAAGATTGTTGAGATCCATGATTTCCATAAATGGGTCAAGACTGAAGCTAAGGTTTATAGTTTGAAATCGAATTTGTGGCAAAAAATTCAAGATTTTCCTTATTCTCTCCCCCTATTTAACAGGTGGGGCACTCCTGCTAATGGCGCATTGCACTTTCTTGTCAGGGAAAGTTACAATTTTGTTTCGCCCAAATTGATTGCAGCTTTTGATGTTAGGGATGAGAAGTTTTATTTGGTCCTAAAACCTGATTTTCCTGATAAAGAAGAAGCTGGTATGGCAGTGGATGTTTTGGGTGGGTGTCTTTGTTTGATGGGTTCTTATCAGGATTATACAGTTGTATGGGTGATGAAGGTTTACGGAGTAAAGGAGTCTTGGACCATATTATTGTCTATTTCGTCACCGGAGGTTAGGTCTTATGTTTGGGTGCGTCCTTTAGGTTATTCAAAGAGTGGCAATGAAGTTCTCTTGAATCTTGATAGAAAAAAATTAATTTGGTATGATTTGAAGAGGAGAGAAATTAGGAATGTTGAGGTATGTGATTTGCAGGAAACGCTTTATATAGAAGTTTGTGTGGGAAGCCTTGTTCCCATTGATGGCTATGGGGAAGTGGTGAACCCAAGAAGCAACATGAGCAAGAGAAAAAAGAAGCAGAAGATTAATAACTTGACGTAACTTATTTAGATGCTTGGCTTTAATTTTATATTGCCTAGCTTTTTTTGTCGTGTGAATAATTATAATTCAAAATCATGAACCCCTTTGCGTGGCTTTACACGCATCTTGTCTTGTTACGAACACATTTGATTTCTTGAAGAACATAATTCAATGTCATGAACTTTTTGATAGGTACTCTTATTATGTTGCCTATCATTAACTTTGTTATTGAATGCCAGAGCAAGGATAAGAAAGATGACAAAATATAGTCGAAAGAATTATAGATATTAAAAACATGTGATGAATGAATTTTCCATTGTGAAAGCTAAAGTCGTGTTTGTGTCCTGACTATTGACACGAAATGTTGTCGAAATATGTATCCATTGTTAGTCGTTTTCGTGTTACGTTTACTTGGATGCCAAAATTATGAATTGTGTTTTAAAATAAGTTTTGTTCGAGTGAGGTAAAAACAAGATATTGTGTCTCGCCTGTTCAATTCTAATAACTCTTTATCATTTTCTGTAGGGCCAAAGTGGCTAGCTTTTAAATTAGTAAGTCCGAATGTGGGAATATTCAGATAGTGGATAATGAAGTATCTGATTGAATCTTGTAAGAGAGCGATTTCTAGTTTAACTAAACAAATTGCAAATTTTAGAGTGTATAAAAAATCCAAATTTCAAGGGGAATATAATTCTTTTTTTCAAATTTCAAGGTGTGGAGGCGTCAACCTAAGAAAAACAGGGATACGACAACTATTACTTAGTTATAAAAAAAGATACTTACTAACTATTGCTTAGTATACCAATTATAATCGGGTGTATAAAAAATTAACACAATTACCATTATTTTCACCTCACTAAAAGATTGTGTATGACATCCGAACTCAGCCATTGGTGGTAGTATTGGCAACAAGTTGTGTTCAGTAGTGCTCGTGTAATTTTTTTATCGTGTTAAGGTCTTATCAGGTTTGTTTTTAAACGGGTCTTTTTTATTGTGTGATAAGACCATACCTAAACACCATGTGTTATCTTAACGGATCGTGTCGTGTTTACCCGTTATTATATTTTTGTAGACATTGTTTTATTTTAAATTGTATACAAGTTAACACAAAACCATTTAGACCCGTTGATTTATCAACATTGTCAAATTTCCTATGGGTTTGGCTAAATGCACTCAAACTGAGTACTCTAGCATTTCAAAATGATAAATAAGGACATTATACCATGTTCTTTTGTGGAAATTTTATACTTTTGATGACACTATTTGGAGTGCTATTACAATAGCACCCATTTGGATTGCATTTAATTCTACCCTTTCTTACTTCTTATTTACATAAAAAGTAAGTCTAACTTCATATTCATTACCAATGTAGTTTAGTGCCTTTAAATTATTGCATCCTAACGTATTTTTTCTCAACACCTACACTCATTAGCCAATAACTTCGTATTTGGTTCGAGTTACTCTCATTTTAACGAGTCTAATTGGTGGGAATAATCCCAAAGAAAGTTGTTCAGCTAAGGAGATGGTTTATATTATACTTTAGGAACCTTGCGAAATGACACTAGTACGGGGCCTCCGGTAAGTGTCCATGATTCATAGCTTGGAGTCAATTTGGACAACAAGGGATCTATAAAAAATGTTGCCTTACTTGGTCGGCTGGAGCATGTTCCCTTTTGTGCCTCCTTTGTGTTCTCTACTCATTGATTCTTCGCTTTGCTGATACATCTTTGAATGATGAATAAGCCACCCTCCAAAGGAATTGATAGTAAGAATCATTATTATTAATGACAATTTTTTCACCCTCTTATGTTACATGCAACACTGAGATCTCCATACAAATAGATGTTTGAAGGGCATTTATTGACGTGTTGTGTTAATGGAAAGAACCCAAGTTGGTGGTGATCCCAAGCTACTCATCCTTTCAGGTTTGACCATGAGTGGATCTAAGTCCATGCCAAAGTCATAGAGCATTGAATTCACAAAAGCAAGTTTCATGGAAAGGAACTCAACTTGATTTTGACTTTGTAGGGACTGGACATAATTAATTATTTCATCCAACATAAGGGCCTTGTCAGTTACCTTGTCACACTAGAAACAAGAGATTGTACCAGTTTCATCCACTCAGTTATTTTTTTTTCTCTTTACCCTCTCTACAAGGTTGTGACTGTCTGTTGTTTTCCCCCTTCTTACTCACATGAATTTAGCTAGTTGGATTTTCTTCACAGACACTCTTTTGACCTTTCTTATAAACTTTAGGTTTATCGTTTGTAACATTTTTCTTGCCTACATTGCTTTTTTTTTTCTTGCTTTTCACTTCTATTCCTTAGATTGCGCAAAGTGCAAGGAAGACCCATCTTAAGTAACTTGGTCACAACTTTCAGGTGTATCCTAGTTTGGTCTCGTTAGTCTTCCAAATGTGCCTAATGATTCTTGTTCCTGATGTGTGCTGGTATTTATGTTATTTATGTCAGTAGCCATAATCCAGGCAGCTCCAATTACCCGTGCTTGGTTTTCACAGGTCTATAATTAGTTGTTTACTTCAAATGCTCTATTTAGAGCAGTTTTACTCATCAATTGGTTTTTTGAAGTTTCTAAGACTTGAAGAATTGTTCGATTCCCAGTTTGTTTGAAAACATTTTGATTTTTTGACATATTTTATATTTATATATATGTGTGTGTGTTGGTGTTGGGATCAACAATGGCAATTAATGGCTTTAACTGTTTTATACACACACAAAAAGAGCTCTTACAAGTTAAATAGAGCTTCTCTTACATTGTAATGGTTTCACACCATTAGTGAAGGAACCTTACCCCCTCCACACACATGTAGGGAAAATTAGTCAACCACATTCATAATTGTGTCTCTTGGAGGTATGGTGTTTTGCATTTATTTCTATTGACATCATCAAAATCCATTAAAAACAAAAATTTGAAACAAAGGATCAAAACAAATACCTAAAATTGCAATTTAAATATCCAACCTAAGATTAAAAAAACATAACTAATTACTACATAATTGGCAATGAAAATACTAAAATATTAATCAAATCTTGAAGCAATACCAGAAAATGAAGATAATTTTGATTAGTAAAACTTATGTGAATCAAGAATTAGGGTTATTTTTAGTATTTTTAGGATTTTAATGTATTTTTGTTATTTTCTTTTATTTTCTTTATTTGATGTATTTTCTTTTATTAGTTTTTTGTTTAGTATTTAGAAGAAGAAATGTTATTGGATCCTAGGGACATAAATGTAATTAGATTCTTAGTTTAGAGGCCAAGAAACCTCCTTCCTATAAATACCCATATGTAGCCTCATTTGAGGTGTTCTTCCATTTTTTGAGATATAGAGATTTGAGAGAGTTTGAAAGAGATTTAACTTTTCTTGCTCCCATTTGGCGTCTTTTACGTCAAAAAACACTAATCTTGATATTTACATGAAAACCAACTTAAAAGTTACCTCTGGAACAACTCATGAACATGACACAATAGGGAAAAAAGTAAAGCAATCAAAGATAGATATACAGCTGCAAATTACAGATCAATCAATATACAAAATCCGCTTTGCCAATTTTTTAAAATCTGAGGACACGGTACTTATTACTAACTAGAAATTCTAAAATTCACTTCATTTAATGGTAGAGAAATTGGGCGTCTTTCTCCCTAATAAACCTCGAAGTCACTAATCATATCCGATTTGGTTGGATTCATTGTCACGTTCACCACACGCATTTTTAATGCTGGGAAAGAATGGATTTGTGGGCAGCTTAAATAGAATTTGTGAATGTGGACAAGGCATCACTCTCAAGAAGCGAACGATAACAACTTATCTAGAAAGGAATTAAATAAACTAAAGCCAATTCAAAGTTTCATTTAGCTTGTGCAGAGGTTTATTAGAAGAAAAAATCAACTATTGAGTCACTGGATTAGGTGGATAGCAATACAAGATTCTTCCATGCACATTGCTCTAATAAAATTAAATTCTTGGGGATTTCGAAGTTAAAGGATGAGGATGGTTCTTGTGTAGAAATTTAAGTACACCCATTAATCGATAATTCTGTGTCTGATTTCAGTCGCTCTCATTTTGTCAGGTCTAATTGGTGGTAAGTTGGTAATAATCCCATAGAAAGTTGTCAATGGCTGAGGGCATGGTTTATATTATAGCTTTAGGAACCTTTGAGAGAGAAGGTATGAATTGGAGTAGTTGCTTAGACTGTTTTGATGAGAATAAGCTTCCTTGCAGAAGACATTAGTTTTGATTTATATAATTATTGAGTATGTGCTTTTATTTTAAATGTGAATATGTTAAAAGTTACTATCAAAAGATTCCTTGATTAGTTTATAGATCATCACAAGACAAAAATTCAACATCATATTATACTCTCCCTTAAAATTATATATAATATGATAAGAACAACTATAGACATAATTTATCTTAACAAGAATTGCGTAATGACTTTGAATTTTTATCCATGTGTGCTGGGTTTTATGAATTAATGCATCAATCAACTTTAATGTTTGGAAAGACTAATAGGAGAACTTATTCTAGCGAAATTTATCAACCAATAAACGGTGAAGTTAATATTAATTGAATACATGTGTAATCTGTGAATATCTCCTGATTATTTCCTTTGGTTGCTAACTCACATTGCTGAATAATAAGGGTTGTCATTTTGTGTTGCTGGAGAATAAATGCAGAATGGCTTTATAAAACATACACAAAACACTTACCTTAATCATAACCAATGTTTTAAATAGCTTGCTATCGCGAACGCAATAGCACGCTATTGCCTTTTGTGACGGTAAAAGGCAACGCAAATGGGTCTGCTAACTGGGATGCTGTTGTTGCATGCGCTATTCTCCATTATGAGTTAAAAAAAACATGATTGGAATGAACACAATCATGTTTAAATGTGATTTCTTGAAAATGGAGTTGGGGCCAATTCTCCATTATGTCTAATTTGCATTATTGGAGTAAACATAACCATGTTAAAATGTGATTGTTTGGAAATGTAACTTACAAGAAAAACTATTCCAACATTTTCAATGACCGTGCTTAACATCTTCTTAAAAAAACTAATGTGGTGCACTTGTCTCATAGTTTTTAATAACATTATATATATGTATGTTGGCTAATATTTATCCTAGTTGGGAAAATAGCCTCTCTTAATCCGATTTGCATTTAAGTTGTAGTAACTTTGGGTTTGATCATTGCATAATTTGATATTCGAGCTTTGAGTACACACATCCACTTGCATTCATTTGTGAAAAAAAAACACTTTGAAAGAAGATATGATACCATTTGATAAATTTATGCTCGTAATGGCCTGCAATGGGTCAGATCTGTATTTTGAATGGATTGTTAATTATTTTTATGGGCCATGAAAGTTGCTTCATAAAAAAATATAGTTATACTCATGATTTTAATTGAGTATTTTTTAATCTTATGTTGAGCACCCCTGTTTTAACTAGAAAAAGCACCCACCATACTTTTTAGATTTAAAGGCACCCCTAGTACACTACTTAATTTTTTCTATTATATTAGGCTGGATACAGAGTGCAAAATAAGAAGTTTAAAACTAGTAAGACGCTAAGTATAAAGCATAAGACCATATCCATATACTTTTTCTTTCACCTTTGTGATAAAATATGATGTTGCTCCTCTTAAGTTTACAACATTTCATTGATAGAATTTGCGCTTTGTTCATACTTACAAACAGGTTTGTCTTACAATCCAATGTGCCAATTGAGCTACACATAATTGCGAGAAAATCATATTTAAACTGTCTACCATGAATTATCAGTATTACCTCGCATTATTTTCTTATTCATTGTTAATTTGAAAATGCATTCTTTTCGAATTCACTTAATTTCATAATCATTAAACACGGTAGTAGTGTAGAGTTATTTTTCGATTTCTTTGTGCAACCTATTTAATCTCAATTCATAGTTACATGCAGGATGCTAATTTGGTGCTATGATATGAGGTGATTTTGTTAAACTATTGTTATTCTCTACCCTTAAAACATGGTATATGACACGTTTTCTCCCTCCAGACCAATGCTGGATCGAAGGGACAGTAGCTGAGTGTGAACTGAGCTCGGGGAAAAAATTAGAAGCATGCTTATTCTCAACCATTTTGCATAGTAAAAAGACCCCTATTGTTAACTTCTGAACTGAAGTTTGTTTGGAGCTAAGTACTCTTCTCATATTATGCCCACATCATGTTTAGGTACTGCAATTTTATGAGTATTATCCCTTTTTTGTGTGCATCTAATTTTCAGTAGCGATATCAGTTTTACATGAGGTGAACGAGTAATCATAACCTGTTATAATGTGATTTGAAAATTAATATGTGTTGTAATGTTGTGATTACTTGTAAGTGATGCACACCCCTATTCAGTTGAGGGGGCATTAATTGAAATATTGATGAGTTTTATTAGTGAAGAAATCATTTTTGATAGAGATCACATTCTCACCATCACTTTTCATATTCTATTATGAAAAAAGCCCAAGACTATAGTACCTATAGTATTCAAAATGCTGAATTCTGTTAGACCCGTGGGTTTGGGGGTACAGATGAACAATTTCACTTTTGGAATATTTGAATGTCTCAGAGTCTCCCCTTTTATAACTTAATATTTTGTTTTAATTATGCGTTGTCATTACTTTTGTCTTGATCAAAAGCAAGGTAAGTGAAAAAAGGCTTCTTGAATTTTCAGTTTTTGAAAGAAACATTGAAGAGTTATTTTCAGTGCAAGGAACCTCCCTGAACTATGTAGTCCAACACTTTCTTCTAGGGAATTTTTAGTGACAATTTTAGCCAAACAACGGGCCTTTGCCAAAACTTGAATTATGGAGGGTTTCTTGCATAAAAAAGGTTCTGTTTTTTAATCTTTTTTTACAAAATCTTTTCCAGAGGAATATTTTGCACTTTAGCCCTGAAAGTAACTAAGTAATCATCAATCCCTCTCACTCGGAATCCTACAAAATTTTTGGTTTGGGTCTTGTCAAAGCCACCCAAAAGTTTGTCCACAACACTAGACAACGCATAAAAATTATAATTAAAGACTTGTATTGCGGTGTTTGGGGCTGCTCTAAAATGATCGTTGTGCAACACTATAATTCAAATTGTTTGAAAATTTGCACCATTTGTTTTCATTCAAATTTTACATGGTATATCAATATTTATGTATTTACTAGGCTATACAACTCTAAACAAATAGGCCTTTTTCTAGTTATGAGGGGTTGGACATTAATCCTCTGTACGATCATGTATAGTTGAGCATAGGGTGTTTTATGTCCCTTCAATATCGAACAAGGTAGTTTTGCTGATTTTGGATCAATTTATTAGAGGTAAAAGTACTAATAATGTAATGGCCGAGCTTTTATTTAGAAATTTCTGATATTTCATTAGAGGTTTATTACTAAATAGTGGGATTTCCTAAAACAATGTGATTATTGAACGACAATTATAATTGACATAAACTTGTAGCTAAATTGGAGAATTTGGAATATGATTGCTTCCGAATTGAGAGACTTTGTCAATTAAAAATTAAAGGTAATACGCTTTGATATGATTTTCTATCCTTTTCATTGGTTCTCTCAAGAAATAACACAATCACAAGTACAGATTTTTTTTAAGACTCTACCTAACAGTCATCTCCCCAACTTACTTTTCCTTCCCCAAATTTCATGTGAAGCTCGTGAATGAACTTCGTGAAGGGATTTATATATATGTGCAAATGAGAGAATCTCCAGTTGGTTCGTGAATCGATATATATATATATATATATATATATATATATATATATATATATATATATATATATATATATATATATATGTGTGTGTGTGTGTGTGTGTGTGTGTGTGTGTGTTCAAAAGGATAGTTTAAAAGTTTTGGTATTCAATATACCAACCTGATATTTAGTCTTTAGTTGAAGGAGACTGGATTTGAGGATGAAAGGTTTAGAAATTGAATGGGAAGAGAGATGGAGGGTAAGTGTGTAAATTATTTTTCCAACTTTAAATATGTGGTGGCCCAAATGTGGTATTTGGAAGCAACTATTATAATTAAGTGATATTTTTAAGTAAAAAAATGTTGTGGTAATTTGAAGCACAAAATGTGGTGTCCTCAGAAACCCCCATTAAAAAGTGGTTTTTCAAATTTAATTCATTAAAATGCTATTATGTGCCATGTGACAGCTCAAAAGGTTTTCATGTTGTCTCTCAAATTTTATTTAATCAGTTCAATATCAAATATAAACTCCAAAAAATGTTGCGACACGTGACAACATAATATTGTTACATTGTCTCCAATATCTAACGAGTAAAATGATGAAATTGACTCACAAGGTTTGCACTTTGTTTGTTAATGAGTTAGCTGTTAATATTAATTGTCTCACAAAAATATATTTGCGACATGCCACAACGCGCAAAGTTAATATTTTAATGAGTTAGTTTCCAAAATTAAATAATTCACGAAAGGTAAATTTGTTATACATGACAACTCATAAGGTTATGGCATGTCACCAAACGGGCCATATGTCAACTCACAACTTTGGTACGAGTCACAAATTTAAAGTTTTTTTTATTAATGTTATAATCACTCAAGTAAATATTGACTACCATGGAAACTCGTTGGTATGATGGCTCTCAAATTAAATCCTAGCATTTACTTAATCCAGCAAATTGTAAATTTAATTGTTAACCATTGTGAAAACTCGCAAAGTTTCAATGCTAAATTTTAAATTTAGTGCATTTAGATTGGTTTGTCAAAGTTTATTAGTTAAAAGGCTATTGTATAACAGGTTACAATTAACAAAGTTAGACTTTTTTTTTTCTCAAATTTAATGAGGTAATTATCAAATGATTTGCTCGCAAACATAAAATAAAAATTGCAAAATTTGACAACTCGTAAGGTTGGACAATGTTTCCCAACTTTTTTCAAATAAAAAGAAGAGCCTACAAAATTATTATGAATTAAATCAGTCCTCATATGTGACAACTCACTTGAAAAAGATGTTTCATTTCCATTTTCTTTGGCTTACCAATTTTTTTTTCCATTTTCTTTGGTGTCAGAGACACATTAAATATTTTGATCAAATTTATGGAAATTGGTAGTAATTTGACTCAAATTTATGTGTACTTTTTAAATAATCTTAAATGCGTACTTCTTGTAAGTATCCTCCTTGATAGTTAACTAATTTTGAACAGAGCCAACTAGGAAAACTATCAAACCAAGTTACCACAATATTCAGAGCAGATCCCCTAGTACGGTATCTTCATCGCCATTGCAAATATAATTGAGCAATCAGAGTTGTGAATAATAGCCCCTAATCCTGCTATTCCGGTCTGTGTAAATAGCAGTGGCTGGGCATTTTGCTGACTTTATCATGGAGGTCTAGATTGATTAATATTCCCAACAGGAACTCTGTTTATGAGCACCGAATATTGAACTGAAGAGTTCCCATCTCTTCCATAATTTGTTGGATATAGATCCGTTCCACCCTATCATATCCTTACTCAGTTCACCTTCAAAGAGATCTCATCTTCTTCCTCTTCATATGATGGATCGTCTCAAAGGATACTAAGATATTGTCAACTATTTATCTCCCATGAACAAGAGAACTTTAGGATGCTTTAGGATTACATCTAGGAGAATACATTTTAATCTATTAGCCATAACCTTTGAAATATATTTGTATACCACATTACATAAACTAGTCGGCCTAGAATCAACAACGGTGACTGGATTCTTGACCATCGAGATGATAACGATGAGTATTTTTTTAAACCTCAATATTTAATCAGTTGTGAAAAAACTCCAAACGCCATAAATAATTCATATCCTGTTAAAAATAACGAAGAAAAGATTTCTTACCCTTCTGTTGTCATCCTCCCAAGTTTGATCAAATAGATTATGTATTTTTAGGACTTCAAATAATATTGATTATGGATATAGGACAACAAACATTTCGTTTTCATTTTTAGTCCCTATTTTCAAATTAAAGGAACACGTGGCATGCGGTGATTGGTTAACGTTTTATGAATATGAGTTCGCGCCAGCGACTTTATTCAAAAATAGGGACTAAAATTATAAATAAAATGTTTGTTATCATATTTCCAAAATACATATTATAATATGTCCTAAATTTACAAAGTCCCTTGATCAAAATACCCAACTGACAGAAGATATTCATCCATGCAGTCGACCATAAGGGATGGGCTTTCACGTTTCTCAGAAATCTAACAAACTCAGCTTCAACATGACTGTTTTTTGATGTTATAAGTTTTTTCCCATGTCCTCTTAGTACTTGCCTGCTTTTACCCACCAGGGACCCAGCGATGTATTTTTGTTTTTATCATTAAGGCTGAATATCATTTGAAAACTTTTAGGATTGAGATCCATCATATACCAAGTCAGTCAACCACGCAGAGTGTCTAAAACAAATACATATCTTCAATTGGTTAAATTTTAAATTTACAATGGTTCTATTAATTTTTTCAACGGCGTTCAATCACTTCTTTCACCTTCAAACAAAACTAATCAATAGTTTTAAATTAATATTAAAGTTATACTAAAACATTCTAGGGGAAAAAAACATACCATGATGGTGTCAAAAATCTTACGAAAAAAACTCCATTTTCCAGATTCTCGTAATACTGATGTCGACCATGAATCTTACTCAGAAATGTGATAAGACACCTACATAAGTTTTAAATGGTTACTAAGAAAAATAAGTAGAAGAAACAATTAAAACATTAATTATCGACATAATTGTTTATAGGCGCCTAAATGTAGATGTAAAATCCTATCCCATTCCGCAAAACTTCATGCCTTGACCCAAATTCTCATTTCCCAAGCTCTACGTCTTTCCAAATAGCATTCCATGTTTCGGGCCACTTCTTTATAGGCACCTGATGCTCCATAACAACTACTACTCTTCGGCGCACCAAATCTTTTGTTATGTAATGCTAACTGAAGTTAACAATATCTCTGTTATGCTCTCATTTGTTAACTTGATACTTTGCCCCACTGTTGATTCTCATATAAGAAATAGGTTCGCACAATATTTTTGCTCAGCAGCTTCAAATCAAGTAGTGATGACTGTCTGATTAGATGTTTGACGGGGTCTTGAAAATTCCAATTTTCGTTACCTTCCTGAACATTTAAAATGAAAGAATGTTGAGTCCGTACTTCAGGGATCCATGGAGCCCAAAAGTTGGGTAAAGGTGGTGGTGGAGCCCTGGGCCAATAGGGAGCCATAAATTTAAGCCGCGGGTGGGCCGTGAAGTTTTTTCCTTGGTTGTTCTCTTCACTGTTTGGAAACACAGACAAATAAAATAGTTTAAAATTATTTCACAAATGAAAAACCAATAAATGAATTGAGTGCTAGCCATTCTAAAAAAAATAAATAAGTACAATATCCTAATTGACATATTTTACATTTTTCGGTTGAAAACTGATGACATTTAGAAATTATTACACATATGCTAATATTCAAGGATTGTATCAAATCTGATGTAAAAAATTCACTTAAAATTACCAACATAACCTCACAAAGACAACTTATGAATTAGCATAAATAATAGCATGAAAAGCATAACAATTTCCAGGATATTTTAATTTTGAAAAGGATCAATATTAGTGGTGAGAACACGTTTAAGGAGAGTGTGAGAATACATTAAAGGAAAGAGAGAGAGGGAGTATGAACTTGGCTTATATGGGGTCTAAGAGAGAGTGTGAGAGCAAGTTTAAGGAGAGGGATCTTGGGGGTCATATGGAGCCAGCGGGCTTTGCCTCTGAGTTTTCGGCGTGATTCTTCGTTCATCTCGAGTAGTGGGTTTAGAGGGAGAAACGGAAATTCAAATGTTTGGCTCTTGAATTTTAAGTCCGTACAGAGGTATGTAAAAGAGTGAACGGCTTAGGACATTCTTCGTGTATATATGTATGCAGATGCTAATATATGAGAGAGAGAGAGAGAGATTATAGCCATAAACATCTGACAGGAATTTGAATTTTGGGAAATTGGATCATATTGGGGGGTGAACGTTGGAAATTGGATCAAAATCATAAAGATGTCGTTTTGTAATTGTTTTATGTTTTATCTTTAGTTTGACGACACCATTTAGGTGTCTCCACTTGCACTGAAGTGTCGGGGTTACTGAGAGGTGCAAGGGCCTCGAATAAGATCAATTACAACTTGGTTGGCATCACCAAGCAAGGCGCCTCAGCAGCCGTGATTCCAGCCACTGCAGAGATTTTTAAATGTCTAGGTTCATTTCCACCACCTGCTGGTATCGGTGGCAGAAACAAAGAATTGGCAGGGAGTGGTTATCTTCCCTTGAACCAGGACACCTGTAATTGCCTGTCATCATAGAACAATCTATACCCATGAATTCGCCCTTCGAACGTAAACATTCGACTTGTAATAATGATCAACGAACCAATGTCGGAAGAAAGCTAATGGTTGGATGACAAACAGAAGTCAGGAGTTGGCCTTCATTCTAGTCATTAGTTTCTACTTCCTCCTTGGACTACTCGACAGATTCTTTGATTTCCTCAAATTTTGAATACAACAATGATTCTTTGATGCTGATATGAAAATTGAGAGGCAAAGTGTGTGTGTTGTTGTGTTAGTGTTGTTGTTAGCAACACCTCTTTGAATGGAGTCATCTTTTAAAATGTCTTAAACAATCTTGGAAATTATCCATGTGAAAAATATTTTGAATGTAAGAGCAGAGAGGGGGGGAGATGAGTTATCCTTTATTTGATAAAAATGTTATTTGTTTCTACAAATTTGATTGGAAATACTGTCAAACGACTACACCATCTTATTTATAATTTCAAGCCACCATGACAGTGCATAAAGGGAGGTTATGTCTCAAATTAAGGAGGCAGGATAGAATGAAATCTTCAATGAAAAGAAGTTTCCCTAAAATGTAATTGAGATATTAAATGTTGGGCGTAGAAATGATAAAAGATTGAAGTTTCACACATTTATATTTTCAAAATCAATTCTGAAGCGCTTCAGCAATAGTTGCATTTCATGCAGTCGTAGAACTCGAGATTCATGATTTTCTCGAATGCGTACAAGTACGAAAATCTGCTTCCTTTTTCTCTTGAAAGAAATTTAGGGCCCAGAAATTTCAATTAGAAAGAACAGTAATCAATAGAATTAAATATGTATCATATTGCAAAAACATTAGCGTATTTTGTATAATGTTTGATTTATATAATAGCTTGTCATCCAAGATCTCTACCTCAAAGCAAGAGTTTCGAGTGAGCTAGAGGAGGACAATTAGAATTTGAGGTGTGTTATTGGCATGTTTGACAAACTTTCAGGTTTAAAAGTAAATTTATCAAAAAGTGTTGTGATAGACATTATTGTTGAAGTGGAAAAATCAGGGAAAATTGCGAGAAGAGTGGGATGTGAGGTCGGGTCATGGCCGCTAATGTACTTGGGTATGCCATTGGGTGGGAATCCACGTTATGCTTTGTTTGGGGAGCCGGTGGAGGAAAATTTCTATTAAAAACCAGAGGGGTGGCACAAAGGTTGTCTGGGAGGAGTCAACATCTTCTGAAGTGGGAAGTTGTATCAAGGAGGGAAAATAAGTCGTGGTGACAAGGGGATCCTTTCGCTGTCCATGGAAATTTCTCTCTCAAAAGGTAAAAAGAATGGACATGGACGCGCGTGTTGTTCCCCACTTATGGGAGTTTAAATAGTCCAACATGGAAATTTATCTCTCAAAAGGTAAAAAGAATGGACATGAATTACACACGTGCTGCTTATACTTGTCAAAATATAAAAAAGAAAAAGGGTAGAAACAAACAAAAACAAATTTTACGCAAAGATTTTTGAGAGAACAAAAGTACTTTTTTGTTGGTGTGTTTTTTTTGTTTTAAACAAAAGATATAACTTTACAAATTACAAACAATATCATTATCTTTTAAAGTTTAACTAAATATAACTAAATAATTATAACTAAATATAGACGATACTTTATGTTTTGTTTAAAGATGAAGATAATGATGATGATCTAGACCTCGATGATGATGATAAATTATGAGTGAAGATTGATGGCCTTTTACTTTATGGTCTCTTTTTTAGATATCTTTTATTGTGTGTGATATTTTGGAATTGGAAACATTGAAAGACGACTCTTCATCTTAGTAATGATAATGGAAATTCGTTTTGCCGATTTACTATTCGATTCACGATTTGACAACTATGGTTTGGGGGACTGGTGGACTATTCAAGGTCGCATGGGCATCTAGGTTACTATTTAAGGGCCCATAGGAACTGATCGACTATTTAAGTCGCATTGGGAATCGGTTGACTATTTGGGGTCACATAGGGACCAATTAACAATTTAAGGTCACATAGGGCACCAGTTTATTATTTAAGGTAGGGTCATATGGGACAAGCTCTCATAGGGGCCCTATTGACTATTTAAGGTCGTATAGGGGACCGATTAACCATTTAAGGTCATATACAACATCGGTTGAGTATTTAAGGGCCCATAGGGAACCGGTTTAATATTTAAGGTCACATAGAATACAAGTTGACTATTTAAGGTCGCATAGAATACAAGTTGACTATGAGACCCTAAATAGTCAACCGGTCTCCTATTAAGGGTCTTATAGGAGACCGGTTGACTATTTAAGGTCTCATAGGAGACCGGTTGACTATTAGGAGATTGGTGACAATTTAATATCGTAATTTGGGACCAAATGACTACTTAAGGTAGCATAGGGGACCGGTTAACAACTTAAGATCGCATAGGAGATCGATTGAGTGTTTAAGGTTGCAAATGGGACTGATTGACAATTTAAGGTCCCATGGGATCAATTGACTATTTAAGGTCGCACAAGGGACTGATTGGCTATTTGAGGACGTCTAGGGGACCGATTGATTGTTTAAGGTCCCATATTGACTATTTAAATAATTGTTGATGATTAGTGCATAATTTTACAAACTAACTCTGTAGGATTTAATAATTTTTTAAAGTTTTTTTAGTATTTATGGGTGAAAATGGAAGTTTGAAAAGAAATGAGGTTAAAATTTGAAGGTTAAACTTAAAAAGCGTAAAAGAATAATTTCATAAATTTTCAAGCCTTGAATGTTGCTCACATATGTTTTAAGTTGGTGTCTTGTACGTACATCTGAAGTTTGGTGCAAAAAGGAGTTCAAAAGAGTAAAGGAAAAAGATTTGGGGTAAAAAAAAAAGAAGAAAAAAGGGGTTTACATGGGAAATTACATAAGATGAAAGTTGAGTAATAAACTAAAAATGGGACGGTTAGTTACGAGTAGAGCCGTGTGTGGCGTGGACTATCAGGTCGCAAGTTTGATCTTGTGCAGCTAACTGCAACAATAAATTGTCGCAGAAGCCAAACACACCACCTCTAAAGGCGCCATGCGCGCCCTTACATGGCCTGCCTCCAACATGCACTGCGGGCGGATCCCTTTCCCCAAATAATTCCCATGTGGGAATTCCCAAACCCCATCCCATCAGCAAATTTCAAGGACTTGGACCCCAAGATAAAGGGTGAAGAAAAGTGGTGAATCCCATTTTTGGGGGCTTTTCAAGCTACATCCGGACCAGTAGATTATTATGTAATTATTTTTGAGTCACCTCAAAAATTAAATTCAACCAATCACAAAGAGTCCCAAATCAAAGAAAAAAATAAATAAATAAACTTTTTTATCCTATAAAAGGGAATTGTGGGTTCACCAAGAGGAGAACAAAGTGACGAATTTTTGGGAGCTTTATATGTGAAGATTATTGAGGAGAAAATAATAAATCTAGTAAATTGATTTATTAATGAAAGGTATTAGTTCTTCTTGGATATTTAATTCCTCTAATATGTTTCTCGTATAAATAAATTGTCAGATTTGGGCGAAGTTTACCTGGGTTTATTGGTACATGGAATTATTTTAATTTTGTTTATGTCCCTAAAATTGATTTAATCGTCGTCTAATATGTTTGATTCCCCAAATATCTTTCTAGCGTAATTAATTGTTTGTCTATTTAGGGTCACATAGGGACCTTTTGATTATTTAAGGTTCCATGGGACGGGTTAACTAGTTACGATAGCATAGGGGACCGTTTGAGTATTTAAGGTTGCGTAGGAGTTGTTGACAAATTAAGGTTGCTTAGGATGCCGGTTGACTATTAAAGGTCGCATACATAACTCGTTAACTATTTAAGGTCCATTTGGAGAGATTAACTATTTGAGTTCAAATTGGGGGCAAATTGTAAATCGACTATTTAAGGTCACGTAAGGACCAGTTGACTATTTAACATCACTTAGATGACTTTTTGTTAATTGAAAGTCCTACATTAACTATTTAAGGTCTCATAAGGATTGGTTGACTATTTAAGGTCCGATGGGACATGTTAACTATTTAAGATCCCATAGGGCACTGGTAAGCCAGTATTTAAGCGGGGTGTGTGTGGGAGGTGGATCCTGCGCAGTACCCCCCTGTTTAGCTTGCACGGGGGAATCCAAAGGACTCATTCGTGTGGAGGTTCAGGGTAACAAAAAAAAAAGATCCCATAGGGGAACGATTTACTATTATAGCTCCAATGGGTGACCGATCAACTATTTATTGTCGCATAGGTGACCAACTAAGGTCTTCAAGGGACCGATTGACAATTCAAGGTCTCATAGGGGAGCAATTGACTATTTCATATTGCATAAGTGAATAGTTGACTATACAAGATCTCAGAAGGGACCAGTTGGCTATTTAAGGTTGCAATGGGACCAATTGTCTATAAAAGGCTGCACAGGACCAATTGACTATTTAAGGTCCCATTGGGACCAGCGGCCATTTAAGATTCCCGTGGAGGCCGGATGACTAATTAAGGTCCCATAGGGGACCGGTAGACTAATTAAGGTCGGATTGGGGATCGATGCGCATAGGGTACATATTGACTGCATAGGGTTGCATAAATGATCGGTTGACTATTTAAGATCGCATATGAGACTGGTTGAATATTTAAGGTCTAATTAAGGATTGTTTGACCATTCAAACTCACGCAAGGGAACGATTGTGCTAGAAGGCCAATTGACTATTTGAGATCACATAGGAGACTGGTTGAATATTTAAGGTCCATTAAAATGGTTGACTATTTAAGGTCGCACTGGGCACCGAATGACTATTTAAAGTCGCATACGGGGATCAGATTTAAGGTTGCCGATTGGCTATTTAAGGTCACTCAAGGGAACCGGTCAACTATTTAAGGTTGCACTGGGGACCGATTGACTATTGAAGGTCCCATAGGTGATTGGTTGACTATTTAAGGTCCCATATTGACTATTTAAGGCCGCATTGGGTGTCGTTGACTATTTAATGTCTGATGGGCACCTTCTTATTTAAGATCCCGTAGGATCAGATTAACTATTTAACCTCCCATAGAGAACTTTACTATTTAAATCACATAGGGAACTGGTCGGCTATTATTGACGCCAATGCTTTAAATCGCAGTCGCGCAGGGTATCGTGTTTTGGCTCTGAAGTCGCGTCGCACATTGCACAAGCACTCCATTTTTTAATTAGAAAATCATATAAAATATATAAATAAATCATTTTATATAGAAATCCATAAATAAATAACATTTTTACGGAAATTTGTGAAAAAAAATTTAACATTTTAAACTGGATTTGTGAAAAATGCTACATTTTAAACTCAAATTTGTAAACAAAAAATAACATTTTAAACTGAAATTTGTAAAAAAAATGAAAAGGAATTAACATTTTAAATTGAAATTTGTAAAAATAAGTAACATTTCAACGGAAACTTGTAAAATAAATAACATATTAAACTGAAATTTGCGAAAAAAGCAACATATTAGTTAAAACTGAGATTTAATTAAAAAAAGTATAATTTTAAACTGAGAGTCGATATAGAAAATAACATTCTACTTGAAAAATAACATTTTATCTTTTTGAGATTTAATACAGAAAACATTAAAACTGAAATTTATAAAAAGAATTACATTTTCTACTGAATTTGTAAAATAAGTATGAACTGAGATTAGAAAAATAACATTCTTTATAAACTGAGAGTTAATAAAAAAAAATAACTGAGATTTGACAAAATACATTTTTAAAGATTTTCCATTCTACTTGTAAACTGAGTCTTATAATACAATAATACCCTTTGCATTCGAAGCCAAGTTACCTAAAAACAACCTACTTTTGTAAGTAAGGAAAGTTACAAAAAAAACTCTAAAAGCGTGTCAATAGCGCACAATTGAGCAAAATTGCACAAAATAGCGCACAATTGCGCTAAATAACGTACGCTATATGGGTATCGTGCGAATCAGAATGCGCTATATAGCGTTTTTTGCACCGCAAAACGCAATAGCGTGCAATTTAAAACATTGATTGACGCACAAGGGACGGATTGACTTTTCGAGGTTGCATTGGTGATCGGTTAACTATTTAAGGTCCGTAGGGTTCTCATTGAATATTTAAGGTCGCATAGGGATTGGTTGACTATTCAGTGTCCCGTATTGACTATTTAAGATTGCATAGGAGACCAATTTACTTTTTAAGGCTCTATAAGGGACTAGTTATCTATTTAAGGTCATATAGAAAAATGATGGACTATTCATGGTGTCATTGGGGTGCGATTGATAAGGATCCGTATATTATTTAAGGTTCCCTATGGAACTGGTTAACTATTTACAGTGGCATAGGGCATCGATTAACTATATAAGTTCCAAAGGGGACCGATTGACTATTAAAACTTGCATGGTACCCGGTTGACTATTTAGGGTCGCATATGGAACTAGTGATAAATTAAGGTCGCTTCGGAAACTGGCTGAGTATTTAAGGTCGCAGAGGAGATAGGTTGACAATTAAAGGCCCCATGAGTCTGATTGACTATTTAAGGTCCAGAGGGATTCCAACTGACTATTTAATGTCACATAAGTGATCGATTGACTATTTGAGGTTGTATAGGCGATCGATTGACTATTTAAGGTCAGGTCGAGGACCGTTGACTATTTAAGGTTCCATTGGAAAAATCGTGTGACTATTTAAGATCCCTAGGTCATCAGTTGACTATTTAAGGCAGCATAGGAGCGATTGACAATTTAAGGTCCCATGTAGAATGAATAGACTATTTAAAGTCGTAAATGCAACTGGTTGACTACTTCAGATCGCATAAGGAAAATGACTATTTAAGATTGCATGGGGTGCGGTTGTTTTTTTAAGGTTGTATAGGGACTTGTTAACTAACCCCAAAGAATTGAATTCCACCCTAAGGTGGCAAATTGTGCTTAAGGGGTGTTGTACATAGAAAACAAATTCCAAGGCAAATTAAGGCTATCAAACAGCTCAAAAGCTGGAAAAGCCCAAAATTTCCCAACTTTTCTGAATTTGCCTTGGAATTGGAAGGCTATCAAACGGACCCTTAGAAAATAATGATAATTCTTGATAGGTGCACATAAATACTCTGATATTGAGATGAAGAGAATCCAAATAAAAGGAAATATGGATTCATATGAAGATTACTTTCAAATGAAGCATATTTACTAGAATATGATGATAATTCTTGATAGGAGCAAATACAACTGGAGTATGAAGCTATAAAGGAGAAAAAAGAAAGGCTAAAGGTGGGAACGTGTAATAATTGAAATAGCACTACAAATTGTTTTGGACATAAAGAGACCCTTTAACAGCCAATCCAAGGACTTCTAGAAAGTCCCTTACTAAATATGAAGGGCGCCAATCCGTAGAGGTTTTAACAAATTTAAATAGACGATTAAGGTCCTCATCATACTTGACTTCTTATCCAAAGAGTTTAGAAGATGAACAAATTTTTAACATGACACGGACTAAAATCAACCTTTTTAAAACAAGACAGATGGCTGGACTGGTGAGTTGACAATAGACAACTCCAGTTCGTAATTGAAACAATTCAAAATCAAACCACATGTAGCCTCTTGTGTGAAGACCACTGTCCCGCTTGTTAGTGAGTTGAGGGAGGTTGATTCTAAGGAGCGGAAAACTATGGGATATATATATGAGCTTATGGATAGTGCAAGGGAGTTGAAAGGAAGCAGATATTATATACTTGAGTAAGCATTTGAAATACTATAAATACTTGCATGCGCTTTTTACGCGAGGAAGACTTAGTTTTGAAAATGCACAAGTTTTATTAATTTTTCAGTTATTTGTGATGTGAACTAAACTTAAAACAAGTTTTGAAAGAAAGTCAGTGATTCCCCCATTCTATCTGTTCTTCTATATCTCTTTTTATCCTTTCTTTTCGTAAAAGACATTGTTAGACCTCGCATTAGTAATATGCAGTTTAGCCCACTCTCTCAGCTTAAGTTATAAAATTATATCCACTATCCTTCCTGAAAGATAGGAAAAATAAAAGTTAATTGGGAATTTTTTTAACACTAACCGCATTGAAAGGCATTGCAGTATGACCTCATTGAAAGGCATAGCCGGATCTGGTTCAATTTCTTTTAATTTGGACTCATCCCCAACTGAAACAGGAAGCTCCAAGAAATCTACAGGGTTGTCATTCTCTGCAATTGAAAATTAATGGCTCAGATCAACATGCAACGGTTGCAATATAAAGCACAAAAACTTGTCTACTTTCTCTATTGTTTCATCAAATTGTTGTTTGACAATTGCCCTTGCAACATCAAGCATTTTCCAAGATAAATCCCGATCAAATACATCCTCATTTGCCTCAGCCAGATCCTCAAAATCACTTTCCTCATTGTATTCTTCTACAGTCGTGCACACATACACCCACAACCGCACAAACCCGAGCGAGAGGAGTACTGAACGAGGAAACCTGAAACACAACCAAAAAATATATGATTTCACAAGTAAAAGTGAATTCATGAAATATAGTTTTGAGGAAAATATAGGATTTCATAATTTCTTAGGGTTTACCCGCAAAGTTTTAGCACAATTCCCACCCTAAGTCGAGATGTGTAGTCTCTATCCATTTCTCTTTGCATTGATTTTTATGGACTAGTCATGTTCATGTGTTGAACATTTTAGAACATGGCTATAACAAACATGGCCCTATGTACCAAAAAAATATAAATTATTAGCTTTGGGGGCATATCTCTATCAACAGTATTTGACGGGAAGTTGACCTAGTGATTAAAAAGAAGATTCGAGAATAAGCTCACTAGACTTGCTAATTCATTATTCAACTCGCATCAAATAACGCAGATTACAACCATATGTTAAGCTAAGAGCTTTAATTTAAAAGAGAAATACAAGCAAAGAGGTAAATACTAATTTAAAATATTTTTTAGATTTACTTTTATTTCCTACAATTTTTCAATCTTTGAGAAAAACGAAAGAGATGAGATCCCTCACATGAGATATTCCAACTGCTATTACCTCTTTGCACTCCCGATTTGTGGTCCAAATTGATTCAAACCGAAGGGATGATGCAGCCTTTTTTATGGCTGGACAAATTAACAACCAGAGAATAGTGGTCAGACCCTTTAATTGTTTCGTGAATAACAAATGTTCCCGGAAACAGGGTTTTCCATGCCTCATTTGCCATTAAGCTATCTATCTGCTCCTTAATGTTGGCTGCTTCCAACCTTCCATTGTTCCATGTGAATTTCCCTCAATTTCAGTAATCCCACGCGCTTCATTTAATTTTTGCAGCTCGTTGCATTAAGACAAGGACACTGTCACCCCCATCTCTATCGGAACTTGATCCGATGATATTAAAATGACCAATAACACACCAAGTGGAGGATGTATGAGCCGCATACCGCATCAGGTCCTCCCATATTAACACTTTATTCTCCACAACCGGATCTGCATACATGAAAAGGCACCACCAGTATTTCTGCTCTGAATTCAACATACATTTAACAAGAAAAATGTTCTTGCTTTTTGAAATTACCTCAATCTCCACTTTGTCATTCCACCACAAAGTTAGACCACCTGATATGCCAACCAGGTAATATCCACAACTTCCGTATTCCGTAGTTTAAAGGTTGTTAACTCTTGGCATGAAACATCTGCTCTTTTTTTCCCTTCTTTTTTCCTTTTCCTTATCCCCTCCAATTGTGCTTATCTTGTCCCAAAGTTCCTGTGGTTGGGCCTCCTTTGAAATTTCCAGCTGGTCGGTAATCCATAATTTCTGATCCTCTTTCTTTAGGTATTTGAAGCTGCTGATCTCCTTCTCTGGTTTGTTGGGTTTAAATTCTGGGTTGGGCTTTAGACTAGGCTGATATAAGTTGGAAGATGACTCTAGGTGTGATAGGAGGTTTGGGTTCTTTGAACAGAGCGCTTTCCTCATTTGTGAAAGAAAGGTCATTGGCAATTGTTGGTGAGATAAAGTTTTTGTTTGGACTTTACTTCTATCGTCCTTTTCTTATCTTACTGCCTCCAAACCCAGCTGTGATGCCCATTGTGCCTACTGTGTTGGCTAGTGTCTCAGGCACACTTTCTTTGGGGCTTTCACTCGCTTCTGCTGTTCCAACTTCACTCCCCGCTTCTGTGTGGATTCTCAAAGCCTCCACATTTCTGGAGCCACCGCCATACTTTGAGTTTCATCTCCTATCCTGGATTGCTCTGTTCTGTGGGCAAACAACTCTGTTCTATTCATATCCGAATCTGATCTGCATATGTCCTTCTCATGGCCGATCTTACCGCACTTGCAACAAAAGATGGAGAGTCTTTCATATTTGAAAGGGATCCATGAGTTTTCGTTGTTCCCTCTCAGGATTTAAAATCCACTGCGAATATAAAGAACAAAAGATAGGTGAGTATCAAAAGTATTTGAAAAAAAGATGACGATTAAATGTGGGAACGCAAGTGTATTCTGAAAACCGAAAATTATACCCCAACTTCTAGTATGTATGTATATATATATATATATATATATATATATATATATATATATATATATATATATATATATATAGGGGCGTTGCCATGTAAACAAGAAAAAAGTATATAAATTTAATATATAGCAGTGTTTGAAATTGGACTGCAATACGCGCAATATTCCCTTGCAGCCTAAAGCGAACAAGGCAGACCTGGGAGTGCAAAGTACATGTATATCTTGTGCAAAATGCTTACGTGGCACACGAAAAACGCAAATTCCACGAAAAATACGCGAAACACACTATTGCCTACGCGAAGTAAGTTCATTTTTTTAAGCCTGGGCCTTCAAAACATCGTTTTGAAGGTTTTACTTTTAAAAATAAAAATAAAAAACATGAACCTTAGGGTTTTTTCCCACATACGCAGCTCTCCTCAAAACCTCCTCTCTCTTTAAAATCTCCTCTATCTAATACCTCTTCGTTCTTTGTCGCAGACTCGCAGCATATAATCGACACCCCATTTTTTTGGGAAATCGCATCAAGTAAGTTTTTTCTGTTTTCATTATAAATCTCAGCCCTGTGGATATCGGTTTTACACCTGGAATTATATGAAATCGCAGTATTCGCCACGATAGAAAGCTCTTAAAAAATCGAAGTGGTGATGTTTTGAAACTAGTCAAATATTTATTGTACAAGTAAAAATAATAGTGTTTATACAAGAACTTGAACGTTGATCTATCTTTTAACATTCTGTTATTTTAATCTTTAATGAGTAGAACTTAGGTATGAAGATATCTAGAATAACTCGAATTTGGATTCAATTTAAAGTTGATATCTACAACTTTCACTCTAATAGTCCTTGACTAGCTCAAATCATTCGGGGTGTTAATTGAAAGTGGTAGCTTCTCAACTTTGTGCGAAAGGATGTATATCACTTACCTGGTTGTTAATTTCAATGTATTATGACTATACAACTAAGAATATATTAGAAAAAGAGGTGAGGAAAGAGTGGATAGACAAATAAAATTGAGGTGGGACGATTTAGTGATAGGGAGACGGGATTATTTCCTATTGTGTAGCTCATGTCCACACGAGAGAGAGAGAGAGAGAGAGAGAGAGAGAGAGAGAGAGAGAGAGAGAGAGAGATTACACATGAAACCACATGAAGGGAAACACCTTATGTGGTTTGCCTAGTGCACATCATGCGCACACAGACGTACAACAAAAAAAACATAAAATCCTGAATCTACCACCAGAAACCCATAAATCAGAAAACACAACAAAAAATACTAAAAATTAAAAATATATAGGAAATGTGAATGTCACTCCCAAATTATGTCATGCATACATGAAAATTTACCTAAGAAGAAGGGGGAAAAGGAAGAGATGAAATTTTCCATCATGTCTACAACTGAACTAAAGAAAGATTGAATGTGGAATAAAGTATATAAAGAGAAACATGGAAGGATATCTTACATGAATCTCAGACAATAGAAGTAAAAAAAATGGAAAAAGGGTGAATGTATGAGATCTAGAAATAAAATAAACTGTGAATCAATTTCATTACCCATAAAGGGTGAATGTATGAGATCTAAAAATAAAGTAAATAGTGAATCAATCTCACTACCCAATGAGGCAGCAGCATAAACCGAACAAAGGCAGAGCCAAAAGTACATGAAATTCCAAACGGTTGATGAATGTGTATTGGGCTAGACAAAAACTAACCAAAGTTAAAATGCAAAATCACCTATTAAGCAAACGAACATAGGAGTTCACTTGCATTTCATCTGCCATGAGAAATCATACAAACACACCCAACATTTCAAACAGAGGTTAAAACAAAAAAGGGGGGTGGAATGAACTATGGAGGATAGCAAAACAAAATTAATATAAAAGCATAATGGAACCCTAAACAATATATAATGTGGTACATTTTATGTGTATTGGGGTAAATTTAACTCAATCTATAAAGTGTTTTGCTCTTGGAACCATATCCCTTTTTATTGGGAGCTATTATTTCCACTCCCAAACACCACACCAAAAGTCAAACCAAATTTTACTTCAAAACACCAAAAGTAACTCATATTTTTATTTTACACAATATTTTCCCACTTTAACCAAAAAATAAAAAAACCCTTCACCTTCTAAAACACCAAACCCACCACCACCACCACCACTTTATCCCTAACCTCTCCACCACCACCACCACCACATTATCCCTCACCTTTCCACCACCACCAACAAAAACCGCCCTCTCATTACCTCTCTTTCTCTCTTTGCTTGCATTATTCTCCTTCTCCCTCTCTCTATATCCACCAGTATCCACCACCACCACTTTAACCCTAACTTTTAAAGAAACATTTGAAATGATAGTAAATAAGTGTGTAGACATGAACCAATGAAAAATGAAAAATTAAAGCCCTAATATACCACAAAATAAAACAAAAAATCGTAAAACCGTCATTAATGGCCGCCTCTGCAACTACGGTGGGAAGTCACCGTGAAAACGCCCCAACCGGAAATGGGATTTACATGGTTGGAAGTCACCGTGGGTTTCCTCGGTGTGAAGCCACCATGTCAAGCCCATTCCAACGATGACTGGCCACTGTGGTTAGAGGGTCTCCACGGTGATGTCCCACCGTGGAAACCCGTGGTGACTTCCTGCCACGAAAAGCCTATTTCCACGATGACGGGCCACTGTGGTTGCAGAGGCGGCCATTTTTCGACGGGTAAGCATTTTTTGGTGTTTCTTAGGGTATATTTAGGGTTTTAGTTTTCCATTTTTGGTTATTTTAAGTCTAAAGACTTATTTAACATCATTTATAATGTTTTTTCTCTCAAAAAATGAAGTTGGGGATTAACATGGTGGTGGTGGGGGTGGTTGTGTTATTTTCTGGGTTAAAAAGTGAAGGAGAAGCGGTGGGAGTGGAGAGATGGTGTTGCGAGTAGGTAGTGGTAGTCGTGGGAGGAGGTGGAGGTGGGGGAGGAGGTGATAAGGTAAGAGTTTAGGTTAGGGTTTGGTTTTGAAAGAGAATAAGAAGTTAGAGAGAGAGAGAGAGAGAGAGAGAGAGAGGAAAAATGACGATTTGGGTCAAAATCAACTTATATATGGTTTGACTATTTGTGGTGCAACTTAATTTGGTGTTTTGAATAAGATTTTAGTTATTTCATGGTTGTGACTAGAGATTGGTGATTGGGAGAATTTTTAGGGTTAAAAACATATGTGGAAAATCGAATTGAATAGAAAGATAAATAAAACAATAAGCAAAACATAACTACAAACGTAAATGATTTATTTTGCAACAGGTGGGGGTCGTCGTGGGAGGAGGTGGGGGTGTGGGAGGAGGTGATAAGGTAAGAATTAGGGTTAGGGT
Organism: Sambucus nigra; assembly: GCA_949130495.1. Taxonomy (NCBI): domain Eukaryota; kingdom Viridiplantae; phylum Streptophyta; class Magnoliopsida; order Dipsacales; family Adoxaceae; genus Sambucus; species Sambucus nigra. Next base: position 674,382,634 of record OX422212.1, read on the forward strand.
TTGGTTTTGAGAGAGAATAAGAAGTTAGAGACATAAAGATAAGGAAAAATGACGATTGGGGTCAAAATCAACTTATATATAGTTTGAATATTTGTGGTGCAACTTACTTTGGTGATTTGAATAAGATTTTAGTTATTTCGTGGTGGTGACTAGAGATTGGGGATTGGGAGAATTTTTTATGGTGGAAATAACAGCTCCCCTTTTTATTTAAGTGTACCATCTGCATTATTGTGACTTCAAACCAATAAAATGTATAAAAATAATGAAGCGTCAAATGGATGTGCTGTGTGGAAAACTGAGTTGAATAGGAAGATAAATAAGCCAATAAGCAAAACATAACTACATATGTAAATGCTTTACTTTGAAATAGAATTCAAAGATACAGAAGTTAAGGGAAAATCTGCCATATGTCTCGGTCTTATCGTCATGCATGAAGTTATATTGGAACCCAAAGTATCCACCGACTCTATGCTCAATCAAAGCATCTTTTTCTCAACAATCCATCGGGTCATTATCTATCTTTACAATTAATAATAATAAAATTAAATAACAAACAGTAAAGCAGGCGATTAGCGATTAGTACAGGGCCTTTGTTACTGGAAGTGATTGCAAAGTGGTATTCAATATTGCCACTGAAAAGTTGAACACGTGAGCAATGAATAATATATGAAACGTGCTATCATAATTGATCCAGCAATAGAGTGATATACTACATCGGTCCCGAATTCATAGTCTTGATTTTCTTTTTAAACCATCCAAAATTGATAGTCATGTTTCTAAATATAGTATATACAAGTCAGATGATAGAGTTACCCATCTGAACAATACCTATGAGACAACAATAATCTAAGAGCATGGATTGCATTCAATGGTATGCATCATTTTCGGAGGATAAATAAAGTACTTTTTTTCTCAAGATGCTCGACTTTCAAAGGGTGAATTTTAATTTGAGACAAAGGGATACCATTTTAGAGTAGTAGAAAGTCTTAATAAAACAAGTAAACGTGTAGAGAATATAAGTCACATAAACATTCATACAAAGCTTCATTATGGCCCCTCTCCCCAGCCATATACGGACTTTAGGGCAAGGATGTGACAAGATCAACATGATACGTCATGTTATATAGAAATATATAAGAGAAATGAGTACTAAAACCAAACAACAAAAGTTCATTCCCTTCACTTTATAAGAGAAAAGAAGAGAATGGGTATTAGATGCACATATTAAAAACTAAAAATAATTTGGCCTAAGCTATGAGAAAGAAACGCCCTCAAATTCAAATCAGCTTGCTCAAGTGCATTTAAATAAAATCCCATGTAATGCCATTAAATAACCTATCAGATTAGTAAACAGAAAGATCACAAATTTTTATGTATGTAATGCCATTAAATAAAACATAAGATTCAATAAGATATTCTATTATACGTAATAAACTGGATGTGATGTGAGAAAATATGTATTTTCCAACTGTAAAACTCAAGTTTTTATCCCAATTTCACAATACATGAACATTTAACAACATTCTCAAAAGATTTTCAACAAGCTAGCAATCATATTCGCTTTAGCATCAAAGTTCACAAGTTAAACCCATCATAAAGTCATTTCATACGATTGAAATACGATTGAAATACAACCAAGGTGCAAAATCAAGGTCTCAAAGCTAAAACAGCCTAAATTTCTATCAAAATAATGCTTTGACTCGATCCTCTCCAGGGATACACTCTAAAATTGAACACTCGGATGTTGGTGTAACTCTCGATATATGTGAGATATAATAGAGTAAATGCAGCCAAATTCAAGATTTCACGTATAAATATAAAAAACTCTTTATAATGAAGAATAGATAATCTCATGATAGGAAACCGTTCACTAGAAGAGTTGAAATGCACTCAAGTTAACCCTCTCAATCATTTCCACCTCCAAACCATTCCACCTAGGATCACAAAGGACTTTAATTTGGTTGTAATGTAGGCTCGGGTAGGGGCTAAGAAACGAAGGTAAAGGGATTCAAAGATGTTTGGGAATTGTGTCGAGAATTACAATGAGAATCACATATCAGATTAGGGCATTCAAGACATAACTTTCGATTCCTCTTCTTCAATCCTTCTTCCTTTTTTATTTTCTTTTTCCACTTTCACTTTTCATTTTCTTCTCTTTCTTTCTTTTTTTCACTTTTCTTTTTATTTTCTTTCTTTCTTTTTTCGCTTTTCTTTTTATTTTCTTTCCTTTTTTCAGTTTTCTTTTTTTTCACTCTCTTTCTCTATTCTTTTTTTCTTTTTCTTTTTTTTCACTCTTGATATGCTCCTTTACAAACACGCACACAAGCACATCATACAAAATATCCCTTCACATTCCCAAGCATAAGGGCAAGTAAATGTGTATGGGATGTGGAGTGGGGTGGGTGTATCGGGTTGTAAGAAAAAACGGCTAAATAGAGGCTCTAGGAGCTAACAATGGTTATATATAAACATAGGGGCAGGCCAAGGCTAAGGGGTGAGTGAAAGAGGGCCTATGATCCTCTCCTAGATTTCATGACTTTTCGGTGTCAACAATTCTGACTATTTTCCTCGAGTCACATCCCGGTGATATACTCATCTAGCTACCAGACAAAACAAGGATAATGAGATTATTCAACGAGTTATGTTTTTCAAAAGATGAATAGAGTAGATGTATAAAACCCTCACAATGGGAATGGCTCAAAACTCACTAGGGTCATAGTCTCCACTATTTTTCTCAAGATTTTTGGGTCATTTTAGCTAAGCAAACTCAATATTACATTTCAGCCGTGCATTGGGCTCAAGAGGTCCCAAGATTTCAAGAATATAAAACGCTCATGATAAAGAATATAGGTTAAATAGGAAGCTAATGCAAGCACAACATACTAACAAGTTCGATTATATGGGATGTGCATCATGAGCACATAATGGGAAATCGAGGTAAAAAATTCATCATCGGAGCAATAGTTGTATATAAATCAAAAAGAACAAAGAAATAGAAAAAGTAGACTACAATTAAGCTGGAAACTAAAATATTTCTTAATTTGTAAGAATTTTTATTATTTTTTTAATTTTTCAGTTATTTTTAAAGAATAAAAACCAATTTTTTCCATAAAAACATAAACAAAAAATAATGCCAAAACAATTCTACTATACCGAACCAAATATAATTCATTCACCAATTAGGTTTGATTAGCCTTAAAAACACTTGAATACCGAATATAAACATTTAAATACTGAAAAACGAAAGTAATTAAGAGAAAAATAAAAGATGTATGCAAATGTCTACACACACACACACACACACACACACACACACATATATATATATATATATATATATAAACTGACATGTTCAAAGCATATATATATCGGGGCACTTTAATGGTTTCAATTCCTGTTGATAATACTACATATGGTGGTCAGACAAAACAGAGAGAGAGAGAGAGAGAGAGAGAGAGAGAGAGAGAGAGAGGGGCAAGAAAAGTTCCCAACAAAATTTAAGTGGGGAAAAAAAGAATTAACAATATGTTATAGGCAATACAAAGGTGTAATCAAAATCAGAAACTGACATAACTAAATCATCATAAAGTGAAAAGCATATCTTGAAAATCTAATAAGTTGAGTATGAGGTTGAGAGTAATACCAAATTGAATGATTAACAAATGAAACAATCTACTTCCCTTTCGGACCGAATGGAAACGACGTCGTCAAGAGCTCCTCCCAAGGTAGCATTCTTCGTTTGGACAGCAACCCAGTGAATTTTCACGACTCACACCCTGATGACGTATTAGTCAGGAAAGATGATAGTTTTCTCTTGCCCAACTAACTTATATATTTCCCAATACAAAAAAAAGCTTTATGTCGCATTTGGTACGAGAAAAACTAAATTAATGGTAGGTAACATGTAAAATGGTGAATAGTTTTTTCATCAATTTAGAGTTAAATATTTTAGTTTTTTTTCTTAAATACCTCACTGGTGATCAAAATTAACTTTAGTACTATCATTAAGATAATTTGAGGGAGTGGTAATATTAATTGGCCATCTTGAGAGCAGCTTTAGAAAATCAAGTTTGATAAAGCCACTTGATACGAAGAGGTGCATTAGTTCATTCAACTCATAGTACAAACGATGGATTAACCATTTTATTTGTACTTACAAAAAATAAATTGACTTGCTATGCAAAGGCGTATTAGTTCATTCATCTATTGGCTTGAGTGGCATATCTAGTCACCTCGAATAAGGTAGGTGCATGGTATTAGTGATGAGACATATGATTTATACTCGCACACATATTTTAGTTACTTTCACAAATCAAAAGCATAAAAAAGTACTTTATTAAATAAAGAATAGGGAAATTGTAAGAACCACCCCTGTAATATCACAATAGTACCTCCATGAGCTATTATTTTTGTGGAAAAAATAGAAATATTGCTAACCTAGGTTTTTCATCGACACGTAAGGGAGTATTCGCAACTTTTTTTGTCGCTTAGAGAGTTATTTGCAACATTAGGGGGAGTATTTCTATTAGAGAGATAATTTAGAGAGTTTTTGCATTTCATTCAAAAGAATGTTATTTGGGGTAAATTTCAAATAAACCACTAAACTATTGCATCGATTGCAATTAACTCCCAAAACTAACAAACACGTCTTTTTACTACAAAAACGTTGGAAGTACGTCCATATGTGATGCTAAAAAAATCATTGGAAAAGAGTTTTTTAGCGACACATGGGGACCTATTTACAACTTTTTGAGGTAGTTCGAAGTGTTCTTTGCAGAATTAATATTCATGGAAATATTTGGAGTCGACCCTAAGAAAAACAAATAAAGAAAAAAAAAGCAGTGTTGAAACCAAATTTTAAAACCCTAGAAAAAGATAAATATTCAACATATAGAGGTTGACACCATGCAGAGAGAGCATACGTGTCAAAAGGATGAGACATGAACAAATAGGATTGTACAACCATTAGATAAATTAACCCCTCCCCCCCCCCCCACCCCACCCACCCACCCACCCAGGTTCAAAGCTGTTGTATCGGTTTATGCTCGGGCACTCAATTTTAAATCACCCATGGTATTAGGTGATACGCAATTATACTCTATTTAGAGAACCCAATTTTTTTTGGAAAAAAATATCAAATGTTCAAAAAAAAAAAGAATAATAATATCTCAATTAGATAAGGTACGAAATCTAACTGCTAATAATAACTATGTGTCAATAATAAGTAATCAAAACAATTTAATTGGAGAGCTCTGATAATATTCCATTCTTTCAGGATCGATACAAAACCTTGTTTAAATTATTGAAACGGAGCAAAATGAAATAAAATTGAAGTTGTGTCGAATGAATAAATGGATAGAGATAGAGCCCTATGGCTTCAATTAATTATAGGGAGAGAAAGCAACGAGCTTCTGTTCTTAATTTGAATAGCTTCATAAGGCGTTACATAAGATTTTATAAAAATAAAATTAAAAAAATTTACCTATTATTACATGAAAATGATACATGGTTTCGCTTTAGGGTTGCCGCTGTGTGCAAAGTTATGTAGCCAAAGTGATCTTCGATCAACCTAACAAAATCACAACAATAATCATAAATGAAAATAATCAAATCACTGGTAGTAATACCAAATTGAATAAAAACCAAAACCTAACATTACGAATCTTGTCTTTAGATATAATGGTGAATGCCCATCATCTCCAGCAGTGCGATTGAGGAAAAGTTGGAGAAGCTTTTGTTTACCGTATAAGAGTATTGAAACTACAAAGATAGATATAGAGATAGGTGAAAATATTTGAGTTTTAAGCCTCATGAAGGGAGAGATTTTTGTGTGTGATCGGTGAGGATTTGAGAGTTGAAAATTGAAGAGAGAGGGTGATCGGTGAGCATTAAATAGGTTAGAAGCATGCGTGAGTGGGAAATTGGACGTGTAGGGCATTGTTAGTGAGGTTTAGTTTGAGAGAAAGAGCGGACACTAGTTCATTAAATTAGATTGAATGGTGGGAAAGGAAATAATTTTTTCGTTTCCACTTAAACACACTAGGGGTTTACCGTGTCTACAAAACAACAATAGCATGTGGCCATCGTAATATAGTAATTTTATTATGAATGCCACATTTTGTGTCCTTGTGTTTACCATATGAGAGTTCACTTTAGTTATGTAATTCTTTTTTTCTAGTATAAATTATAAAATTCCACCGATAAATTATAAAATTTTGCATATTCAATACAAAATTTTATCGTATAATATATACAAATATTATGTAGCCACAACACATGACACCACTAAACGATTATTGAGACTGTCAGGTAACTATTTCATTGCATCACTGGCAAGATTATGCTCGTAAATGTAAACCCAAGATGATCAAACCTCTAGAAACCCCACCCAAAACAAATCAAAAAATTGCAAAGTTCCTTGCCGGAGGGAGTGCTTTTACACTGGGAATAACACTCAGATATAGGTGATGGAAAGAGAGGAAAAGTTCCTTGCCGGAGGGAGTGCTTTTACACTGGGAAGTCTGAGTAAAGATGGTCGTCTCTATTTCAGACTATGATTTACTATTAAGGGAGTGGTGAATGAGGCCTTGCTGTTTAAGGGTGAGGTCCGGAGGTTGAGTTCTTGTCTGTGGTATGCAACCCCACATAGAGGTAATTTTTTTCAGATGAGAAGATACATAGGGAGGAAGATAATCGCATACACTTCCAGGAAGGAGATGACTTTGTTCAATATTGTCATCAGGGGAGTATCCACAAGAGTGCATGTGCAGATTCCGGAGACCTCACCGGCCGGGATGGAGGTGGGGAGAAATGGATGAGGTGTTCAGAAGAATAGAACCAAGGGTGGTTTACAAAACCTGCTGTGAGTGGAGCCGTAAACAAGGGCAAGAGAAATTTGGGAAAGCCATATCTACAGGCAACAGGGATGGAGCCATGGCCAAACTCGGCCACATCCATCAAGAAAGATAACACGTATGTGACTGATCTTAGTGTGGGTGACGATTCACGCAATACCATAGTGGAGTTCTTCAAAAGAGATCTTGTTGGGAGGCTCGGTAGACCGGATAGCCCTACACCGGAGTTAGAGAAAGTCAGGTCATGGGCGGGTACTCGGTGGAAACCGGTAGGTATCCTTGATGTCAAACTGTTACATTCAGACTTATTTGTGTTTATATTTGCATCCATTGAAGAGGTTGATAGGGTGTTGAAAGAGAGACAATGGATATATGGAGAGGAGCCGGTATTTTTACAAAGGTGGCAATCGGATGTGGGTTTTAATGTTGAAGCTCGGATTCTAGACAATAGGTGGATTCGGGTGATGGGATTGCCACTCCATCTGAGGGGGGGGGGGGGAGATGTGTTTAAAGAGATTGGTGAGTTTTGTGGGGGATTCATCAAAGTGGATCATGCCACTTTGGCAGGGGAGGAATTGCAGTGGGCGAGAATTTTGGTGAATGGGAAGGAACCTATCCCTTTGAGTATTAAAATAGGTGTGGGGGGATGGGTATATGTCTTACAAGTCTGGGATGAATTACAGTTGTGTTTGAGGGCAGAATCAGGTGCTCCGAATCACATGGCGGTGGATAGACCAGTCAACGACGGATCTATTCGGTCCCCATTACTCCGGTAAAAGTGATGAGGAGATTATCTCAGACGACCACGTCCGATGGGACTGTGTCGGTGGAGAATGAACACAATATAGAGCATGTGGGCAGGGCGGCGGCTGCTACGAAGTCTGTCGCCGGAGGTGCTGCTCCGCAGTGGGAAGGTGGCGCTAAATGGCCGAAAATGGATAGGGTTTTACGTGTTACTTTGACGGGTGGAGGAGAGAAACAAACCAACAGGAGTTTGGTTCATCCCTGGCTCAACAGTGGATCTGTTGTTAGTCGCGATAAGGTCATAGGTGGGACTGAAGAACCTGAACCCATGCAGGAAGTAGAGCAGGTTCCAGGTACGGAGAGGGGAGGACGGTCAAGTATCTCGTTGGGGAAGACGGAGGAGGTGTTGTTGGGGCATGCGCTGGCACTAGAGGGACATCATTATAAAGTCGACCAGCTGCCAGAATGTTCAGTACGAGGGACACTTAAAGTTGGGAATAATAAAGATGGGTTAGGCATGGAGTGTGGACGGTTATCAATGGGTATGGGTTTGAGGAAAAGTGAGGGGCTATTGTCGGATAAACCAGGAGTGGAGCATGGTTTAGTGGAGGACTTTTCTAAAAATAAGTGACAGGTGGTAAATAAACAAAGTGCAAAGACAAGTTGGTCTACTGTTTCAGGTGGAGGAGAGAGTGTAATTAACAATGACATTTCTACTAAAGTGGCTGGTCCCCTGATTGCTCAAGATAGGCACCCAACACGTGTGTCTACAGATGTGCTGCAGTCAGAGTTAAGGAAAGGAAATATTGGTGGGACGAGAAGATTGTTGGAACCAAAAGTAGTACGAGTGGGTTCTATACAAAAATAATAAATAAAAATGTCGAGCAAGGAACTGATCTTTATGGTAATTTGGTGCGTCTGGAGAAGGAAAAAAGTGCAGCAAAGAGGAGAGAGGGGGCTTTACCAGACGAGGCCCCTGTTAAAAGTTAGTATAAAAAAGGGCTCCAAAATTCGAGCAGGCACTGGAGCGTCGACAACAACTGTCAAGAGTAGTAAAAATGTGTATCGCAACCATTCTATGATTGGCCTTAAATATTATAAGAATCTCAGAAGTTCTGGAAAAAATAAAAAACACGGCAAGGTGGTGGTCAGGACAGGAGGAGAAACGATAACGTCTAATGGTGCGGGTTGACTTGAGAGGTAAGGACCCGGAGGAGGCGACGAAAAATAATACTAAGATGGTGGTGGTGGCTAGTGAAACAGGGGCTGTGATATGAGGAGCGACTCCTTGAGAGACATATCTAGGTCTCATTTGAAGGTCATAGATAGTGGCGGTTCGTGTTTCGAGGTGTTAGACAATTCTAAACTTTGGGTGGATATTGTTATTCCGATGCAGGAGGGGAGCGATTGGGGTAGCGAGATAGGGGGTTATGAAGAGGATCAACAGGGTTGGAGGGAGGACATGTTTGAAGCGGTCAAAGAGGATTCGGGTGTTGACTTAAAAGGGTACAAGAGAGAAGCTCGGGTTCTGTTTGAGAAAATTGAGAGGAGGGGAAAGGATGGGGACGGAGCGTGGTGTGGTGAAAGCGAGGTATAATTTGTGTCACATGTCAATGAAATTACGAATCATATCATGGAACATTAGGCGGGTGAATGATAGCACTAAGAGGGGGTGGGGTGGAGGGAAAAATCTAGATGGAAACCTGACATTTTGTGTCTACAGGAGACTAAAATGAGTCAGATGGATGATAGTTGCATTAGATCTATCTGGGGGGTCGGGGAGTTAAGTGGGTTAGTTTGGATGCGAAAGAAACCTCAGGTGGGGTGGTTATTTCGTGAAAGTCAGGAGTAGTCGACTTGATAGGGAGTATGAAGGGGGATTGGTCCCTTTCCTGTCTGTTAAAAAATGTGGAGGATGGGTTCACTTGGTGTCTCTCGGGGATTTACGGTCTGGTGGAGGATGCTAGTAGGTGGGAATTATGGGAGGAGTTGGCAGGAGTGAGTAGGGTCTGGGATGTCCCCCTATGCTTCGGGGGAGACTTCAATGTGGTGCGGCTCGCTACGGAGAAAAGTAATGGAGGTAGAGTTAACATATATATATATATGAGGCACCTATCGGAGTTCATTGACGAGATGGAGTTAATTGATCTTTCGTTGGAGGGTGGTCCATTTACGTGGTCTAGTTTTCGTGACAACCCTTCCATGTCTCGACTGGACTGATTTCTCATTTCTAAAGGATGGGAGGAGCACTTTCCCGGGGTGGCTCAGTCTTGCCTGCCTAGAGTCACCTCAGATCATTGCCCGATACTCTTAGAGTGTGGGGGATGGAAGGAGGGATGTACTCCTTTTAGGTTCGAAAACATGTGTCTCAAGGAGACTGATTTTGTGGAGAGAGTTGGTTCTTGGTGGACAGGTTATGAGGTGGAGGGGAACGCTAGCTTCAAATTGGCCGCAAAGATGGGATTTCTCAAAGAGGATATTAAACACTGGAACAGAGAGGTCTTTGGGAATGTGCGGCTTACTACTACTAGATACTTGGAGGAGGTCAGGGTTCTCGACGAGAAGGAAGTGAGATTTGGGCTCTATGAGGATGAGAAGAGGGCGAGGGAGGTCAAGAAGGCAGACATCAGTGTCAGGCTCATTCATTCAGGAAGAGACCAGCTGGAGGCAGAAGTCGAGGGCATTGTGGTTGAAGGAGGGGGACTCGAATACCAAATTTTTCCATTCGGTGGTTAGTTTTCATAGGCGCAGTAATCACATAGGGAAAATCGAGGTGGGGTGTGTGGTGTATGAAGAGGATGGAGAGGTGAGGGGGACTATTGCTCAGTTTTATGAGGACCTTTTTAGGAAGAGGATACGTGGCGTCCCACTCTTGATGGGGCTGATTTTAGGTGTATATCCAGTGCGAAGGCAGCCGAGATAGAGGGCATATTCACCGAAGAGGAGGTCGTGCTGGTGTTGGTGCTGAAGTCGATGTGTGGAGATAAGGCGCCCATGCCAGATGGCTTTACAATGGCGTTCTTTCAGCATTGTTGGTACAGTAAGGAATGATGTATGGCGGTCTTCGATGAGTTCCATGACAGGGGATATTTTGTACGTAGATTGAATACGACCTTCATCACTTTGATCTCTAAGAAGGAGGGTTCTTATGATATCAGAGACTACAGACATATTAGTTTGATCCTATGAAGCACGGATTCTTCAAAAGGCCTGAAGAATCCGAATCGCACATGAGTCGGGTGCGGGTGCAGGTGCGATTCAGCCCCGATTCGCACCCAAAGAAGAATCAGATATTAATTAAATACATTAATTATGGATTTGGGAAGGATTCAGCAAGGACTCGGCTGGTTTTGATGGGATTCGTAAAGAATCCAAAAAAACACATTTCTGATTTTTTTTTCATTTTCATCTCTCTCTCTCTCTCTCTCTCTCTCTCTCTCTCTCTCTCCCTCCCTCTTTCTCATTTTCTTCTTACTCTCCTTCAACATATACGAAGTTAACTGGGTTTCTTAACAACTTCCTGCGTTTGTTTTTAGTTTAATGTTTTAATGTTAAATGGGTTTTGTGACCCAAGTTAAGTGCTTGTCATTATTTTATATTGAATTCTACTTTTATAGTTTAATGATTTGTGGGTGATTATTATAATATATGCGAAGACTGATAATTCTGTTTCTTAACAACTTTCAATATTTGTTATTGGTTTAATGTTAAAAGGGTTTTGTGGCCCAAATTAACTTCTTGTTATTACATTATATTGGATTCTACTTTTATAAAAAAAATGGTTAGTGGGTTTTAGTGGATTATTATAATATATGTGAAAGCGATTAGGTTTCTTAACGACTTCGAATGTTTGTTTTTAGTTTAATGTTAAATGGGTTTTGTGAAGTTAACCGTTTTTTATTATATTATATTGAATTCTACTTTTATAGTTTAATGGTTAATGGGTTTTAGTAGATTATTATAATATTTGTGACATTGATGTTAGTCCCTTATTTTAGTATTGTCAATGTGTTAAAAAATACCAAACACCCTTATCATAAATTTTTGAGAATCATAATAATGATGGAACTTATTTGTATTACTTAAAAATAATATAATATAATTTATATTATTATATTATATCTCGCCGCACCCGTATCCTAATTTTTTGAGAATTTTCGAATCGCTGCACCCGCACTGTGTCGCACCCGCACCCCGTACCCGCATCCGTGCTTCATAGGTTTGATCGGTAGTATATACAAGTTTCTCGTCAAGGTGTTGTCGGTTAGACTTAGAAAGGTCATTGACCCTCTGATTTCTGAGTCCCAAAACGCATTTGTTGGCGGTAGGCAGATTCTGGATGCAGTCTTGGTGGCCAATGAGTTTGTGGAATCTAGGTCGAGGAGCGGGGACCTGGGTATCATATGTAAGATTGACATTGAGAAAGTGTACGATCATGTCAATTGGAATTTTCTTTTGTACATGTTAAGGAGGATGGGTTTCGGAGATGGGTGGTGTCGGTGGATCAAGTGTTGTATCTCGACGACCAAATTTTCAGTGTTGATTAATGGGGTGCCCAAGGGTTTCTTCCCTAATTCTCGTGGTCTTCGTCAGGGGGACCCTTTATCCCCTTTCCTATTCATTTTGGTCATGGAGGCGCTTAGTAGAATGATGGGGAGGGTGGTCGAGGCAGGGTGGATCACGGGGTTCTCCCTTGGGAATTCGGGTACTAATTTGGTTACGGTTTCTCACCTTCTTTTTGCGGATGATGTGATTATATTCTATGATGCAGATCGAAGGCAGGTATAGGCGGTGTCGGGTCTCAGGGTCAATACGAGTAAGTGTGAGTTGATCCCGGTTGGGGGAGAAGGGGAGGTGGAAGAATTAGCCGATACCTTGGGTGGCAGGGTGGGTTCTTTACCTAGTACTTATCTCTGCCTTCCTCTTGGAGCTAAGTATAAGTCTACGGCGAGCTGGGAGACGGTCTTGGCGAGAATGAGTAGGAAGCTGGCCGGTTGGAAAAATGGTTTCCTGTCGAGAGGGGGGAGACTGACGTTGATTAAGAGCACACTGTCTAGCCTGCCCACATACTTCATGTCCATTCTTCTCCTACCTCGGACGGTGCGTTTGAAGATGGAGAAAATTATGCGAGATTTCTTATGGAAAGGCACAGAGGCCAGTTTTAAGTATTGCCTTGTAGGCTGGGAGGAGGTGTGTAAGCTCCTCAAGTTGGGGGGGGGGGGGGGGGGCGGGCGTGCAAAACTTGGCAATTTTCAGCAAAGCCCTTTTAGGGAAGTGGTTATGGAGGTTCCCATTGGAGGAAAATAGGTTGTGGAGGAGAGTAGTGGTCGCAGGGGGGAGGGGGGACTTCTTAAGGGGGTTGGGGGCCGGTGGTGGGGAGTTTAGCTCATGGTATGGGTTTGTGGAAACATATAGCTATTGAGTGGGAAGATTTTATCAATCATATGGGTTTTTCTTCAGGGAGAAAAGACAGGATCAGATTCTGGAAGGATAGATGGGGCGATCAGGGGTCCATTCAGGATCTCTTTACGGGAATCTTCAATCTCGGAGAGAACCAAGATGGGCTTATGGAGGACCTTTGGGATTTTGACGAGGAGGGTGGGAGATGGAATCCACAATTCAGAAGAAGGTTGTGGGACTGAGAGCTTCAGGAGGCGGATATGTTCTTTGATTGGTTGATCTCAACCCTGCACCCGTCGGATAGGGAAGGACTGCATGTGCTGGAAGGGAGGGAGGCAGGGGAGTTCTCGGTCAGGAGCTACTATAAGATTTTGTGCGGTAACGGGGGTTACTCAGTTCGTTTCCCTTGGAAGAATATTTGGAAGGTGAAACTGCCACCGAAGGTTAGATTCATACAAAAAAATTCACCTGCAAGTGGTCTCCTGGAATGCTTTCTCTGGGTGGCTCAAATACCCCAGATGGGAAAATTACCAATAAATCTGCATACACTTGGCTATTAATCGCACGAGGGACCACACATTTTAAGTCATACTCTAAAAGAATGAGGAACCACCTAGCTGCTCGTCCAATCAAAATAGTTCTTGCCAACAAAAACTTAATTGGGTCACATCTTGTCATGATGTGAATTGTTAAAGATAGCATGTAATGTCTAAGTTTTTGTGCTACGAAAACCAAGGATAAACAATGTCTTTCTAAACTACTGTACCTTGCCTCTAGTCCATGTATGATACTACTTGGGTAGTAAACTGGACTTTCTTGCTCATCGGCTTCCTGCGCCAAGAGAGATCCGATAGACCTAGTGGTAGATGTGAGGTAGAGTTACAACGGCATCCCTGCTCTTAGAGAAATCATCATTTGTGGGGAAGTGAGAAGCTTCTTTAACCTGGTTAAAGACTCCTAGTGAGCTTCCTCCCATTTGAATTTCACGCCCTTTCGCAGCAGCTCCATTAATGGGTGACTTATTTTGACTAGTCCTGGTACAAATCTCCTAAGGTATGAGACTTTACCGAGGAAACTCTTGAGCTCCTTCATCGTTTTTAGAGATGGCATTTCTAGGATTTCTCATTGCTTATCCTGGTCCATCTATATTCCCTGCCGATCCACCACAAAACCAAGTAATTTCCAACTTGTGACCCTGAAAGCTCACTTTAATGGGTCCATCTTTAGTTTGTATTTTCTTTAGCGAATGAACACCTTCCTCAAGTCATCTTGATGGGACTCTTACTTTTTCGACTAGATGACCAAATCATCCACATAAAATTCCACAAACTTGTGAAAGAAGTCATAGAAAATGGCCATGATCGTCTTCTAATACGTTACCCCAGCATTCTTCAACCCGAAGGGATCACTTTGTACATGAAGTTATCCAACGGGGTCCTGAACGTTATCTTCTCTATGTCTGCTGGACCCATCTTGATCTGGTTGTATCCCACATACCCATTTATAAAGCTATACATCTCATGACCCATCGTTGCATAAATTAATCTATCAATGGAGGTAAGAGGGAACTCATCTTTTCGGCAAGCTCTGTTCAAATCTCTGAAGTCCACACAGATCCTTATCTTGTTCTTATCCTTTTTTCCTACTGGGATGATGTTTGACAGCCAAAGTGGATGCTGTATCGATTCGATGAACCCTGCCATTAGCAATCATTCAACCTCCTCTTTGATATTTAAATCCATCTCTAGTTTTCAAGTTCTTATGGCTTACTTCATCGGTATGGCTAAAGGAATAAAGTTGAGCTTGTGGACACTCACTTCTTCATCTAGGCCCTCCAGCTCAATGTATTTCCATGCAAAAATGTCCCTATATTCCCGAATCAGCTCAACCAAAGCCCCTCTTTTCTCCTTTCTCATATCCTTCGAAATGAATATGGGTCGTGTGTATTCTCCTTCATTAACTAAGTCCAGCTGCTCTAGTGTGGCTTTGACCGATCTGTTATATACTCTGGCTCTTCTCCCACTTTCTCTACAAACTCTTGTATGTCATAGTTATCAATGACCATAGATTTCCCCTATTGGTCTATCAAGAAACATTAACACATCTATTTATCCTCTTCACCGGCTTTTAGATTAGCTACTTCGATTGCCTGCTCACATCCTTAGAGTAGGTAAATCACTCTTCCATCCTCCGTGATTTTCTTCTTGCATTGCCTGCTTGCCGTAACAACAACCTTCCTCTTCCTTTCCCTCGAAGCTTTTGACAGTATGCTTCCTAAAAACCTGCTCAGCACACTCTGCCGTTGAGCCTCATGCTCCATCGGATCCATCATAGGCCCCATTCTATCCCTTAACTATTTTGAGAGGTTCTATTTCTTGGGATCAGCAAGGTGATCTTCCTCGACCATTTCCTTTCCTTTCCCCTTCACTGTTTTGGCTATTCATGCATCCCATTCATTCTCTGATGGAGGGAACCCTCTCTCTTTCCATCCCTCTTATTAATACCCTAGAATTTTGCTCTAGCTCCGTGTAGAAAAATGAATTAACCAAGTGAGCTTCTTCAATGGAGAAAGGCTTCTTCATCGCACGTATAACGATTCCAGTCCCCTTCACATTTTCCTTCGCACATTGGTGATATGTCTAAGGGACTAAACCATGGTTGTACATCCCCACCCTCACTATCAGAAGGTGGTACGAAGTATCACTCTCAATCACGTGGAATTTAATGTGCGAAGTAAGGTTCCCCATCACAATCCCCACGTCTACATATCCAATTGATTTGGACGATTGATTATCATAGCTAGAAATTACCAAAGGCGTTGGTATCAATCTTTTCTCCATAATGTTGGCTATCTGGAATGAACTTATAGGCATGATGTTTATCGATGCTCCCCCGTCCATCAAGGCCCTTACAAAACGCACACTGTTAATACTAGTCGTTACGTATAGGGGGTTGTTATGTGGGATCTCAGAGCCCTATCAGCGTCGCTAAAGGTTACTTCAGACAAAAACTTCCTCACCAACCTAGCTATGGGCCCCTTCCACCTCAGCGATAGAACTGCATTCTTCCGTGGAATGTATAGAATCACTTGCGTTATCTCTAATCGGCTCTCCTTTGGCATCCCCACTTAGTCTAAGAACCATGAGAACTTGGGTGACTGGAAAATGGCCTGGTACTCCAACCCTTGGTCTATCTCTTCTCCTTCCAAGTTGTACACATCTTCCACATCCCCCTTGCATTAGCTTCATCATAAGCTTTAACCCTTGCATTCGCTTCATCATAAGCTTTAACCACGTTGGCCATCCCCCTGGTACAGTCCTCCAATGCATCCTCAAAATTTTCTCATTGGATATCCAGTCCTCTTGCTTCCCCCTCGGCCTCCTCATCATAAGCAACTACAAAGTTCGCCCCATGTGCTGGCAAGGGATTGACATTAAAATTCTCCTATGGGATATGCAAAGTCCCCATCTTCATATGCTTGCTTATTATTTTCTTTAGCGTGAAGAAGGTTTCCATTGGGTGACCCTCCTTTTGATGGATCTAGCAGTATTTGGGATCAAGTCTCTTTGCGGTATATGATTCCACAGTGGGGATGCCCTTGGTTTTATACATTATTCCCCCTTAGGCCATAGCATTGTAACAACTGACAACCTCTTCGACAGTGTAAGGTCGTGGTGGTGGATCCTCTCTGTCCATAATAAACTTCCTTTTATTGTCCTTCTTTGGCTGCTTGGCTCTTTTTCCTCCATCGGCATACTCAACCCACGGGGGTTGGCCTTGTGATGTGACGGGCTGTATCGGCTGCCTAAACATCACAAAAACCATAACTTTATTTGGTCTAACAACTAGTGATATATTCCTTGACGCTTTTAGAAAATCCGCAAAAGTTCCTTTGCGCATTTCGTTGATGAGATGGCAGATGTACTCTGGGTGCAAACCTTCAGCATAAAGTGTAGTAGTTTAGACTCCTTGGCCTCTTCTCTTACATCGATGGATCTTTCCCTTAACCTTCAAACGTATGCTACCACGTCCTCCCCCGGTCACTGCTTCTCCCTGCCTAACTGGGTTAACATGAACTCATCTTCGGCCACGAACATCACGTGCATTTCCTCCCACATTGAGACACTTTTAGGTTCCAATTGGGAGTACCAGGTGTGAGCCTTATTGGTTAGATATTCGAAAAACTCCCTCAACCTAAGCTTCTTGTTGTTGTAGTGAGCCCCCATATATTCGATGAAGTATTTGATATGTTACTTTGACTTCCATCCATTTTCCTGTATATTTGTTAAAGATGGGAGGACTGTAGTCCTTTGGGTAACGCTCATCGTTGTATTCCTAGGGATAAGGAGTACGAAAATTGTCATACACCAGTGCTACCTCGATGGATGATTGTGAGGAATCCGCTATCATTTTCAACATCTCTTTTTGAAGTTCTTTACTCATTTCTATAACACCCCGCCTAATTAAATACCGGGTGATCAGTCATTTATTAAATTAAAATCAAGGTGAATAGTGTGGTTCATTCTTAGCATCACTGTCGACAACAATTTTCCATTTTAATCACCCTATAAATAATTAAGCTAAGTGTCAAAACATTTTAAAATAATATTTCATTTATTAGATTCCATAAAAAAAACCTTTAAATCATGACAATTTATGACTAACGCGAGAGATAAATAAAACAATCCATTTAAATGAAATGCCAACTAGAAATATCAACCCAAATAAATATCCACAAATGTAATCCACATGACAGAAGAATAAATCCCAAATGAGCACTGATTACTGGGAACATAAATAAATGCAAATTCTCTAATAGGTCTAAATTGAAATAGGAAATGGGCGACATATGCCCTATCCAAGAAGAGACTAGATCAAAAGTTGAATCAAAGGAGAAAACCTCTACTGCAAAGACCTGTAACTCCCACATAAGCTGCAGCACGTCCAATTCAAAGAGTCTATGCCTAACGCCCCTGTGGCTGGGCACCTATATATATATATATATATATATATATATATATATATATATATATATATATATATATATATATATATATATATATATATATATATATATATATATATATATATATAAGAAAAGAAAGAAAATGACAGGAAATGGGTTAGAGCTCGAGTGTAAAAATAGCTTTTAAAAATGGTTTAGCAAGTATTTAAAATGCTTACTAGTTGATATGACATACATGTTAGTACTCAACACTCTCTTGAGAATTTTCACCTCCCAAATAGTGTGCACACCAATCGTATACTAAAATATCATAAGTCTAACACAAATTCTCCTCCATAAGTTCTAGTACGCGAGACCGTATGATTATAATTTATTTAAGTTAACATTTTCTTAAGAATTATTTAAGCCAATTATGTGTATCTCAGTACTGATGTGAAATCTCATGCACATACTACAATTTGGAACACTTATTCAATATTTATCTACTTACGCTCACAGAGTATATGTGTATATATACACACACACACACACACACAATAGAGCACCCCACATAAAATCTATGGTGTTGCCATATTCTGTTATCCAGTCCTTGCACCTGTCATACAATAAGGGAAATACTAGTTCGGATCCACTCTTGAACCGTATTAACATAAACACACGTATTGGAGGCGAAGCATAGTTCCCAGTCCTAAAAGGTCAGTACATACCCCTCACGTATCTTAGGACCATATGACTATCATTCTCAGATATCTTGTATCAAGGATACTATTTTCTAGGGTACGCCCATAAAGGCCCAATCGAGATAAGACCGTCCCAGCGCGGAAACCCTCGTAATAGCAAGTCGCTCGGGTATGATTATACACAGATATATAATAATATATATACATATACACATGCATACTGTTATATATATATATACCTTCAAATACCAACGACCTATAATAAATATCGTGACCATACGTGGACCATATCATCCAAATCCTGCGTATAATTAACCAGTTCATTTTATTCTCAATTATCGCCCTATTATAAGTTCTTCTCATCCCCAGAAGTGTTTCATTTACTGGATGTAAATTCAGTAGGCTTACCCTCACTATCGTACTGGTCTAAGTCTCTCGAGTCTCCCGATATCACACTTAACGTCTGCATGATTTCTATTAAATTTTATGCCCCGTTATCCCTCAGATATCTCACGTATAAATTACATTTACCGGGACTCACTTAGACCCTACTGGTCCTCCCCATGAATCCATTATTATCTATAAATAATATCCAAGGTTCCTACGCCCTTTTCTCGAATCAATTCAAAAGAGAAAAAATATTCAATTTCCAGGAGGGGTCGATCGATCGATGAAGAGGGGTCGATCGATCGATCGAACAGTTATTTCCTAGATTCTGCAACTAAAACCTACGGGTTTCCTCTACAAACTTCACCCAAAACACCATTAACGAATCCCAAACTCCCAAACAATAATAAGGAATGTTACATCAACCTTAATGGACAACTCTTAACGTAAATTTCCTCTAAATTCATCAATAATCATTCTCAACTGAATCAAAACTCAAAATATAGTCCTTAAACCTTGTTTTCTTTAACTTCTTCAAGAATTTTATTTAATGACAGGTGTTTATCTCTACTAGGTATAATTTCATTTTCAGCAATTCAATTTCAGCAAGGGATTATCCTAACATATCATATGTTCTACAAGATTCAACAATTCATCCCAAATATCAAAATTCTTTCATGAAACATAAATATTATTTACTACACTATCATAGATGTGATATCAACCAAATTTGTAGCAAGAAAGATATTTGCCTCAAAGATGAAAGTCTGATTCTCAAGTGTTGGTGGTTCTCCTCCTTGGAAGGTTTCTCTCTTCTCTCTAACTTAGCGTCTCTGAAATTCTATCACTCCTAACCCTCGAGGACTCTAATTCCCATAAGATTTAGCCCTATAATTTTCGTCCATAATTAAGCCTAAAAATGGCTAATTACTAAAATGCCCCCCTGAATTGTCAATTGGCCTAAAAATGTCCCGGGATCCAAACTAAATCCATGGGTACACTTTTCTGACTATCTCGACCCTTTCGGACAAGTTAGCGCACTCGAAATGACCATATGGGCAACTTATAATTTATTTACTCTATATTGCATTAATTTAGTCCCAACACGATAGAAGTGCGTCCCGACTTTAAATTCTGTAATTGTCATGTTATTCACTCGCGATAATTTTTAATAAAATCAATTCTATATATTACCTTAGTCATTAAGTAATTTCCACCAAATAATTACTAACTCTCATCACCCTAGTAAATATTTATTTTAATTTCTGGATTAATATTAATTTAATTATATCCCAATTTAATTTAATAAAAATCCCATAATAAATAAATAGAAGCAATAAAATTACAGGGTATTACATACTTCTGCCCTAATAATGGAATTTTATCCCGAATTCGGAAAATAAGGCATACCTGGTAAAAACGGTATCTTCCCGTACTCAAAACCTTCTCCAAAGTGATGCTCTATCACTATAGCCCCCGCTTTATAGCAAGCTTGATTAACACTCTCGACACGTTATCAGTTATAGAGTCACACCTCTATAACGACACCTCACCTCATATTCCTACCAAACAACATTTGAATAAAAATAGTCTATATATCATTGACGCCGCATTATCTCAATCTTATTGGGAGGTCATATCTCACTTCGTATCAACTCTTGTGTTTATCTAAACACAAAACTCCCATTTTGGGAGAAACCATATGGACACTTGAGTGCTCTTACCCGTTATTCGAATCTTGGTTCTTAGCGATGTGACTCCTATGACACTCAAAAGTCATTCAAAACTATTTGTGGTTATTCCACTATAGCCATCGGACTCCAACTCTTGACCAATCCAAAACTCTGAATATCCGCTCACCTCTATACATTTAGAGGAAGAACAGTTAAGGTTTTTCCACACCAAAACCTCAATAAGCATCTTGTCCACAATTTATATGTATGAGTGCTTCCGCAAAACTCTACCATTTGGTAATGTCCTCTTCTCATTACCTTATTATACTTCACTTTATCTATATCCCTTGTGGAAATAAAATGATCGCAATGAGTCCAAAATTACCTTCATACAGGTCCACCGGTCGTTAATCACCATGTGCCTACTCCTCGGTGATTATTTCAGAATAATACCATGCAGGACCAAGTACCGGAGCAATCTTTTTTTTAAAGGAAGATTTATCGAATTGACTGCCCTCTTCTGATGATGCTAAGATTTAGCACCACCAGATAAGAGGTGGTGAGCTCAAACAGTAATAACAATGGCAACAACAAACTTATATGTGTGTATAAATGTATAGAAGGGGATGAGGATAAGAGGAATGAAGACAATGGTGTATAGTGGTTCAGCTAATTAGGCCTACATCCACTATGAGTGTGTAATCCACTAGATATGGTCACTAATGGCCTTGGATACAATGAACATAATCTCTCTCTTTCTACTGTGTGTACAAGCAGAGTTTTAGCTAGGGTTACAATTATCAATCATTTTATAAGGATAAAGATGACAAGTATATATAGGGATTGGAGGGAGTAGTGTACACTCCCAGCATGCATTGAGCATATGAATGATGATATAGCCAATTCCCCATTGACACCTGGTTGTGCCACTTGTGGTTAATGATGACATAATATTCCCTCATGTGAGGGTATGATATTATTATAACGGTCTGGTCCATGTGCTATATGAGTCCCAAGCACACTATCCCACACGTCTCCCAAATCACGTGCCATAATGATGTCACCCTCGTCTTATGATGTCAGACCGAGGCTAAGATTGATGTTGGCACACTAGGTCTTGATGCTGGATGTAGGATTCATATTATAATCCCCTCATAGGTTCGTTTGGTCATACTATCGATTAGCATCATCCGACCGGATAGTCGTCAGATCTTTGTTGATGGGGTCAGCCTGTCACAGGGTCATTCAGTCTCAGTTGAGGGGGTCGGCCTATTATAAGGTCATCTGATCTTAAATGAGGGGTCGACCTGTCTGACTCCTCCTTCAGTGAGATCCCTAGTGTAGTAGATTTGGTCCCTCGGCCTGGTCAAGGGTGTATTTTGGTATATCAATCACCCCCTAACCCTTAGTCATCAATGCTGTTGAGAAGGCTGAAGGGTAATATTGCCTTTGAATGCCAAATAAGTGGCTAGGTTGATGAGTGACATTTGTCAAGTTGATTGATGTATGTCAGGTGTCAATCATCATTTGCATTTCCCATATGTGATGGTTGCACACTACGCTTGGGACCTTGTTCCCTAATGATGATTCTCCTCATGGGTTGTGCACTACTTTGGTTAATGGGCCCACTAATAACAAAGTATTTAAACCCTTTTTCAAAAAATTCTTTCTTTTCTTCTTCTTCTTCTTCTTCTTCTTCGCATGCACGCTCTCTCTCTCTAGCTTTTAGTAGCTCAAATGCCATTTCTGTAATTTTTGCCTTTCCTCCTGTGTTCCAAGCTTTGCCCAATCTCAATCTTCATCCTCAGGTAATTTCTCTACCCTAAATTCCCTTTTATCTTCCATTTTCTTTTATTTCTTGCTTTGGGTCTCTTGCACATTTTCTTGGTTGTTTTACACTTTTTCGGCGTGAGAACCCGCCTTCCTATGGTGGTTATAGGGCTAGATATTAGGCCTTAGACTTTCCCTAATTCCTCTTCCACCGTCTAATGGTGGTTCTGGCTTGAGTTTTGGTGCTTTGAGGTTCTCCGATGAACCTTCGATTTTCTTCTCCGGTGAACCTTATTCTTCCTGTTCTTGGGTGTTCATCTATAAAAACCCTTCAGTTCTTTAGGTTTAATCCAAAAGTCAACTTGGTCAACTATTTAATTTATTTTTAGGTTATTTGAGAATTTTTTTTCAAGTGTAGGGTAACCCTATTAATGCTCAAAAGACTTTATGATTTAGCCGAGGAGTTTCCAACTTTGAGGGAGAGGTGTTTTACAGAGATTAGACGAGGGGCTGACCCTATTTGGGTACGACCCATCTTCCCAATTTCATTAGCCATAATTTCACCCTCTGAGCCCTTTGGGTCTTCCTATCGTCTAGCCGAGTGTCAGACACAATAGGGAGAAATGAACGAAAGAGCACCGTCACTAATGGGTGATGGGACTTCTGGGAGAAGAGAGGCATCAACACTTAGCCCAAACCGACAAGTCGAGAGGACAGTTCATTCTGAGGTTGTCCCTGTGACAGCCCTGTCCCCTCTTGCTTTTCAGGCTGCCTTTTAAGATGGCCCTCCAATAGGCAATGAGGATGAGAGATCTGGGGACGAGAGGGCTGAGGACGATAGTGAGGATTCTAATAATGATCAAGTTGATACTTCTGGGCCTCGACTCTCGTCTCGTCCATTAGGGATCATGACCTCTTACTATGGAGGCATCTCTTTGGTATAGAGCCTAACGTAAATATGAGGGTCCCAAATGAAAATGAGAGGGTCTTCCAGGGGATAAAGGGGAAGTTTCTATTTATGAGAAGATGCTTAGGGTTGGTGTTAGGTTCCCTCTGCACCCTACAATAGTTGACATACTTTCTTCCCTTGGGGTTGCTCCTTCCCAACTTCTTCCCAACTCCTGGAGGACCATCCTAGGCTATATCTCCCTCTGGAAGAAAACATTTACTAACGAGCCATCGACTAATTTGTTCTTATCCTGCTACAACATAACCTACTCATCCAAGCAACCTGGATACTTCCATCCGGGGGCTAAGAGGTTAGATAAAAAACTTCCCCACGTAGCACAAACTTCCAACCATGATTAGAAGAAGACACTCTTCTTCATTTCTGGGGACTGGTAATTCCCCACCGGGGTTGAGTCTCTTGAAGATAGTTTGAGGGTCCCAAGGGAATGGTCTAATCGTTCCATGAAAGCAAGGTCAAACCCTGGACTTAGCTTGGATGAAAGGGAAATAGCTGACCACCTGAGGGAACAAAGGAAAAAGGGTGGACTTACCAAGGTTGAAGATTTGATGACCCCTCATTTCCTTAAAGAAGTTGGTCTGAGGGTTGGCCCATTGACAGAATTATGTGAGTTTCTTTCGTTTCAATTTTTTCCAAGTGTTTCCTCTCTATTGTTTCTTTTTTCTGATGTATCGTCTCATTTTTCAGATCGGCCTCCCAACACATTTGATCATATTTGGGAAATGACTGCCCCCAACTTGATGTTAGGCCTGAATAAGAAGAAGAGTAAGGAGCCTCAGCTGCCCCATGAAAATACAAAGGCCGTGGGGCTGACCCAAGTAGAGCCGACGGGTGATACCCGTAAGCGTAAGGAGCCAGAAGTCCCTATTGGCCCTTGGCCTGATTCGTGTGCGAGGGCCGATCCTCCCTCTTTAATAGCCGACTTGAGAGCCACCAAGGCCTCCATATTCTTGGCACCATCGGCTGCAAACTATGAATTTTTAGCCAAGATGCCCCCGCTTTATGACTATGGGCTTCATACTCTGGCTCAGGTATTTTATTCATCTCTCACTTTTGATTCACCAATCTTTTACAAACTTTACCTTGGACCTTTGATATGACCTTTCTCTCGTCTTTTGCAGTCTGTTTGTGCCTTCACCTCTACCACCAAATGGATGGCTCAGAACCAATAAAAGTTTCATGAGTCTGAGATAGCTATTCAATATGAGTCTGACTTGGATAATGTCAAGGTTGAGCTGGAGAATGTGAAGGCAGAGAATGCAAGAGTTATGGGTGAGATTAAAAAGGAGTATGTTGCCTAACTAAAGCTAAAAGACGACCTCATTATATCCAAGGACGAGGCTCTAACCAACCAAGGTACCCAATTCAAGAGAAAACTTATTGTGGTTGTCTATAGGGTTGAGGCTGATGTTGTGGAGGCCTATAAACTCTCTAAAGAATTCCAAGGCTTCGGTCTTGAGTACTTGGAGAGGGGAATCAAGATGGCCTGTCAGTGGGTCGTCTTGAAATTTGCTGACGCTGTGTCATCTATTCACCCCTCCCTTAAGGTAGTGGAGCTAAATGACCCCTTGATATATGAGGCCTAGCATAAGTGGAGTCTCATGTACATGTTAAAAGTACCAACATGTATGAGGATCAGCCATCTGTCGTGGTAGTCGAGGGGACTCTGCCAGACGATGCTAGGCCTCTGCCTTCTGATGTTGCTCGTTAGGGTGGCCATCTGTGGCCAATACCCTCTACCTGTAAAACTTTAGTTTTAGACATGTATTGTAATTCTTAATTTTTTATTAATGAAAGTGATCTCTTCTTCCTTTTGTCTTTTATATTTCCCTTTTTATTATTTGAGCCGATTTTCCTCCAAGCCCTCCCTCGTCTTTCTTGAGAGTGAATGGAGGGTCTTCCCTACCATTCACCCTCATCATGGCCAAGGGTGGTTATCCACCAAACTAGTGATGTTTTTCAATGTCAAGTCTTCCCTCGTCTTTCTTGAGAGTAAATGGAGGGCCATCCCTACCATTCACCCTCATCTTACCTAAGGGTGGTTATCCACCAAACTAATGGTGTTTTTCCATTTTAAGTCCCCCCTCATCTTTCTTGAGAGGGAATGGAGGGTCATCCCTACAATTCACCCTCATCCAAGGCGAGGGTGGCTGTCCACCAAACTAATGATGTTTTTCCATTTTAAATCCTCCCTCGTCTTTCTTGAGAGGGAATGGAGGGTTGTCCCTACCATTCACCCTCATCATAGTCAAGGGTGGCTATCCACCAAACTAATGATATTTTTCCATTTTAAGTCCTCCCTCATCTTTCTTGAGAGTGAATGGAGGGTCATCCCTACCATTCACCATCATCATAGCCGAGGGTTGTTATCCACCAAACTAATGATGTTTTTCCATTTTAAGTACTCCCCCGTCTTCTTGAGAGTGAATGGAGGGTCGTCCCTACCATTCACCCTCATCCTAGTTGAGGGTGATTATCCACCAAACTAATGGTGTTTTTCCATTTTAAGTCCTCCCTCATCTTTGTTGAGAGGGAATGGAGGGTCGTTCCTACCATTCACCCTCATCCTAGTCGAAGGTGGAGATCCACCAAACTAATGATGTTTTTCCATTTTAAATCCTCTCTCGTCTTTCTTGAGAGGGAATGGAGGGTCGTCCATACCATTCACCCTTATCATAGCCGAGGGTGGCTATCCACCAAACTAATGATGTTTTTCCATTTTAAGTCCTCCCTCGTCTTTCTTGAGAGGGAATTGAGGGTCATCCCTACCATTCACCCTCATCATAGTCGAGGGTGGCTATCCAACAAACTAATGATGTTTTGTGGCTTAGCATGAATTACCCAAGAAGATATCTAAATTGACAAACAGAAGATGAGGGGCCAATAGAATATTCTCATTAATAAGTGTTCTTCCATGAAGCAACTCATTCATTACAACTGTGATCTGATAGGACATTAACTACAACATTATTGATAGTATTTCTGCAAATGATCTGCGTTCCATGGGTTCTAAAAGGGTTCCCCTTCAAGGTTCTATAGTTTATAGGTTCCTGGGATAACTTCATCAATGACCCTATATGGTTCATGCCAATTTAGGTGGAGCTTGTTAGGTTTCTGCCATGTCTTTTTGAGGACTAAGTCCCCCATAGCGATTGGCCTTTGCTTTACCCTATGATTATAAAACCTGGCAGTCCTCTGTTGGTTGGCTGATTCTCTTATCTCAACGTCTTCTCTTATCTCCTCGATCAAGTCTAGATCAAGTCTCATTTCTTCCATATTTCTCTGGGGATCATACATTTGGACTCTGTGAGTAGAAAACCCAATTTCGGTGGGGATGACGGCTTCTGAGCCATATGCCAACATGAAAGGGGTTTCCCCGATAGGAGTCTTTATCGTCGTCATGTAGGGCCCACGGCACAACATATACCTCCTCATCCCATCTTCCTTTTGTCTCCTCGAGTTTTTTCTTAATCCCATCTAGGATTGTTCTGTTTGTAACCTCAGTTTTCCCATTATCCTGAGGTCGGCTTGGGGTAGAGAAGAACGGTTTGACCCCCACTCTTTCGCAGTATTTCTCCAGGGATACATTCTTGAACTAAGTTCAGTTATCCGAGATGAGGGTGTTGGGGAGACTATATCTGCATACAATGTTTTTACAGATAAACTGGAAGGTTTTCTGTCGGTGATCGTGACCATCGGCTCCGCTTCCACCTATTTTGATAAATAATCAATTACTACGATCAAGTATCAGTAGTTATTGACAGCCCTAGGCAAGGGTCCTACCATATTAATTCCCCATACTGCGAATGGCCATGGGGATGTGATGGAGGTAAGATGATGATGGGGTTGATAAGGGATGGTGGCAAAACTCTGACATTTATCACATTTTTTACGTATGCCATAGCATCCTTCCCTAAGGATGGCCACCAATATCCCTGGGTTACTATCCTCTTTGCTAATGACCTGCCCCCAATATGTCTTGAACAAGACCCCTCGTGCACATCTTACAAGATGTGTGGAACTTCAGATGGGTGCACACATCTGAACCCACTTTTTGTACAAGGTGTCTCTGATGATAGTGAATTTCACAGCTCTGTATCTCAACTTCTTCCTTTCTTGATTTGCTTGTGGCTTCTCCCCCTCTTTAATGTATCTGACTAGAGGTTCCATCCAAGAAGCTTCCCTACTTATATTTAAGCACAATCTAAGTGTTCCATCTGCATTTTCTATCATTGGTCGAAGTAAAATTTCCACTGGAACTGTCCTCCTGATATCTGTCCTAGTTGTTGAGGCTAGCGTAGCAAGTGCATCAGCTCGACCATAATCCATCCTAGGTATCCTCTTCAACTTTACTTCTCTGAAGCTCTTCAACAATGACTTTACTTTTTCAAGATATTTGGCCATTCTCTCATCTTTATCCTCATATGCTCATAGTATCTGATTCACCACCAGTCTTGAATCACTATGGTCCAAGATCTGGGCAACACCAAGGGACCTAGCTAATGAGAGGCTCGCTATCAGGGCCTCGTATTTAGATTCGTTGTTGGAGGCTTTGAAGTTGAACCTCAGGGCGTATTCAATGTCCGTTCCGTCAGGTGCTGATACTATTAGTCCATCTCCACTTCCGCTCTCGCAAGAGGATCCGTCAACAAAGATCTTCCACATAGCCTATTCTTCTAAAAAATTTCATTCGGTGAGGGATCTCTATCGAAAGAGGTATCTTCCCTCCTCATTTTAGATAACTCTTTCTCTAGAGGTGCTTGTCTTAGCCTTATCTGTGGACGGGTCAACAACTTTGCCTTGCTAGATATCTATCTTCTCAAGGTTCTCATCATCAGCCTCATCCTCTTCCCAAGTAAATTTAGCCACGAAATCTTCTAATTCTTTCCCCTTAATGGCCAGCCTAGGTTGGTACACAATATCGAATTCTCCCAACTGTATAGCCTAGGTCATTAGCCTGCCTGATTTATTTGGCTTGTGCATTACCTGCCTAAGAGGAGAGTCAGTGAGGATGACCAGTGTATGGGACTGAAAGTATGGCTTCATCTTTCTTGTTGGATGAATCAGGGAATAAGCTAACTTCTCCATCCTAGGGTATCTTTGCTTTTCCCCTTGGAGTGCTTTATTGTTGAAATACATAGGCTTCTGTACTCTGTCTTATTCTCTCACAATGGCTACGCTGATGGATGACTCTGAGATGAATAGGTACACGTATAATCTTTTGCCCTACACTGGATGTGACAACAACAAGGGAGACCCTAGATATGAATTTAGTTCTTTGAAATCCTTGCCACACTCTTCGTTACATTCAAAGGCCTTTTTAAGAATCTTGAAGAATGGTAGATACTTATTTGTGGCTCTGGATACGAACTTATTCAAAGCAGCCCCTCACCATGTGAGCCTATGAACGTATTTAATGGTCCTAGGGGTCTTTATTTCTAACAAAGCCTTTATCTTATCAGGATTGGCCTCAATGCCTCTTTGATTGATGATGAACCCCAATAACTTTCCTACTATGACCCCAAAGACACACTTGACTGGGTTGAGCTTCATTCGGTACCTATCCATCGTGTTAAAGGTCCTCTCGAGGTCTTCCACATGATTTTCATCCTCTAAACTCTTGGATAACATATCATCTATATAGACCTCCATAGACTTCCCGATTTGGTCTTCGAATATTTTATTCACGAGGCACTGATATGTCTCCCCCACGTTCTTTAGGCTAAAGGGCATGACCCTATAATAGTATGTCCCCTTGTCGGCGATGAAAGTCATTCTTTCTGAGTCTCTAGGGTTCATGAAGGTATGGTTATAGCTCGAATATGCATCCATGAAGCTCATTACCTCATGTCCTGCGATAGCTTCCACCATCTGATCAATGCGGGGAAGAGGGAAACTATCTTTGGGGCAATCCTTATTGTGGTCGGTGAAGTCTACACACATCCTCCATTTATCCTTAGCTTTGGGGACTATAACCGCGTTAGAAACCATTCGGGGATAGATGACCTCCTTGATAAACTCAGCCTCTTCTAGCTTCTTTACCTCATCCCTTATGACCTCATACTTTTCTCTAGAATAAATTCTCATCTTCTTTATCGTCTTTGCATCCTCTACCACATTGAGCTCGTGGCCATGATTTTGGGGTCAATCCTCAACATGTCTGCATGACTTCATGCAAAGACATTCGATCTTCTCCTTAGCAGCTTGATGAGGTCTTCTTTTATATTTGTCTTTAGAGCTTTGCCAATGTGGACAGTTTTTTTGATCATCCTCATTAAGGATGATGGATTCTACCTCTTTCGTGGCTTCTCCTTTCTTCAGCTTTGTCTCATGGGCCAAGGGTATCAATTTTGTAAGTAGTTGTTGCCTTCCTGTGCGCCTCTCTTTCTTTATTGGAGTTGAATTAGCACTCCTGTGCCACCGTCTGGTCTCACCGAACTTCCCCTATCCCGTAAGGGGTCGGGAATTTTATCATCTGGTGAAGCGTGGAAGGCACGACATCAAATTACTTAAGGGCCACTCGCACCAGTATAATGTTATAGGCTGAGAAGACGTGTTTGTCCATCACGAAGAAATTGACCTTCTTGGTAAGATATCTCAACCACTCATTATAACATCAACCTCGTACACTCCTAGGGGATGAACGTTTTCCCCACTAAAACCAATCAAGGGGTGATGGTATGTGACAAGCCTAGCACGGCTGAGTCCTAGGGCTTTAAAGCACAGCTAGAACATCATATCTGTGGAATTACCCCCATCTACCAAGATCCTCGGCACCTCACATCCATGTAACCTGGTGGTGATGATGAGAGGGTCATCATGAGGGGCTAAGAGGCCCTTAAAGTCCATTCTTGAGAATCCCACTATTAGAGTGTCCATATTAACTTTCTTCCTCTTTTCTGGATTCGTTTCAATAGAGGTTGAGTGTAAAAATTTTGTTACTACCTTGGCTTCGGCTATATGGGCCTTTCTATCGGTGACCTCTAATCCTTCTCCTGCTAGTGCCCCGGAGATCATTCCAACACCAAACGAGATCATATTAACTCTTTTCACAAGGCCGTGGTCATCTCTCGGTGGGAGGTCAGGGTCCTCCTCCTCCTCTGAAGGGTCGTCGATTCTGTTGGGGGATTTTCTCTGCATGTATCACTTCTCTTCTTCCTAGGGTCCTCCCCTTGGCCCCTCTCGAAGGCACCCTCATCCACGTATTTTCCTAACTTACCTTCTTTTAGCATTTTTTTCAATTTCATCTTTTAGAGCAAAACACTTATCGGTCAGATGGCCATGGTCTTGGTGAAATTCACACCACAGGTTTTTGTTCCTCTTGTGAGGAGGTGCCCTCAACTTCTCATTCCATTTCAAGGATCGATCACTCGTTATCTCATTCAGGATGTGTTCACAGATGACCGTCAGAGAGGAGTAATCAGTAAATTCACCATCTTCTTGCCTTTTCTTCCCCTCCTTATTATTTTTCTGGTACTTACCCCCAGTAGTACTTCCTTTTTCATCCTCATATTTGGCTTCCATCACCTCTTCGATGTTCATCACCTTCCCCGCTGTGGACAGTAACTCCTCCATTGTCTTCGGCGAGTCTTCAGTAAGCTTCCATAATAGCTTCCCCTTTTGGAGCCCTCCAATGAGGGTTGTCATGGTTATACTTTCCTCGTAGTCTTCGACCTCTAACCTTTCTTTGTTAAACCTGGCTCTCGTTCTTCCCCTGCTTAACATAGAGTAGGTGTGTGATTTTTTTCTGTGGCCTCACTCTGAAGCAAAAGTTGTCGATGAACCGGTATGCTAGTTGCTTAAAGCTTTTAATGGAGTTATTTGGAAGAGAGGTATACCAGACATGTGCGACCCCGATCAGAGTGCTGGAAAAGGCATGACACCTCATCTCATATGAGATTGAGTATATGTCTGCCGCTAATTGGTACATCTCAATATAATGGACCGGGTTGGTACTCCTATCATATCTTAGGGTGACCACAGGTGGCTTAAAATTGGATGGTGTAGGGAGGTTGACTATCTTCGCCACAAAGGGTGAGCCTATAGAGTATCCTCTTTGAAGAGGGTCTCGACTTTTTAGGATATCACCAATTCGAGTCATTTTATTGCCTCTTAGGGTCAACTTGGCCGGTGTTATCCCCTGTCACTTATTTGAGGTGAACTGAGGGTTCTACTATGATTGGCCTGTGTCGGCTGTTCAATTCCCCCTGACCATCGTCCTGTCTGTGGGGTCGGCCCCCGTGGGTTCGGCCATCCACTGCCTCTCTTCGTGATCTTGCAAGGCTCCTCGATTTAGATAGCCTTTCCCTTTGATCAGACGATCGCCCGAGAGACTTCAGGACGACAGCCACATCAGCCATTTCAGACCGAGGTGGTATGTGACTGGAAGAAGGTCGTACTCCACTAGCTAGTGGAGGAGGTGGTGTCGGTAACTCCGATGCCATATGTTTGAGCTGTTAAGACTTAGATGATCAGAAGACTAATAAGCTTGAGAACCTCAATGGATCTCTTTCAATGGTGAAATAGCTCCACACGAAGGGGGAGAACTGGTTCACCACTAGATTTTTGCGGTGAGTTCAAGCTGTATAATGGAAGAGATAACTTCCCACAAACGATGCCAAACTGATTATGCTAAGATTCAGCACCACCAGATAAAAGGTGGTGAGCTCAAAAAGTAATAACAACGGCATCAACAAAGTTGTATATGTTTATAAATGTATAGAAGGGGATGAGGATAAGAGGAATGAAGATAATGGTGTATAATGGTTCAGCCAAGCAGGACTACATCCACTGTGAGTGTGTGATCCACTAGATATGGGCACTAATGGCCTTGGATACAATGCACATAAGCTCTCTCTTTCTACTGTGTGTACAAGCAGAGTTTTATCTAGGGTTATAATTATCGATCCTTTTACAAGGATGAAGATGACAATTATATATAGGGCTTGGAGGGAGTAGTGCACCCCCCAGCATGCATTGAGCATGTGAATGATGATCTAGCCAATTTCCCATTGACACCTAGCTGTGCCACTTGTGGTTAATGATGACATAATATTCCCTCATGTGAGGGTATGATATTATTATAACGGTCTGGTCCACGTGCTATATGAGCCCCAAGCACACTATCCCACACGTCTCCCAAATCACGTGCCATGATGATGTCACCCTCGGCTTATGATGTCAGACCGAGGCTAAGATTGATGTTGGCACACTAGGTCTTGCTGCTGGATGTGGGCTTCAT
This sequence comes from Sambucus nigra, assembly GCA_949130495.1. Taxonomy (NCBI): domain Eukaryota; kingdom Viridiplantae; phylum Streptophyta; class Magnoliopsida; order Dipsacales; family Adoxaceae; genus Sambucus; species Sambucus nigra. The sequence continues at coordinate 674,415,316 of OX422212.1, forward strand.
ATTATAATCTCCTCATAGGGTCGTTTGGTCGTACTATCGATTAGCCTCATCCGACCGGATAGTCGTCAGATCTTTGTTGATGGGGTCAGCCTGTCACAGGGTCGTCCGGTCTCACTTGAGGGGGTCGGCTTGTTGTAGGGTCTTCCGGTCTCAAATGAGGGGGTCGACCTATCAGACTCCTCCTTCAGTGAGAACCCCAGTGTAGTAGAGTTGGGCCCTCATCCTGGACGAGGATACCCTCGAGCTGGCCGAGGGTGTATTTTGGTATATCATCTTCCATTACTGGAATCGTTGGTTAGAAATAGAATTTATGAGTAATCATCTTACTTCAATCGATTTCGAGCAACGAGTGGTACACCTGGAGACTACTCATTATTTCCCTCTTAACACCCACTTCCACTTATAATGCCTCACATTAATTAGTACTTGGCACTCCTCTTCTTCCCTCGGCGTATCCCAAAAGTTCTGACCCGTGCACTTTCGCCACGATGTGCACTTATGGACTCCTTGTACCTTTCTGACATCACCTTTCTATTTACGCGTAGGTCACTCTCAACATTCGATCGAGTAGAATGCCGCTCCCCATTCTCCATAATAGTAATATTTTAGTCCTCAAGGATACCCCTTTTTTTTAAATGGCTTCCAACAGCCTTTCAACTAAGTTTGGGCGGGCTACTCTGATCGCACACATATATGTGGATATCCATTTTCTCACATGACGCTTAATCCACTCCACCATCTCCACATTTTTTATACTAGTCCCACAAGCATATATTTCTCATATCTATTCCCATGTCTCTTTTCCCCTAGCAATTTTCCATCAACTAACTAGGGTTCCCACACCCTTTAAATCGTGCCTATTGGTGTAAACGTCATATAGCTTCACACATAACTTCCAACTCCAGGAGGCAAAACTTCCAATGCATGAGGAGTAACAGTCGCAGACATATCTCTGATCCTTGACGCTCCCTAGGACTTACCATATTGACCAAGTGTTGAGTTCGGTAGATTTCATAATCTCTATCAAGGACATAGTCATCAATGTACTTCCTTATATGGTTAGATGGAATGGAATCCATTGGGATCCATGAAAAATAAAGCTTATAAGGAGGGTCTTGCTGATTAAGGCAATATGGTTCGTGCCAATACCATAACTCATAATCAGGTAGAACCTTTGCCATTATGAGGGTATTAAGCCAACCATGTTTGTAACAAATATTTCCAGCATCGCTCAGGGCAGAATTAATATTAACAAAGGCCTCGTCATAAACATCCATCCATACCTAGAGAGGTTTTTTATGGAACTAGAATATAAGTTGGTCAATTTTCTCAAGCAGACTTTTTATGGTTGATATTTTTTTGAGCATAGCCTTCTTAGCGTTCTATAGTTCATTTGTTAAATGACAACCCTTCTGCCTTTGGGGGAGGATTGACCTTTAGGAGTTATAAATTTTATCATTTAAATCTTTTTGAGTTTTTTTAGTTCCTATCTTAGTTGGGCATTATCTTCTTCCAAAAAGGAAGCTCCCTCTCCAGCCTATTCACTGGATATGGGCTTATTGAGTCTTTTAAGCTCAGCCCTTAGATCGTTATTCTCCTTCTCAAGGATGGTGGCGAACTCTTTGGCACCCACCAGATCGGCGTTCAAAATGAAAATTCTTCTTGAATGAGCAGATTCAATAGCGGCGAGTCTCTCCTCAAATACGCTCTCTTCTCAGGTCGGAAAGCCTTTGTTCAAAGATGACTTTTAGATTAGTTAATGACTCCTTATGACTACGCTGGGCAGTAAAAATCATGTTATGAAAAGTGGCATTGTTATTAACTTCCTAATAAAAGAGGAAACAAAGATCCAATTACGCCTCTCATTATCTTCTAGAACTAGTATATAAAATAGGGCCTTAGCAAGAATACACTAATCATAAACTATAACAGATGAAAAGATATAAATATTAGTTACGCTAATTTAACGAAAACATTAGAGAGAGAGAGAGACTAGGTTTATATGGTTCAGTCTAAAGTGGTGCCTATGTCCACAAGTGTAGTGTTGATTATATTGATTGTAATGGACAAAATCCATGGATGAACTGTGATTACAGGCTCTTATGATCTCTCTAGAAATGGGCAGCATAACAGTATAGAAAAATATCTCGACCCCTTTACAATGGGGGATAGTGTGCTATATATAGGTTGTTAAAGTAGAGAGAGAGTAAAGGGACATGTGTCATGCCTTTATAGGATAGGCAGTTACACCTCTTACACGCAAGTAGGGAGGATAATCATGAGTTTGTTATGCATACATAAAGGAGTAATATTTACATATCTCCCATATGCATGCGTGATATGACTATTGTTGATGTCATTATATAGTATGGTACATGATTATTCTGACGGTGTTATTTAATAGTGTTAACTATTATGAGCTAGTTGAGTTAAGTCGACTGTTTGTGATGCTAGGGATGTCTACAATTGCAGTGGCCGACCAGATGAGTAACTAAACCAACCTCCTTAAGGATAAATTAGTCAAGTTATCGCCTTCTTATTGGTTCCTGGGTTATGTCACATTCATGGTGCAATAAAATCCCACAAGACTTTGGTCGGGATTGAGGAATATAGCTAATTCTTTGAGGTATTATATCTTATGAGTATGCGCTGAGTAGATTGAATGAGTGAAGTGTTATCCCGTGGGAAATTCATCTACTTCGCTAATTTTTCTCATCTTAGAATCTTCTCGACGGATGTCGAGCATAAAGACTTGTAATTATTTTTTTCATCTTAGAATCCTCTCGGGGGTGGGCTGATTTTTATTACTTCATCATCGTTACGCTAGTCTAAGTATGAAACTAGATTGATGCTTAAGTTAGAAAATCCTCCTATATATAGGTTAGGACATATTGTTAACTTGGGATACTTAGGTATGGGACTAAGGGGAATTTTGAGGATCTCACATTGATAAAAGGGTGGGGTAATTTGAAATTGTGAATTGAGAAATTAAGAACTAATACCTAAGATAATAAGACGGGTATTAAAATATATTGGCGACATAATCAGCGAGGGCTTTTGGGTTGCGATTTGTTATTGTTGGTAGTAGCTGTTGGTTAATTTAACTTTGAGTTAGGGTTTAGCTGTCTTAGGTTTCCATTAAGTTTGTTAGCCTAGGGTTTCCCAAGTTTAAGGCTTTTTAGGCATTATAAAGTTTCATCTTGCCCAAATCTCTCGTTTCTAAGCCAAATAGCCCTCATAACTGTGTAAACCCCCAAACTCCATCTTTCCTATATGAGTTACGATTATTATGTTTAGAGGTGGTCACTTTATTTGACATAGTTTGAGTCATCTTATCCAGGCATCATTGTTAGGAGCTTCACAAAATCTCTCCAGGTTGTTCGACCTAAGGATGACCCTATTCATCCTAGGTATACTCCCTTTTTTGCCTCTTCTACTAGTTATGCACCCCTGCCTACGGATGTGGAATCTCACGGTCCTGAGTTTATGGGACAAAAAATAAGTTACCGGGTTGAACACCAACCTGGTGGTGGTAATTTTGTGAATATGGTCTTTGATAGTTCCATTGTTGACTTATAAGCTTTAGCTGAAAGAGTCATGTCTGATAGACTTATTACATCCCCTTCTCTTGTTGATGTATCCTTTGGTGAAGAGATTACTTCTAGTATTGACTCCAATGACCTCTCCAACATCGGTGACAAAAGGCATGCCTGCAATGCTTGAGGATGAGTTGAATGCTCGAAGGGTAAAGTGCATCATTCCTATTAACATTGTGACTAGGATGCCTAATTGTGACATAACATATAATATCTTTTTTTCATGCGCAAGTAATATACTATACATACCAATATACTAACCATCCCAACGAGCTATAACTCGAGGATGCAGTCTCTCAATTATCATCTTCCAGGGCATCACTCACATACCATTTATGATACGTAAATATCGCGTATTTCATCCCTCGAACTGAGGCATGTTATCCCCCTCGGGTATCTTATTCCTTAGATTTATGCTCGTTAACCAGAACACCTCAGATTTCTACGTTAACATGTTTTACAAGGGTTAATTGAGCTTTTATATGTAATTGGATGCTAAGTGTGAAGTTCGGACGCATTTCGCTCGATTTCGTACATAGTCGCATGCGTAAGGGAAATTTGGTCAATTCAAAGATTGGGCACTGACCCAACATCTACACGGAAGTTGTAACCCTCCTCGCAAGCTTAGCGTGGCTGAAAACAGTGGGCGATTCCGATTCAGAACGAAGAAGTTACGGCAATTTTAGCGAAAGGAAAACCAATTAAACCAAAAGAGGAGAAGAGGAGAAGAAGAGGAGAATGCAGTAGGTTGTCTTGGCTGAGACCTATTTGATCGATCAATCGATGATTTTGGTCGATCGATTGATCCTTCTCGATAGTGTATTATTTTTTTCATGATCGATCGATCGACGGTTTGGGTTGATCGATCGATCCACTTTTTCCAGGAGATATTTTCCCTTTCTTTTATTTCTTCTTTTCTTTTATTCCAACTTACCATATAAAGGTTTTTTGTTGTAATAATCAGATATTCACTAGATAAATCATTTTTCGGTTAGAATAGCTTAGGGTTTGAGGGCTTTGGAGAGTTTGGCTTTGATTCTTCTTGGTTTGACACCCAATTGGGTTGTAAGTTGCACTATTCATCATCCTATCCATTTAATATAGTTGTATTTCATTAATTCTTGCTTTGTAGTGTAATTTACAATCTTTGATAATTAGATTCACATGCTTTGATTTACTCTCTTTCAAGTGTAGAATTATCGCGTTTATTTACCGTGTTTATTTACCGCATTTTTAACAAGCTTTCTAGCTAAATTAATCTAGGTTGTGTTTGAATTGAACTCACTCGAATTGACGTGTTGCTTTGCTTTGGTGATGGAGTTTACGTGTCTATTTCGGGTGTGTTGTCTTATTTATTACGCCTATGAGATTTGACTGGGCATATCATGTATGTCCCGTGCTTACGACCTTGCGTGCATAATTTCCAAGATGTTTGTTGACGCCAAAATCTTATTAGAATTTTATGTGGATTTAGGGGCGTGACAATCCTTGGTTAAATTAACTATCAAAATAAGACGCATTCATAATAACTCATCGATCCATGTAACCATTTTATTCTAATTAACTCGAGTGAGGGATATTCGACGCAACCTATAGTTTTTACTCACTTTCTTAATCTAGCTTTATTTTCCCTCTCCTAGATTTATATTTCCATTTTATGCATCTTTTCCCTTTTTGTGTATAATCATCTTTTACACTTTTATTTCGGAATATTAAACCTTATAAATTCTAGCAACTCGTCTTTGTGGATTTTTGATACCCGACTTACCGTTATACTCACCATTTGAGTGTAGTCATAATTTAGGTTTTTATATAGTTCAGGTGAGCCGAACATAACACAACCGGCGCGCAGGTGACTCTTGATCCATGGAAAACCCTGTCTATCAAATGGTACCGTTTCCGGGGATGAGTTTGTTTTAGACTTTATTTGATTTAGTATTTCACAGTATTTTCTTTCTATTTGTATTATTTTCTAATATTTTTGCAGGAATTCCACATTTGAGCACTTAAAAACGCTTGAATTTTTTCTGCGCGCACTCACTTTCTGGAATTCGCCATTTCGAGCCATTTGTTGGGGTAAGCATGTCTTATTCTAACTCTTTCGGTAATCCTTGTTATAATTCTCAAAATTCTCGCAAACCTATGACTTTCGATCAATACTTAGAATCCCAAAGTATTACAAATTCAAATATGACTTTGGGCAAGTATAACGAAATCCAAAACTTGGGTTATTGGAATTTTGATGATGATGATGATAATGATTTTAGGCCTTTACCTCCTTATAATAGGAATTTTAAAACTAAAAGCTATAGTTTTCAAAATTCCTATAATAATGAGTTTTCGTTTAAGTCCGATGGTAATTTTTAAAGTTCCCATTTTCATGTATCCTAACCTCGACCTATGACATTCGGTGAGGGCTTGCGTATGTATGAGAATGAGAAAATTGAAAATAGTTATCGAGAAGAAAATCGTTGTTGGGAGCAAGACTTGGATTTTTTATTTGAGTTCGACGATGATTTTGCTTCCGAGACTTTCGAAGTCGAGGAATGTTTTGAACCGAATGAGGTACTTGTGCCTACTTTGGAACAAACCATTCTAGACTTTGCCCACTGTATAATAGATATTTAAAGTGAGGATGAGAATGACATAATATCTATTTGCAATGAAATGATTTCTTCTTTAGCCCCCAAAGAAGAACATTTCATTGAAAATGATATTATTTCCTTCGAAACTCAATCTTCATGCGATGATGATTCATCTCATGAGTTTGAATTTCTTTCATCCCCATTTTCATTCTCTATTATCACACTGTCACAAGAACTCGATGATTCGGTTTCAAACTTTAATATTTTAAACCTTTTCTCCGATAAGGAGTACTTGCTCGAGTCACCCTCCACGATCACATCTTTGCCTTCATGTGAGCCCCCTCCCATTCCGCTTGCTAAATATTTGGGAGGATTTTTGGTTTTTCTCGATCCCCACATGTTTTTGTAACCCGCCTTATCCAAATCCCCCATCCTCCCTCCCAAAATTTAAATTGGGGATGGTTCATTTCTTTCTCCTTACACATGCCTTCCGTTGTTCAAACGGAATTCATATTTTTTGGAAGGCACGCTTGTATGTGAGGGTACACCGGTTATCCTCCAAAGTCAAATAGTTCTTATGGTGGACCCTCAGCTATTTAGACTTCTAGTGTACAGTTAGTGTGAAGCCTAAATAGTAGATTGTATATAGTTAGCTTTTTATTATTTCTTTCTTTATTTTTCTTTCCTTTTTAATTTAGTCTAGTGTTAACTTTTTGTTATTTGTTTTTTCTATGCTTGGTACTAACTTATTTTTTAGATTCTTTGGACTTGTTCTTATGGGGATCGCTCCAATTTTGGGTAATATCGCTCTTTTCCTCTCTTTAACTTGGTTCTTAATTCACATAGAGGACAATGTCAGGTTTTAAGTTAGGGGGTGTGGGATATTCTATCCATTTATTTATGTAGTCCATGTTTTTTCTCACATGTTAGTTACTTAGTGTGCTTTTCTTAGAAAATTTAAAATTTCAAAAATATTTTCTTTCTTTTTTCTCCTTTATTGGGCATTTTGCCTTGTTTCCGATGATAAATTTTAATAATTGCCCGATCCAATAGACAACTCAATGATGCATGTTCTCGATTTTAGAAGTTATTAGACTTTAGTCCTTAAATCATTGATATTGTGAATAACTTCATGAATTAAACTTTATCCCATGAGCATATGCACTTTCTTTGTTATATTGATTTGGTTTAAGATCTTTATAACTCGGTAATCTTTTATTGCATTGTATATACTTACACCGAGTAAGCTTTGTACCTTTCGTCGTTTGTGAGTGTTATACACTATTCTTTCCTCTTTGAAAACGTTGAATTCGTTGGTAATCTCACTATTCTTTCATTTTATCATTCATTAATTGAGTTCATTTATGGAATGTATTACTTGAGCATGATTTTCATTTATTGTTTTGACTCGAGAATTGCATAAACTTTATGAAATGATCATAGGCCATCTTTGTTATATTACCCATATTGACATTGACCTCACCTTATATGTTTACCCTCGTCAACCCCTTTGAGCCTAAATATAGCCTTTCGTTTCATAACCCAAATTCCCATAACCAACTCCGAATTGGAGTTTTAGCCCATATATACACTTTCTATACCTTTGTTTGGAATCTTACTTGGGATTGAATGTTGTTGTTATGATGTCAGTTGCAATTTAGGCATATGGGAGTTTGAAAAGAAAAGAAAAAAGAAGTGAAAAAGAGAAGAAAAAGATAAAGCAAAAAGCAAAAGAAAACATGAGAAAAAGAAGAAAAGAAAAAGAGAGAGAAAGTTGTAAATCTTGTATATAGTGATTCAATAAGCTTTGATTTCCCTTTTTGAAACTTGTTTTCCAATTTTGATATTGCCCGCATTTTCCAATTATCCCGAGTTTTCATTTCCAAACACTTTGAATCCGTACATACATATTTTTTCGTTTCTTACCCTAGCCTAAACTACATTACAACCCTACAAGTCCTATGTGATCTTAGGGTCCATTTAATTCAAAAGTTGAAATAGTTTTGATAATCTGTGAAAATGCATTTTGCCTCCTTTAATGAGCGGTATCTTTCATTGAGATTACAATTTTTCATTTTTTATATAGCGTTCTTCATTTGTGACATGTGTGCGGCCTAGTTTCCAGTTACATTTACTCTGTATGCCCGCATGTTCTGTGTGTTACCTCCCTGTTTCGAGTGAATTATCTTGATGAGTGTAATGCCCGTGAGGATTGAATATATGCTTGTTTTAATGTTTATCCTATTTATTTAAGTTTTTGCCAAATCATACTTTGCATGTGCTCACTCCCCTCCCACATTTTAAGGTTTCAATTCTATGAGGTGCATTCTATAATGTGTAATACCTCATATTTTTATGCTATATTAATTTGGGGATTTATTAAATTTAATGTGAATTAATTATTTAATAAAAATCCGAAAATTAATTATGTTATAATTATTAACGTGATGAGAGTTAGTAATTATGGGAAAATTTGTTGAATATTAATAATGAGCAAAGTAATATATAATAGTGGCCATATTAAATGTCACGAGTAAATAAAATGACAATTTTAGAAATTTGAGTCGGGACGCGCCCGTGTCGCGTCGGGACTAAATATTGATAAATAAAAGTAAATATTTTATAAGTTGTTCATATGATCGTTTTGAGTGCGCCAACGCGTCCGGAAGGGTCGAGATAGTCAGAAAAGTATACCCGGGAGTTTGATTTGGGTCTCGGGGTGTTTTTAGGCCTAATTAGTACCCCGGGAGGGCATTTTAGTCATTTTGTATTTTTGGGTAATTAAACCCACGAAAATTAAAGGGGTTATATCAGATGTTTAGGTTATCTCCTAGGGTTAGATAACTCAAAACACTAGAATGGCCATTGGAGAGGAGAGGAGAGGAGTTCAAGGCTCAAAACTCACCCGTTTGCACCGCCGCCACCGCCAACGCGTAGATCGCGAGACGGGGAACGCAACCACACCAAATTCAACACCAAACCAGATTTTTGAAAATCCCCGGCAAGTGTTTATCTTGCTTATTTCGTTGATGCATCATCCATATTAGTTTAGGAGTTATTAGGATTAGATTTATGGAAGAAAAACCCAATTTGAGATGGGAAATTTTCATGTAGTGATGATTTATATGATATTCTGGAAACCCTTTGTCATGTAAAGGATTAAGAGTTTGATTAAAAAAAGAGTTCTAATCAGATACAAACACTAAAAAAAAATTATTTCGGACGATCGGACCGTTTGAATTGGATGAAATTTTACAGAGAATTAGCTGAAGACAAGAGGAAGCTACAGAAAAAAATTCAGCTCGATCGGATCGTTCAATATTTTTTAATATTTTTTTTCCTAGACAGTTTTATGTTTTGAGGACTCTTAGAGATAATAAAAATTCAATTAAAACTCCATTTTAATTCCGATTTCGAAACCGTTTGAAATTCTCATCTTTGAAAATAAAATTCAAAATCCTTTAATGTAAGGCCAAATATATATTTTTGGGTTATTTTGCATAAGGGATAATGTAAGTATATATTAAAGGGGAGAGACACGTAAGAGAGAGTTATGTTGGAACATAAATGGATATCTACTGAATTGTATATTTGGAAGAATAGAGTCCATGAGGGTTACGTAGTAAGTTGGAAAAACCCTTCGAATTAAAGTTAGAAACGAACCATTATACTTGATAAATAATAATGGGAAAATAAGGATAAATGTTGTGAATGTGGATTATTGGATAAACCTAAATTGATATAATAAAAGTGGTATATTTATATGATTGTGTGTGCATATATTCCCGCGCTACTTGCTATTCCTGAGATTTTCGCGCTGGGACGATCGTATCTCGTGTGCCTTATGGGGGATATTGACTCGTACCCTAGAAGATAGAAATCCTAGATACAGGCTATCGAATCGGTAGTCACGGTCCTAAGAGACGTGAGGGTATGTACTGACCTCTTGGACTTGGAAACTATGCTTCGCCTCAATATTGTTTGTGTATGTATTTATATAGTTCGAGAGTGATTCCGAACTTGTATTCCCTTTAGTACGATTGATACGGGGATTGGATAGCAGAATATGCCCGCCCCATAAAATTTTATGTGGGGTGCTGTTAGAATATATATATTATACGAGTATTTAATATATATATGAACTTCTGAAATATGGGAAACTTCCTACTGTGTTATGGTAAGTAAGACATGTATAATGACTCAAATTGGAAATACTTGTTTTGAAAAGTATAATATGATATTGAAAAACTTTATGAATCAATAAAGTTAAAATGAGCGTTTTATATTAAATGAAATTATCCTTTTTAAACCATGATGTTGTTAAATCTTAAATTTTGAGAGTCACCTAAGATAAGTTAAATCCTTGGGGAAGGATAGTGTGATATATGATGAGATAAACCATTGGGAAGGTTACTGCGATAGGAGTGCACATTAGAAGAGAGGCGAGAATTTCTCAAGAGAGTGTCGCACTAATATGTTGTTGCATTGGCCTGTATCAATTTAAATACTTGCTAAACGAATTTTTAAATCATATACACTATCGGGATTTGACCCGTTTCTATTCCTCTTTCTCTCTTGTATATATATGTATATATTACAGGTGCCCAGCCATAGGGGCATCTTGTTTAGGATTCCTTGGAAGGAACGTGTTGCAGCTTAGGTGGGAGTTGCAGGCCACTTGCTTAGACGATTTCATTTACTTGATTCCAATTCTATCATTCTCCTTATTGGGAATGTGTTGCCCTTTCCACTATTTATCTGTTTATTGGGACATTTGTATTTCAGTTATTTCTAGTACTATTACTTTGGGATTTATTCAGTATGTATGTTTTACTTTAAGTTTTAAATGCTGGGATTGGGTTGTTAAATGTTAAATTATTGGATTGATTGTTTAATAAAATAAATAAATGAAATTGGAAAGTAATGTTTAAAAAATGGTTTTGACACTTAGATAAATTAAATAGGGTGTTAAATTTGGAAAAGTTATTTTTACGACAGTGATGCTAAGAATGAACCAACTGTTCACCTTGATTTTAATTTAATAAAGGAGTGATCGCCCGGTATTTAATTAGGCGGGGTGTCACATAATGTTGATAATTCAAACTTTTGTGTGAATTCATTCACTTTGCTAATAATGCGTATGAAATATTTTTCGCTATTGTTGGGCTGGTCGCATGTTGGTTTGGGCATATTTTGAGAAAACCATGTGATGTTTGTGGGTACCATCCCTGAAAAACCTTATAAGGCGACACTCGTCCACTAGGGTAACCTAGGGGTTTAACGACTTATTACATACGCTAAATACAATCGAATCGCCCGCAAAAGTGGCCGTTTCTTTTGTACCATACATTTGTGCTTATCCTGCTTTTGGTTTTCTTGTAGTTCTTATTGCATCCTATTTCATTGCTAGGGACTAGCAATTTTTAAGTTAGGGGGTGTGATGATACACAAATATTGCGAATTTCATCCCTCGAACTGACACATTTTAGCCTCCTCGGGTATCTTATTCCCTATATTTATTCTCGTTAACCCGAAAACCTCGGATTTCTATGTTAACATGTTTTTGCAGGGGTTAATTGAGCTTTTATAGGTGATTGGATGCTAAGTGTGAAGTTCGGACGCATTCCGCTCAATTTTCGTACATAATCGCACGCGCAAGGGCAATTCGGTCAATTCACAGATTGGGAACCTGGCCCAACATCTACACGAAAGTTGTATCCCTCCTTGAAATCTTCGCATGGCCACAAACGTCACGCGATTCTGATTCAGAACGAAGAAGTTACGGCTATTTTAGCATAAGGAAAACCAACGAAACGAAAAGAGGAGAAGAAGAGGATAATGCAGTAGGCTGTCTTGGCTGAGACCTGCTTGATCGATCGATCGATCGATGATTTTGGTCGATCGATTGATCCTTCTCGACAGTGTATTATTTTTTTCATGATCGATCGATCGACGGGATTGATCCCCTGTTTCCAGGAGATATTTTCCCTTTCTTTTCTTTCTTCTTTTCTTTTATTACAACTTACTATATAAATGTTTTTGTTGTAATAATCAGATATTCACTTGATAAATCATTTTTAGGTTAGAATAGCTTAGGTTTTGAGGGTTTTGGAGAGTTTGGCTTTGATTCTTCTTGGTTTGACACTCAATTGGGTTGTAAGTTTCACTATTCATCATCCTCTCCATTTAATATAGTTGTATTTCATTAATTCTTGCTTTGTAGTGTAATTTACAAGCTTTCATAATTAGACTCACATGCTTTGATTTACTCGCTTTCTAGTGTAGAATTATCGCGTTTATTTACCATGTTTATTTACCGCGTTTTTAACAAGCTTTCTAGCTAAATTAATCTAGGTTGTGTTTGAATTGAACTCACTCGAGTTGACGCGTTTCTTTTCTTTGGTGATGGAGTTTACGTGTCTATTTCGGGTGTGTTGTCCTAGTTATTACGCCTATGAGATTTAACGGGGCATATCATGTATGTCCCGTGCTTACGACCTTGAGTGCGTAATTTCCGAGATATTTGTTGACGCCAAAATTTTATTAGACTTTTATGCGGATTTAGAGGCGTGACAACCCTTGGTTCAATTAACTATCAAAACGAGACGCATTCAGAATAACTCATCGACCCACGTTACCATTTTATACTAATTAACTCGGGTGCGGGATATTCGATGCAACCTATAGTTTTTACTCACTTTCTTAATCTAGCTTTATTTTCCCTCGCCTAGATTAATATTTCCATTTTATGCATCTTTTCCCTTTTTTTGTATAATCATCTTTTACACTTTTATTTCGGAATATTAAACCTTATAAATTCTAGCAACTCGTCTATGGGGATTTTCGATACCCGACTTACCGATATACTCACCAGTTGAGTGTAGTCATAATTTAGGTTTTTGTATAGTTCAGGTGAGTCAAACATAACACGACCGGAACGCATGTGACTCTCACGTCATGGCACAACCCCTTCTATCAACCATCTTGGGGACCAGCGATCGAACTCAATATCACCGACATCGCGATAAAAAATCACAATGTCTGGGAAGTGTTGATAGATCCTCCTCGAAAATGAGACGAAACATACCAACCACGTCTCACCCCTAATAAAAGTCACACAATATAAAAATGGATGCTATGACCTGGGGACTATACGCTCCCTGCTCCTCAAGCCAGGGGCCTCACCCACATCTCGAAACTTCCAATGATATCACTAGAGGGGGTATGCTTCACATAAATATATATACCATCACACATATATTTATATACAATCCCATATCCGTATCATAATTATATATATACTGAAATCACATAGTTGTAATACCCCGTATTTTTATGATATTTATTTATGGGATTAATTGAATTAAATGTGTATTAATTGGAAATTAATTCGGATAAAAATACTAGCGAGATGCGAGTTGGTATTTGATTTTTATGAGTATATATGAATATTGAACTATGAAATTTGTCGTGAGATTGAAATACGGCAATTTGGAAATACTGTTGGGACGCGTGTGATAGTCGCGTCAAGAATATAATTATTTTAATTAAAAAGTGATTTTTATTTCTATTAACTGTATGGTCATTTTGAGTGCGCCAACGCGTCCGGAAGGGTCGAGATAGTCAGAAAACACTAGCCGGGAGTTTAGTTTGGGTCCCGGAGCATTTTTAGGCCATACCGGCAACGAAAAAGGGTAGTTTGGTAATTTTGGAATTTTGGGAATTAAAACCCACGAAAATTAGGAATTAAAATCTGACTTAACCTTTACCCACTAAACCCACTAACTACACTAATTGACTTAATGGGCTACGGGAGTTATTGGAAATAGGTTTAGGGTTTCCTAAGACAACCTCTAGCCACCATTGTCATCTTTAGAGAAGAAGTTGTAGAGAGAGAGAGAGAGGAGAAATTATGCAGAGAGAGAGAGAACAATTCAATCTTCAACATCAAATTCAGAGATATATCAGAGGCAAGTGGTTTAATTATGTTAATTGCATTGAATGTTTCTTCCATGATTAAACATTTCTGAAAATTTCATTATTTTTGGGAGATTGATGAAAACCCATTAAATTGGAATTAGAAACTTACATTTTGATGAGGAATCGCATGTAGAATTGCATTTAGGTGATCATTGTGATGATAATATATCTTGTATGAAACAAAAATGGATTTAAATTATGACCATTGATGATCTTAAAAATTTCTAGGGTTCATGTTCTTGAAAATTGGGGAAAATTGGGGAGATGTGATGATTAGATGTGGTTTGGGATGATTAGACCCCATATAAATGTTGTAATATGAACTTAATATGTTTAGGGATGATTAGAAACCTTGAAACCTTGTTGGAATGACATTTAGATGAGATTAGAGGTGAAGAAAAGTTGGAAAAATGAATAAGGAATTTCTGGGCTCGAAACTGGCCTCTCGTTAGAAGGCCTGCCCAGGTCGTTCGAACGAGCTCGTTCGAACGAGATTCTAACGAGTGACAGTTTGACTTCTAACGAGAGGGATGTTCGTTCGATGCCTTCGTTCGAACGAGATCTCATTAGAAGGCCTACTTCGTTCGAACGAACTCTCGTTCGAACAGCCTCGTTCGAACGAGACTTCTAACGAGCTGACAGTTTAGGCTTTTTGGCCTTTTTTGATTTTGTGTATCCCGTAACCTTGTTTAATTGTAGAGATAACATTTCCTTGATGATATATTAGTATAGTTGGGATATTTGGGATATATTGAGGAGTAAAACATAGAAGTGTAATTTGAATTGAATGGAAATTGTGGAATAGGACGTGAGTGACTATTACGATGCGAGAATTATTGACGGCCTAAATAATTGAATTAACCGGAAACATGTGAATATAACTAAGATGTGTGCATGCTTAGTATATATAATTTTATGTGTATGACATACCTACTATACTTGCTATCACGGGAGGTTTACGTTCGCTTAGGGCCCTCTAATCCTTGTGTTGCCCGAATTTAGATTGGTACCTCGAGAACATAGGTCAAAGAAGGACTTATTGGGATGTTAATAAGTCTGCTGATCATGGGAGCGTAGGTATGTGCGTGACCCATGTGATGTGACTATGTTCGCCTCCATTTTTTATGATTGTCGTTATCTGAGAACGATTCCTGAGAGATTCGAAATGCGTGATCCTTATGTACGTGATGTACCGGGATGGATAACAGAGTATGTGTGCACCATAGCTTAGCCCTCTATTTAATTGATAACGCTAGAATATATAATGGGAATCGAGTAGTAAGAGGTAGAACTTATTACGGTTTGGTTAAATATGTATGTCGTTTAGATGGGTATGGTACGTTAGGGGTGCACATGTAGTCGAGAGGTGAGAATTTCATGTGAGTGCACGTCCGAACATGTATTTTGCATTCATTATTTTAATGAATCAAAACACTTGCTATTTTTAAAATACTCTCCACTTTCGGGCTCTGACCTGTTTGCTTTCAAATCTATTTTTTTTGTAAAAACCATTTTAGGTGCCCAGCCACAAGGACACCATGCTTAGTATCCTCATTCAGGTGACGAGCTGTAGATGTTTGTGGAAGTTACAGAACTTTGCTAGTAGACGCTTCATCTATCTTGACTCTATATTCCGTTTCATCAGTTGTAGGGCATGTCGCCCATTTCTATTAGAAACATTTCCTATTTCATATTTTCAGACTTTTGGCATGTAATTAATTCAGGATACATTGTTTTACTTATTTCAGTTGTGGGATTGTTGTGAGGAGTTTTCCTCCGGACTTATTATTATTTTGTTGGTTATTTTATTGCTTCGTTATGGTGAATGGTTGTTATTCTTTCATTATCCTTTTACTGCATGTTAATCAGACTTAAATTAAAATTTGACAACTTACTTTTTAAATACTAGGTGGTTAGTAACCGTTAAAAATGTTTTCGACAGTGATGCTATTAACTGAACCAACTTGGCATTTTGTATTGATTTAATAAAGGAGTAGCTACCCGGTATTTAATTAGTCGGGGTGTCACAGGTGGTATCAGAGCATCAGGTTCTAGTGTCCTTTAGGATCTGTACGGCTTATTATGTTTCCGCTGAGCTTTCTTTGATGTAGAGCCCTATATTTTAGGACTGTTGTATTCTCTTATATATGCTACGTTCTTCAGCTATTTTGAGTTTATAACTGCGAACTTATAGACTTCATTCTTATTTCAGATGCCTCCATGACGTGCACAACGGGTTCCCAGGGATGCAACGCCAGAACCACAGCCCGCACCAGTTCAGGGCACGATGAATGCCGCCGAGGTTGCAGCCATTGTGGCCCAGGCGGTAAATGTCGCACTAGCCGTAGTTCAGCAGGCACCACCTCAGGCACCAGTAGCCGCGCCAGTTTAGGCACATGCATTCCCTTCTGCTTGGGAACGTGTACATGATGCTTTTCATAAATCACACCCACCGGAGTTCGCAGGTAGCTCCGATGTTGTGGTTTCGAGTCAGTGGAGGAAAGACATTCAGCGGCACTTGAGTATGTATGAGCACCGATGTCCAGAAGCAGATACTAGCTACCTTTAAGCTAGTAGGGTCTGCACTGCAGTGGTGGGAGTCTATTACCACCGTGGAGGAGAGAGATACACTCTCGATACAGGAGTTTTGGGTGCGGTTCGACCGCAAGTACTTTCTGTCAGCTGTTCACACGGAAATGAGAAGGAAGTTGATGAGCCTTAGACAGGAGGGTAAAACTGTGGCCGAGTATGAGGCCGAATTTAGAAATCTATTGAATATTGTTCTGGACGAGATACCGACAGAGGAGAAGAAGATCCAAAAGTTTACAGATGGGTTGACTTGGAGGATCCATCAACATTTATTGGGGAACCTATCGTTGGCCACTTACTCTGATGTGGTTAACGCTGCACTGTTACACTGCCAGGATCATCGCTTTCACATGGCTGAAGGCAAGAGGTCAGGAGAGTCCAGCCATCAGGGCAGGACTGGGGGAAATGGTTCCAGTGGGGCACATTTTGTTCAGGGGCAGAGGCAGGGTGATTAGGGTTCCCAGCAGGGGGATCATAAGAGGTTCAAATCGGGGAACTTCAGGCACGGACAAGGAGGTTTTCGGCAGGGCCATCAGGGTCCGAACGGCCATCAGAACCAGCAGGGTCAGAATGGTCAACAGCAGTTTCAGCAGGGCCAACAGGGCCAGGGGAGGAATGGAAACGACCACCAGGGTCGGGGGCAGCAGGAACAGAGAGGGGGGATCTTCCCAGGGAAGTGTTACGTTTGTGGCAAGACTGGCCATAAGCGCCAGGACTGTCCTGATAGGGGCGGGGCCCCGCAGCAGCAGCAGGGTGCTCGACAGGAGCCGCAGAGACCTATGTTTCCAGCCTCCCTCCCAGCGCCACCACAGATGGCAGCATTACCACCCATTCCAGCAGTCCCAGTTAAGCAGGGGTAACTGCAGTATGGGAGAGTATATCAGCTTCAGCAGGCCGCAGTCCCACAGGATCCACCAGCCATTGAGGGTATTTTCTCTATTCAGGGGACTATGGGGCGTATTTTGTTTGACACGGGGGCTACACACTGTTTTATTGCTATGAGATTTGCACGCACCATTGGGTTATTAGACACTGCCGAGAGTACGGTTACTTATTTAGATTCGCCGTTGAGTAGGGGTTCCGTGATTTCACGTGTATGTAGAGGCGTGGGTATAGAGATCGGGAGATTTACTTTACCCGCGGATATGTTAGTATTAGAGATGACTGAGTATGATTCCATTATTAGTATGGATTGGCTTGTTGCGTACCGAGCCATGATTGATTGTTTTAGTAGATGTATTATCTTTGCCATTCCCGGGCAGGAGATGTTTTTAGTGGCAATGCCTCGTCCTGAGGGAGGATCGTCCACTCATTTGTACTATATAGAGGAGGAGACCTCTAAGGAAGTGATGATACCACTTGATTCGATACCCGTTGTTAGAGAGTTTACCGATGTATTTCAGGATCTACCTGGATTACCTCCGAGTAGCGAGATAGACTTTGTGATCGACTTAACGCTGGGCACTCGGCCTATTGCCCGCGCACCTTACCGTATGGCTCCAGCTGAGATGAGAGAATTACAGGATCAGATTGAGCAGTTGTTGGGTCAGGGGTTTATACGGAGGAGTACTTCACCGTGGGGTGCCCCTGTGTTGTTCGTGAAGAAGAGGTATGGATCGTTGAGGTTGTGTGTGGATTACCTGGAGTTGAATAAAGTCACGATACGGAATAAATATTCGTTGCCCCGAATCGATGACTTATTCGACCAGCTGAGAGGAGCTTCTTTCTTCTCCAAGATTGATTTGCGATCGGAATACCATCAATTGCGTATCAGGGAAGTGGATGTCTCGAAGACTGCGTTCTTAATGAGATATGGTTCTTACGAGTTTTGGGTTATGCCTTTTGGTTTGACCAATGCTCCAGCCGTGTTTATGGACTTGATGAATAGGGTGTTCAGAGATTTCCTAGATCAGTTTGTCATTGTCTTCATTGATGATATTCTGGTTTACTCCCAGATAGAGGAGGAGCACGCCGAGCATTTGAGGCAGGTTTTGTAGACGCTACGTCAAAACGAGCTGTATGCAAAGTATGAGAAGTGCGGGTTTTGGCTGAAGGAGGTTCAGTTTTTAGGGAATGTTATTTCCGACCGGGGGATATCTGTTGATCCGGGGAAGGTATCCGCGGTGAGGGAGTGCGGACAGCCCACGACACCGACGGAGATCCGTAGTTTCTTGGGCCTAGCAGGATACTACAGGAGGTTTATTCGGGGTTTCTCCAAGATAGCGGGTCCTTTGACACATCTGACTCGAAAGGGTGTGCCATACATTTGGAGTGATGCCTGTCAGTTAGCATTCGATGAGTTGAAGGACAAGTTGACCTCAACACCTGTGTTAGCATTGCCGAGACCAGGAGTTGAGTATCTAGTTTACACCGATGCGTCCTTGCAAGGACTTGGAGGTGTATTATAGCAGGAGAGTCAGGCCTTAGCTTATGCTTCCCGTAAGCTTCAGCCTCACGAGAAGAATTACCCCACTCATGACTTGGAGTTCGCGGCAGTTGTATTTGCCCTTTGGATTTGGAGACATTACCTTTTGGGAGAGAAGTTTCGATTGTTCACGGACCACAAGTCCCTACTGTACCTATTCACGCAAAAGGAGTTGAATATGCGGCAGCGAAGGTGGCTTGAGTTTATGAAGGATTATCAGTTTGATATCCAATATCACCAGGGAAAGGCTAACGTGGTAGAGACGCGTTGAGCCGTAGGCCAGTAGATGAGGTGGCAGGGGTGTGGAAGGCTAAGTGGAAGGAGTTGGGACACCAAGATGCAGTGGCCCGATCATTCATGTCAGTGATGACTGTTACACCGCAGATTGTCACGAGAGTGGTAAAGGAACAAGCAGATGACTCGTTCTGTCAGGAGCAGATAGTTTGATTATTAGAAGAGGGAGCCGAGTCCTATACCATTAGCTCAGACGGGGGATTACGCTTCAATGGGAGATTGGTAGTTCCGGAAGGGGAGGAATTGCGGCACGAGGTGATGGCAGAGTCGCACGGATGACGGTTCGCGGTACATCCCGGTGGGGATAAAATGTACCAAGACATGAGACGACAGTATTGGTGGAGCGGGATGAAGAGAGATATTGCCGTGTTTATTTCTAAATGCTCCACTTGTCAGCTAGTAAAAGTGGATCATCAAAGACCGGCAAGACTTCTACAACCATTGAAGGTCCCGATGTGGATGTGGGAGAGCATATCCATGGACTTTATCTCGGGGTTGCCTACGTCACAGAGAGGTCACGACTCCATTTGGGTAATTGTGGACAGGTTGACCAAAGTTGCTCATTTTCTACCCGTAAGGACATGAAGCCCTTATACTTTTGACTCATTTGAGTCTAGACTGTATAAGAGCTCATCTAGTTTGGAAATTGTGACAAAATAGAGTCTATCCTAGAAACCAAAGAGCTTCAGAGATTGGGTTGCTTCTTCTTCTATCTATCATGTAATGATCCTAAGACTATAGCCATCACTCACACACTTAGAATTTGATTCTTGCATATCATATTGCACCCCTATGTGTTTTAATGTTGTGAGTATGTTTAAATCCCTCAATTTGATTTTTAATAATTTTTTGGGAATTTAAAACATATTTTAAACAAGGTTTTATTTAATTAAAATTTGATTTAAAAAGTCTTGGGGTTATTATATAAATATGGATTGTTGTGTTTATTGGCCTAAAGTTACTCTGGGTAGAAACCGAAAGCGCTAGAGACTTGAGGGTTGGCTTTGTAATTATTTTGGGACGCGCGTTTACCTTCATTCACAGGCCAACACCTGCTGTCTTTTGATTGGACCAAACTGTGTTTCTTTACTGAGACAAACCATCGCATGCTTACAGCCCTTGGATCAACCCTTATCGATGGCCTGCATGTCGTCTGAGTGAATCCCAGTGTAAACCCTTTAGCCAATCGCAGTCTGTTTAATCCACCGCCTGTTGTGAGCCCTTGGATTGCAGTCAATGGAGCTTGACTCAATCTCAGCCATTGTTTTTGAACGAGGCTCTGGAATCTTCTCCTCTCCCTATTTAAAGACCCTTCATCTCAGCCTTCGAAAGCTTTTGCCATTTTGCAAAGTCTCAGAGAATAGAGAGAGAGAGAGAGAGAAGAGAGAGAAGAGAGAAGAGAGAAGTTAGAGAGAGAAACCAAACCCTAGTTAGAAACCCTAACTTCGTCCAAACACTTCTCAAGCCCAAACTACTTACCTTTCCAGAAAAATCACCATAACCAAAAACACCATCCTTAGTGTTTTCTTAGGTTTATGAGAGTTCTGGTTAAGAGATCTTGGGTTGCTGAAATCCTTGTGTTCATAAATCTTATTTCCAACTTAGACATAGACTCAGATCTTGTTTCTTTTTCAATAGAAATCATAGATCTGAAGTTTTTCATGTCACAGAACACTTAGCTGCATTTATTTCTCATCTTGAGAATTTCGTTGTTGATTGTTTTCTGTTAAAACATTTTTCTTCTTCAAAGATCAACAATAGATGTTTTTCTATTTCTGTTTTTACAAAACCTAACCTGACCTAGTGGGATTCGCACCTGGAGGGTTCTCAATCTTCATAATATTTTCAAAACTGATTGAGAAAGGTCTTGACCGATTTCTTAAGCAAGATCTCCGTGGAATCTGGGTTAGTTTGAAAGGTCGAAAAGGTTCTTGGTTTTGTAAGAAAGAAAAATAACAAATACACTGCATATAGACTTTATATGTGATTTGTTAGGATCGTCTGTAACTAATAAGTGTGTGTGTGTGCATGCATGTGTTTTAGAACACCATTCACAAACATCTTCACACTACAAACACTCAAAGTGTTGGCTATAAGATTTGGTGAACATAAGTCGACGTAAAGTGCTGAAACAAAGAAGAGTTGACAAACTGAGACAACTACATCAACAAACAAGATCTGCAGAAAAGTTAAGGACGCCAGAGGGTACAATCCTGAACTTTTATAGATTTGTTTTTGTGTGCATGTTGGTTAAATAGGTTGTAACTCATATATTTGTTTTAGTGATTGTTTTTGTTTTACTCCGTAGAGGGAGTCGTGGATGTTTCCTCAAGGTTGAGGTTTTACCACGTTAAAAATCTGAGTATCAATATTTCTACATCTTCTCATCCCTTTCTAATAGTGTGCTGAGTTTAAAACATTTTAAACTGTTTACTAAAACTTGTTATCAAATCTTGTCCATATCTCGTACATAATTTTGTTAACACATCTTGTGTTCAAAATTGTTTTGATTTTAAGTAAAGAGTTTCTTCAACAAACTTTCGGAGTTGCTTAAATAGTTTATTTTCATAAACGGCTTTGGCAACGCTATTTCAGGACAGACTACACTACGGGACAGTATGCCCAGCTCTTTCTTGTAGAAATAGTGAGACTTCACGGTGTGCCCCTAAATATCGTGTCGGACAGAGACAAGATATTTGTTTCACGGTTTTGGGAGAGTGTTCACGAGGCCATGGGCACAGAATTACGGTTGAGTACGACATATCACCCGCAGACCGATGGGCAAACCGAGCATACAAACCAGATGTTGGAGGACATGTCGCGTATGTGCATCATTGATTTCGGGGGTGGATGGGAGCAGTATCTTCCACTGGTGGAGTTTGCTTACAACAACTCCTACCAGTTCACCATTGGCATGGCTCTATTTGAGGCGTTGTATGGTAGACCTTGTCGTTCCCCAGCATGTTGGTTGGAGGTGGGGGACAACAAACTACTTGGGCCGGAAGTGATTCAGGATACTTCGGCGAGGATATAATTAATTCGGAGTCGCATTCGGGTAGCTCAGGATCGGCAGAAGAGCTATGCTGATGAGAAGAGGTTCTTCAGGGAGTTCCAAGTGGGGGACCAGGTTTTACTCAGAGTATCTCCTATGAAGGGGATTATGCGATTTGGGAAGAAAGGGAAGCTGGCACCGAGATACGTGGGGCCATTCCCTATCATCGAGCGAATTGGGTCTGTTGCATATAGACTTGGATTACCGGAGCATTTGCATCGGATTCATGATGTGTTTCATATTTCCTCGCTAAGGAAATATCTTAGAGACGATTTGGCTCATTCTCACATTGCTTTGGAAGACATCGATCTCCATCCCGATAGCCCCTACGAGGAGGGGCCGGTTGCTATTTTGGACCGAAGTGAGAGGAAACTGCGGTCAAAGATAGTTCCGTTAGTGCGTGTTCAGTGGCGACATCATAATGTCGAGGAGTCCACATGGGAGCGCGAGGATGAGATGCGTGAACGTTATCCAGAGTTGTTCTTACCTGGTACTTTCTACTTCCGAATTTCGGGACGAAATTCTATTATTAGGGGGGAAGTATGTAATACCCCGTATTTTTATGATATTTATTTATGGGATTAATTGAATTAAATGTGTGTTAATTAGAAATTAATCCGGATAAAAATACTAGCGAGATGCGAGTTGGTATTTGATTTTTATGAGTATATATGGCTATATATGAATATTGAACTATGAAATTTGTCGTGAGATTGAAATACGGCAATTTGGAAATACTGTTGGGACGCGTGTGACAGTCGCGTCAAGAATATAATTATTTTAAGTAAAAAGTGATTTTTATTTCTATTAAATGTATGGTTGTTTTGAGTGCGCCAACGCGTCCGGAAGGATCGAGATAGTCAGAAAACACTAGCCGGGAGTTTAGTTTGGGTCCCGGGGCATTTTTAGGCCATACCGGCAACGAAAAAGGGTAGTTTGGTAAATTTGGAATTTTGGGAATTAAAACCCACGAAAATTAGGAATTAAAATCTGACTTAACCTTTACCCACTAAACCCACTAACTACACTAACTGACTTAATGGGCTACGAGAGTTATTGGAAATAGGTTTAGGGTTTCCTAAGATAACCTTTAGCCACCGTTGTCATCTTTAGAGAAGAAGTTGTAGAGAGAGAGAGAGGAGATATTTTGTAGAGAGAGAGAGAACAATTCAGTCTTCAACATCAAATTCAGAGATATATCAGAGGCAAGTGGTTTAATTACGTTAATTGCATTGAATGTTTCTTCCATGATTAGACATTTCTGAAAATTTCATTGTTTTTGGGAGATTGATGAAAACCCTTAAATTGGAATTAGAAACTTACATTTTGATGAGGAATCGCATGTAGAATTGTATGTAGGTGATTATTTTGATGATAATATATCTTGTATGAAACAAAAACGGATTTAAATTATGACCATTGATGATCTTAAAAATTTCTAGGGTTCATGTTCTTGAAAATTGGGGAAAATTAGGGAGATGTGATGATTAGATGTGGTTTGGGATGATTAGACCCCATATAAATGTTGTAATACGAACTTAATATATTTAGGGATGATTAGAAACCTTAAAACCTTGTTGGAATGACATTTAGATGAGATTAGAGGTGAAGAAAACTTGGAGAAACGAATAAGGAATTTCTGGGCTCGAAACTGGCCTCTCGTTAGAAGACCTGCCCAGGTCGTTCGAACGAGATTCTAACGAGTGATAGTTTGACTTCTAATGAGAGGGATGTTCGTTCGATGCCTTCGTTCGAACGAGATCTCGTTAGAAGGCCCACTTCGTTCGAACGAACTCTCGTTCGAACAGCCTCGTTCGAACGAGACTTCTAACGATCTGACAGTTTAGGATTTTTGGCCTGTTTTGATTTTGCGTATCCCGTAACCTTGTTTAATTGTAGAGATAACATTCCCTTGATGATAAATTAGTATAGTTGGGATATTTGGGATATATTGAGGAGTAAAACATAGAAGTGTAATATGAATTGAATGGAAATTGTGGAATAGGACGTGAGTGACTATTACGATGCGAGAATTATTGACGACTTAAATAATTGAATTAACCGGGAACATGTGAATATAACTAAGATGTGTGCATGCTTAGTATATATAATGTTATGTGTATGACATACCTACCATACTTGCTATCACGGGAGGTTTACGTTCGCTTAGGGCCCTCTAATCCTTGTGTTGCCCGGATTTAGATTGGTACCTCGAGAACATAGGTCAGAGAAGGACTTATTGGGATGTTAATAAGTCTGCTGATCGTGGGAGCGTAGGTATGTGCGTGACCCATGTGATGTGACTGTGTTCGCCTCCATTGTTTGTGATTGCCGTTATCTGAGAACGATTCCTGAGAGATTCGGAATGCGTGATCCTTATGTACGTGATGTACCGGGATGGATAGCAGAGTATGTGTGCACCGCAGCTTAGTCTCGGGGTGCTTTTATTGTATATTTATGACGTGAATAATATACACTTAAATAATGAGAACTTTCATGTTGGCATTGTTAGAACAATTATGGTAATGTTTTGAGAATATATAACGGGATAACCAGTAGTGAATTGTATTGCTTATAATTGAAAATCCGAGTTTAAGTAAAGCCCTCTATTTAATTGATAACGCTAGAATATATAATGGGAATCGAGTAGTAAGAGGTAGAACTTATTACGGTTTGGTTAAATATGTATGTCGTTTAGATGGGTATGGTACGTTAGGAGTGCACATGTAGTCGAGAGGTGAGAATTTCACGTGAGTGCACGTCCTAACATGTATTTTACATTCATTGTTTTAATGTATTAAAACACTTTTTATTTTTAAAATACTCTCCACTTTCGGGCTCTGACCCGTTTGCTTTCAAATCTATTTTTTTTGTAAAAACCATTTTAGGTGCCCAGCCACAAGGACACCATGCTTAGTATCCTCATTCAGGTGACGAGATGTAGCTGTTTGTGGAAGTTACAGAACTTTGCTAGTAGACGCTTCATCTATCTTGACTCTATATTCCGTTTTCATCAGTTGTAGGGCATGTCGCCCATTTCTATTAGAAACATTTCCTATTTCAGATTTTCAGACTTTTGGCATGTAATTAATTCAGGATACATTGTTTTACTTATTTCAGTTGTGGGATTGTTGTGAGGAGTTTTCCTCCGGACTTATTATTATTTTGTTGGTTATTCTATTGCTTCGTTATGGTGAATGGTTGTTATTCTTTCATTATCCTTTTACTGCATGTTAATCAGAATTAAATTAAAATTTAACAACTTACTTTTTAAATACTAGGTGGTTAGTAACCATTAAAAATGTTTTCGACAGTGATTCTATTAACTGAACCAACTTAGCATTTTGTATTGATTTAATAAAGGAGTAGCAACCCGGTATTTAATTAGTCGGGGTGTCACAATAGTATATATATATATATATATATATATATATATATATATATATATATATATATATATATATATATATATATATATATATATATATACATAACCGTAACATATTATATATGTACTTTAATCACATAGTATATATATTATATACTACTCCTCGAATATATATAAATGTCCATAGTTTCCAATCCCACATAACAATAACCAATGACCCTAAAGGTTGTCATAAATAATATTATACAAGTATTCTCACCCTTGATAATTAACATGTACCTTATTCACATTTATGGATTTATTTGATATCTCCAACTATACCCATTTCACACTAAGTACTTGAGTATATTACCAAATTTATCCTAGTAGTCTCGTAGGATTTACTCAACCAAAATCGATATAATTATGTTTTCCCACACGTATAATTATATAGGCCTACATGCCCACTGAAATAGAACCAATGGATATTCGTCCCCGAACATCCTTAAATTAAATAGGTCGTGGATCCCATTTCCATTAACCCAAGGACTACATCATGTACAAATAATAATTTAGAGGCCCTTACTCTATTTTTGGGAAGCCCAGTTCTCTAATTCCTCAACCTAAATTATTTCCTCAAAAATATATTTTCTAGTGTCACACACTTAAAACACTCTCTTAGCCCCCATAAATTCCCTCACTTGGATAGGTGTTCATTCCTAAATGAATGCTTATTTCCTCAAATGAATAAGCTAGAACCAATTAAAATTGGAACTTATCCCATATAATTAACCCTAGGCAAATATTGTCAAAAATCCTGAAGGGTCGATCGATCGACCCATGACCCTCGATCGATCGATGATCGATCGATTGATCCTCTAGCTTTGATCGATCGATCGCCTCGGACAGCTTCTTCTCTGAGAAGCTATTTTGGCCATGAAATATTCTCCCAAGCTTTTGTCTCCTCTCCTAACTACCTCAAACCTCAATGTAACAACCCTCACATTTGAGAGCCTATTTTATATTTATTTACTATATGTAGTAATTAATTATAAAATGATGGATGTTGAGTAAATATTAATTTAATATGAAAAAGGTTAATATTTACTAAAATGTTGTATGATTACCTGATGAGAAGGTAAAAATATCCATGTGGTGACTTGTTTATAAAATTTCCAAATGATAATTTGGAGGGTGTAGTTAGTCCCTGTAGGTGCGAGACAGTCAAAATAAGTGTTATATTGCACTTTGGTATTTCGGGCACTTTTGACTGGTTATAGCTTAAATGTGTAGTTGCGATTTATTTTATCACGTATTAGCCATTATAGTTGGGCATTTTAGACTTAAGGCCCGATTAAGTCTTGCTAGCCTTATTATTTTCCCTCATTTCTCTTAAAACACAATTGATCCCTAGAGAAAGAGAGAGAGGAAGAGAACATTGGAGAAAAAGAGAGATTTGGAGATTCAAGCTTGGATTGTTGCTTTCTTCTTCATCAAATCAGATTCTTGCAAGCTTGAGGCAAGTTATCTACTTGCTATTATATGATTTAAGGAGAATAATTAGTTGTGATAGTTATGAATTTTTGTGTTTAATCATTTTAGGGTTTTGTTAGATTGATTGGGTATTAACCCTTGGAAATGGATTTGGATGATAAATATTATAAATGATGGTAGTTAGGTGGATGTATGGAGTTTTAGTTCCATTATATGAGCTTGGTTTGGTTGGTTTTGAGTTGGAAGAAATTTGGAGTTTAGAACTCAATAGCCAAAACTTGGCAAATTTGCAAAATCGAATTGATTCGGCCTGGCCGAATCGATTCGCCTTGAGGAAGTTTCCAGGTTTGAGTCGATCAAATCGATTCGGTTCGTCCGAATCGATTCGACAATTATGCAGAATCCCATATTTTCCTGGCCGAATCGATTCGAAAATCCTGCATTTTCTTTTTTTATTATTATTATTTTTTCTTTTCTTTTCAAATCTTAAACGTTTTCTTTAGGATTAGGTCCTAGGAACCTTCTTGAATGATGTAAACTTAGAGTCCTAGAGTTGTAATTGAGTTTGGTCGCCACCCTAGACTAGAATTGGGTCATCTGGGGTTTATTCCAGGGAGGTTTAAAGTGATGTTAAGGCATTACTTATTTTATTCAAACTTTTTGAAGTTTGGAAGATAAATGCCCATGTTTGGAGACTTAGGGGCTTATCGGAATCCCATGAACTTTGGGAATTGTAGGATGATAATGTCTATTTGGAGACTAAGTCGGAACTTGTAATTTGAGGAATATTAATGACGATATTCGATGAGAATAGGTTCAAATAAAATGAACCCAAATGTTTAAAGATGATAGGTTCAACTAAAATGAACCCAAACTGTGTTAAAGATGATTGGTTCAAATAATATGAACCCAGTTGTTTAATGATGATAGGTTCGAATAAAAAGAACCAAACACATGGATAATGGAAAAGGAATTTTGGTATGGTAATTGGAAATGAAAATGAGATTTAAAATGGTAAATGTTAATTTACTTAAACACACCTATCTAAATGACATCATAAGGGAAGTTCGCGCGTTTGGTGATGCCCCCTGGCTAATGAATGCAGGGTGGATATAGTCCTAGGACATATGCGGGGTTTTTATATGTTTTCTGCACTGGTGAGGGGATTTCGGGTGTGGTCCTGACTCTCCCGCAGGCATATGGCCGCTTCCCGACGTTGCGTTATGATCCCAGGCTGCCTTGTTTGATAGGCCCCTGGAAGATGATGGTCATTTAGGGGCGCGCCCAGTGGGGAAACTCGTAGGGGAGGTCTTAGAATCATTATATGTATAAGAATATAACCTTTCTGCATCAAGTGGGACTTGATGGATATATGCCATAAAGAGCATGAATACGTGCCATAAAGAGAACTTGATAGAACTTGTATTCCTATTAAGGAATGGAAAGATAAAATGGAAAGATAATTAACTATGGAAGTAATAAAGGAAGGGAAATTGTATCTTCTTGATTAAACCAAATTAATGGTTTTATTCCTATTAAGGAATGTAAACGAATATGGTAATTGGATTAATGAGCAAAGGTTTTAAATTAAAGTTATTTACTTTTAAATTCTCTTTTGTAATTGTGTTACATTTCATAATTAGTTAAAATATCTGAATATGTAATGGTAGTTTAACATACTAGTTATCATGCCATATTATCATCCTTATCATTCATGCATAACTGTTCATTTCTATCATGCTTTTTATTTCTTCTGGTGATCATATAGAACCCGACCCTGGCCGGTTTATTTTTCCTTGTTGTGTATATGATTGTATCAGCTCAGGTTCTCCCCCACAAGGATGCCCGTTTTGATGTTTCCATTCCAGTTACTTTGACGGGCTGTAAGATTTTGTGGATATTACAGGACGTTATTTTAGACGCCTCCATTTTGGTATTCTAGTTATGATCGGGTCTTTTCATCGGTCGTGTGGCCCAAACTTTTGTATTTGATTAATGAATGTATTAAGTAAGATATTAAACTGTTGTGCTGTGTCCTATGTAGCTGTGGACCGACAACCTATTCGGTCCTTTTGTATACATTCGTGTTAGATGTATTATATATATTCTTATGGAATTCCACTTGCTTATCAGATTGGGTTGTTTAAATTTAATTTTCTTAACTTCTTTTAAATTTCTAAACTTTTTCGCAACCCGTTTTCTGATTTATTGGGTGGTTTTCCCGTATACTCAGTTTATTTTGTTGATGCTGAGGATGATATCCATCCATGATCCCTGTTATGTTTGAGTAACGGTATGGCCACCCCTTATCTCGGATCGCGGGTTGTCACACTCAACTAACAACATCTACACATTCAAATAGGGGTTCTAAACGCCCTATAACCCCAAACCAACAATTAATTTCATTAATTTCCTAAGTTTCTCAAATTGAAAATTATTGGGGTTTTACTCGTTTTACTTCCGAAAACCCATTTTTGATTCATCAAAACCCATCCCAAAAATCTTTATAGTTATAATCTACCAACTATAATATGAGATTTATGCTTTAAATGAAATAAGCAAGTAAACACTTGCCTCGTGGATAAAATCCGACGACCTCGAGTCGAATCCTGCGGAGTTGGCCGGATTCTTCCTTTTCCTCTCCCGCTCTTCTTTCCTCTATCTCTTCTCTCTTTTTCTTTCTTTTCCTTCCCTCTCCCTCCTTATATAGGGAGAAATAAGGGTTTTATCCCTTTAAACCAAAAAACTACTCATTTACTCAATTACGAGTCCCTAATAGCCCAAAAATTCCTGAAACTCAATTTCGACCACCGGATACACTAGTTCGACTATCTCGGCCATTTCGAGACCAACCACACACTCAATATCTCCAACCTAGTTACTTGACTGCAAATCACTAATTTAAACCAACGCCTCTTAACCCGGGTTTTCTAATTAAAATATGGCCCTTTGTCGCTTTACCCAACTGTGACATGAAATTAAAATACTCTAACTTATTGACTTATTCTCAAAAGTAAATGAAACACATCTCTGATATCATCTAACCATAAAAAATTCCTAAATTTATTATTTTGAGAGATTCCTCAAATTTCCAATTTACACCCATTTATGGAATTTAATTATCCCCAAAAATACGGGGTGTTACATACTTCCCCCCTTACAACGGAATTTCGCCTCGAAATTCGGATATAACCTACACCACCATCCTAGGATCGTTAATTCCACTACGTCCTAGTACCCCCAATATCGAAAGGTACTAACACGATGGTTCCTTACCATATTCCACCTATCTCAAGGTGTACTCAAACGTACTAGCTTCACCACAAGCTCATCCAAATTTCTACATGCTCAGGCGCTAACTTGGTCGTAAGGTTAACTCTAACAACGACACGTCACACTAGTGCTTTTATGATTACCTACAAAAGAACGATTCTATCACTATCGCTCTAATGTCTCAAAAGGTGATACTCTTGCTAACAAGCGTCCGTTCGTCCACAGCAGGACACTGATCCCCACTAAGACTTGACTATTTCCGTTAGTCTTCTCTCTTACTTTAGGTGTGTAAACTCTTGTTGTACCTATAAAATTGGATTATCGCGTGCCTCCTACGACTGTCCATTCAACCAACTTCAATCTCACTTATAATTGCCTTACGGCACAATCTACGCCCCCTTCTATTCCTGGTGGTATATAACAAATCAATTTACTAAGGTGCCCATACACATTTTTACCCGTGCACATCTGCACATGCATTATGAATGCCCGACACGTAACATTCTCTCTAAAAAATGGGCCTTACTTCCTCGGTGTAATACTCACACAGGTGTTTTCCTAACCCACAAAATTCAATTCTTGCTATACTAGAAAATCCAATCCTTCTCAAGGTTAACCAACCAATCTTCTTGTGGTTAACTCAGAACTATCTCCTTATCGGCGCCTTCCTCTTTCAAAAAATTCTAAGATTGGTGTGTTTCCAACACACACAAAACTAATATTATCCTAAGTATATCCCTAGTGCCCAAGGCCTCTCTCGACTTCCGACATGTGCTCGGTTTCATGCGTGGGACGTCTTACAAAGCAAAATCTAAACAAGGAATCCTCCCGTTACACTACTCCCTCGTGTCGTCGATCATTGAGATATAACGGTCTAAGGCACACCGACGGGATGCCCTAAGTGCTTCCTTGCTAACCTATTAACACTTCTCTACTATCCTATCCTTCTATCTTAACGTAATGGAAAGTTTAACCAATCGGGTGCCTATTCTCCGCCAAGATGGTACGATCATCTTACCCAAAACACATTAACCTCCAAAATTTTACCTTCGGTACAAGGCTTGGTCATAAGCCTTAAATAAATTTCTTTCACCTTGCCTCACCCCCATACTAGCAGTGAGAAAAACATTTAAGTGCTTTTCCATAGCACTTCCATCTCTTTATATATACAATCATCACACTGTTTTCAGTCCATAGTGTTTTCCCTACACTAGGTAACTGATCATCACAATCAACATCGTTGCATCTTATAATATCTCTCCACTCCCGACGTCGTTAAGGTTCATGCACGGAGCGTCTCGCAAGAGAAATCCAGACAAATAACCCCTCTAATACATTACTAAACTTTGTCGGTCGTGGAGGTCCATTAGATTCAATTATGCAACCGGGATAATCTTATCACCTTTTTCAACAAAATGTGGTTTGAACTCCTATCTCTATTCAGGAGCCACACCACCAAGCGCTCGTACTAACACTAAGTCCTCGCGCAAAAAATAACAAGCTTAAACTCGTAGCTTAACAAATAAATCCTGCGTGCCTTTAATCACATCTACAAGGTCGCCACACACTCGGATCATAATAATGAAGCATCCGCTCACCGAAGTTCCATCTACCCATAATAATAAAGGCAAACTCAACATGTACCAAGTGAGATATCGCAACAATAACCTATTCCACCCTGGAACCGAGGACAATATAGTCTTGCAATCACTAGCCTGCTATCGCTCTGATCAACTAAGTACATATTATACTCAAAATATTACTATACTCGTATAACATATATAAAACGAGTAGTGCAAACCAGATATATACATTCAAAATATCAACACCCGCTTTTATAGTGAATGAAGAGAAATAGAACTCCGGTACTGTGGAAAAACACATAGACATACCTTATATAATGTTACCGATACCGCTACAAAGCTCGAATTACACACACAAATCTAAGGTTAGCGAAATACCGCGACTCTATCTAGCCACGCCAATTATACCTCTTCCTTCTGAGGTGAAACTCATAAAAACAACTTTTCCAATCTCCCTAGCGACTCCAAATGGTTCTTGAACATGGTACACTTGCCCAAATCGAACCAAAATCCACTTAACTCAATGCCTCATCCAGGCACCCCACTCTTATCCCTACCGGTAAAGGACGAATCATGTGACTCAACACTCCACATCACCCTATTTCCATCTCTGACTTTCCTGACCATGTAAAAATTATCAGTATTATCGAACTCTCTAGCCTTGATCCTCACAATCACCTTACTATTCCTCTTAATCTCTTCGTTAGAAGGAGTCTCCACTACCGGCTTCAACAACCCTATTTCAGTGAATTTCCCCGGGTGGATTTCCACCGATGGGGTTTCGTAAATATACTTTCCCCACAAGTGTTAGCAACACTTACTAGTGAGATTATTATTCCTCTGAAGGACTCTTCCTTCATTGTACCTTCTTTATTCGGCACAAAGTTCACTTATCCCTATCACTCTTTATTCACTGCCGGCCTCTAACCAATCCCTATGTGAGTAGTCTAGAAACTGCATCCCCTCTATTCTTGACAAACCAAAGGAACTAACGGGTATATTCACCCGTAAGATCCCTCTATGGGAAAAACACCCTGTTCCCCCATAAGTGGTGACCATCATTTTCACCATTTCAATATTGCTCCTACGAGTGAAAAAATCATCAAATTTTCACATATGGGCATTTCCACATCCTGCTCTAAGCCAAAGCTTCTGAGTCTTCTATTTCCCCTGAGTAGTGTTACCCTTACTTCACACGACTTAACTTCAATGTATGGTCCTTACAAAGACCTTTTTGGAACCTATTCCCCATTTAACTTCACCGGGTAATTCAACTTTAGAACCACTCTCTACTATAGCGATACTTGGATACTCATAACTACTATACTTTAGTAGTCGTTGCAACAATCCTCGACGATGCCACAAAGGGAGTGACCTCTGCTTTGGTCCCCATTCCCAACTTCAACATAAATCTTCGACAAAGTCCCAACTCCTGCTGTCCATGAAATGGTCATGTTGAAGTTGCTCTTCATCGATCAGCATACGAACCTCGAATGAGCTCGCAAAAGATTTACCATAATCTTATATAATGGCAGGAGAATGAAATCTCACCAGAGGAATCAACAATCATAATCCTAAGGCTCTATATCAAATCAAGAGCAATGCTGAAAGCATAGCACGTCCGCACAGATTCCTAAAGACACTAGAACCTGATGCTCTGATACCATCTGTGACACCCCGCCTAATAAAATACCTGGTGATCAATCCTATACCAAATTAAAACAGGAGTCTCATATGGTTCATTCTTAGCATCATTGTCAAAAACCAATTTAATTACTAATAACCTATTAGGCTGGCGTCAAAATTTTATTTAACTAATCTTTTTAACCAAACCATTCAATTAAAACATTCACACAGATTATAAATATGTAAGTGAAATGAAATAAAATAACCGAACACTCGGTTCAACAAAAATACAACCAAATCGAATGCTGCACTAAAATGAGGTAAAAGAATAAATAAATGCAGTTGGGTTATTAACCCTAATGTTTATACAATACCTCCTATCTAGATTACAAGGATAGAAGCGTCTATGGTGAACCTGCATGCATCCACAACTACTGCAACAGACGTCTGACTCGAAAGGAATGTCATCCAGGCATCCCTGTGTCTGGACACCTATATAATATACATATATAGCAAGAAAGGAAAATATAAAAATGGGTCAGAGCCCGATTTGTGAAAATATTTTGTAAGTGCATAAATGTTATTTTTATAAAAATTGATTTATCTCATATTTAAATTAGTATCGCACTCCGCTGGGATACCCCTCACCTCTCTTCTAATAGCGCACGCCTATCGCATACTTAAAAGTTTCCCTAGTTAAGATACCCTGCCTAAACACTCCATCTAACCCAATCTCTAATAAATCCTAGTTACCTCGAGTAATCCGGGCCTAACTTCTCCCCAGTCTCAACACTATTCGATATTCATGCGTAGGGTGTCTCGCGAAGCGAAATCCAAACAAGGAACCCCCCCGATACACTACTATTTGGCAAGGTCAATCGTCGAGATCCATTAGACCCTCAGTACACAACACACACACACACACACATTTATGTATATATATATATATATATATATATATAAACTTACATATGCGTTTTACTAATCACTTCCGGATATAATCTCCCGGAATGAGAATTAATCCTTTTTCATTTTTTCTCTTTACTCTCATAGAGACATAATATCTTGTTCTCATGCACAACTAATATACTATACACACCAGTATACTAACGAATCCAATGATCTATAACTCGAGGATGCGGTCTCTCAATGCTATCATCTTCCAGGACATCACTCACATACCATCCTGGGGACCAGCGGTTGGACTCAATATCACCGACATCGCGGTCAAAAATCACAACGTCTGGGAAGCGGTCATAGTTCCTCCCCGAAAATGAGACGAAACATACCCACCACGTCTCACCCCTAATAAAAGTCACACAATATAAAAATGGACGCTATGACCTGGGGACTATACGCTCCATGTTCCTCAAGCCAGGGGCCTCACCCACATCGCGCAACTTCCCATGATAGCACTAGAGGGGGGGTATGCTTCACATAAATATATATACCATCACACATAGATATATATACAATCCCATATCCGTATCATAATTATATATATACTGAAATCACATAGTATATATATATATATATATATATATATATATATATATATATATATATATATATATAACCGTAACATATTATATATGTACTTTAATCACATAGTATATATACTATATACTACTCCTCGAATATATATAAATGGCCATAGTTGCCAATCCCACATAACAATGACCAATGACCCTAAAGGTTCTCATAAATAATATTATACAAATATTCTCACGCTTGAAAATTAACCTGTACCTTATTCACATTTATGGATTTATTTGATATCTCCAACTATACCCATTTCACACTAAGTACTTCAGTATATTCCCAAATTTATCCTAGTAGTCTCGTAGGATTTACTCAACCAAAATCGATATAATTATGTTTTCCCACATGCATAATTATATAGACCTACATGCCCACTGAAATTGTCCCAATGGATATTCGTCCCCAAAAATCCTTAAATTAAATAGGTCGTGGATCCCATTTCCACTAACCCAAGGACTACATCATGTCCAAATAATAATTTAGAGGCCCTTACTCTATTTTCAGGAACCCCAATTCTCTAATTCCTCAATCTAATTTATTTCCTCAAAAATATATTTTCTAGTGTCACACACTTAAAACACTCTCTTAGCCCCCATAAATTCCCTCACATGGATAGGTGTTCATTCCTAAATGAATGCTTATTTCCTCAAATGAATAAGCTAGAATCAATTAAAATTGGAACTTATCCCATATAATTAACCCTAGGCAAAAATTGTCAAAAATCCCGAAGGGTCGATCGATCGACCCATGACCCTCGATCGATCGATGGTCGATCGATCGATCCTCTACCTTCGATCGATCGCCTCAGATAGATTCTTCTCCGAGAAGCTGTTTCGTCCATGAAAGCTTCTTCCAATCTTTTGTATCCTCTCCTAACCTCCTCCAACCTCAACCAAAAACATCTGCACATTCAAATAGTGGTTCTAAACGTCCTAGAACCCAAAACCAACAATTAATATCATTAATTTCCTAAGTTTCTCTAATTGGAAATTATTGGGGTTTTACCCGTTTTACTTTCGAAAACCCATTTTTGATTCACCAAAACCCATCCCAAAACTCTTTATAGTTATAATCTACCAACTATAATATGAGGTTTATGCTTTAAATGAAATAATCAAGTAAACACTTGCCTCATGGATAAAATACGATGACCTCGAGTCGAATCCCGCGGAGTTGGTCGGAATCTCCATTTTCCTTGCCCTTTCTTCTTTCTTCTTTCTTCTTTCCTCTCTCTCTCTTCTCTCTTTTTCTTTCTTTTAAATTCCCTCTCCCTCCTTATATAGGGAGAAATAAGGGTTTTATCCCTTTGAACTAAAAAATGACTCGTTTACTCAATTACGAGTCCCTAATAGCTCAAAAATTCCTGAAACTCAATTTCGACCATCGGATACATTATTCCGACTATTTCTACCATTCCGAGACCAACCGCACACTCGAAATCTCCATCCGAGTTAGTTGACCTCAAATCACTAATTTAAACTCAACGCCTCTTAAACCGAGTTTTCCAATTAAAATATGACCCTTTGTCACTTTACCCAACTGCGACATGCAATTAAAATACTCCAACTTATTTACTTATTCTCAAAAGTAAATGAAACACATCTCTAAAATCATCTAACCCTCAAAAATTCCAAAATTTATTATTCCGAGAAATTCCTCAAATTTCCAATTTACACCCATTTGTGGAATTTAATTATCCCCAAAAGTACGGGGTGTTACATACCATCCCCAAACACCCTTAATCTAGACAAGTCGTGGATTCCATTTTTCCACAAACCCAAGGTCTACATTTCTCTCAAATAATAATCTAGAGGTACCCACTCTATTTTGGGTACCCCAAATGTCTAATTTCTCAATTGATTCAATTCCCTCGGAAATATAATTTTAGTGCCACCCGATTATAGCACCCTTTTTAGCCCCCATAAATTGCTCAATTGGACAGTTGTTTATTCCTAAATGAATACCTATTTTCTCAAATAAATAAGCTAGAATCAATTAAAATTGAAAATCATCCCATATAATTAACCCTAGGCAAAATTGCCAAAAATCCTGAAGGATCGATCGATCGACCCTTGGCCATCGATCGATCGATCACTTCGGGCAGCTTCTTCTCCGAGAAGCTGTTTCAGCCATTAAAGCTTCCCCCAAGCTTTTATCTCCTCTCCCAACATCCTCCAACCTTAATCAACGACATATAAATATATAAAAAGGGTTCTAAACATCCTAGAACCCAAAACCAACAATCGATTTCAATAAATTCCTAAGTTTATCAAATTGGAAATTATTCAGGGTTTACTCGTTTAACTTCCGAAACCCGTTTTAATTCACAAAAACCCATCCCAAAAATATTTATGGTTTATCACTACCAACTAAAATATGAGATTTATCCTTTAAACGAAATAAGCAAGTAAACACTTGCCTCGTGGATAAAATCTGACGACCTCGAGTCGAATCCCGCGGAATTTGGCTGGAATCTCCTTTTTCTTCCTCTTTTCTCTCTTCCTTTCATCTTCTATCTCTTATCTCTCTTATATCTTTTACTTTCTTTCTTTCCCTCTCTCGTGCCTTATATAGGGAGAAATAAGGATTTATCCCTTATAAACCCAAAAATAACTCGTTTACTCAATTACGAGTCCCTATTAGCCGAAAAATTCTCGAAACGTAAACACTACCCTCGAATACTCTATTCTGACTATCTCGGCCATTTTAAAAACAATCGCACTCGAAATCTCCATCTGAGTCGCTTAACTATAACTCACTAATTAAACCCAACACCTCTCGATGCGGGTTTTCCAATTAAAATATTATCCTTTGTCGCTTTACCCACTGTGACATCTAACTAAAATAATCCAACTTATTTACTTAGTCTCAAAAGTAAATGAAAGACACCTCCAAAATCATCTAACCCTCATAAATTCCAAAAATTATTATTCAGAAAAATTCCTTAAATTTCCAATTTACACCCATTTATGAAATTTAATTATCCCCAAAAGTGCGGGGTGTTACGCGACCTAGAATATTCGTTTCTTTACCATCATGTTCTAATATGGGGCCTCCTTTTGCTAGGTTGCGACAATCTCCAGTGCTTCTTTATCCCGTCTCTCTTCTAGGAGATCCAAGTCGGTTCTTAACCGTTCATCATTTTTCTCTTTTTAAAAATAGTGAACCCTTAGACTGGGTATTTCCAACTCGATCGAGACCATGGCCTCAATTCCACAAGTTAGAACAAATGGTGTTAACCTTATTGGATCCCTTGTTATTGTTCTATATGCCCATAAGACTGAGACCATCTTTTCTTCCCATAACCCTTTAGAGTTCTCCAACTCAGTTTTAATTCAATGAAAAAGAGTTTAGTTCATCATTTTTACCGAGACGTTGCATCTCGGGTGCTTGGGGGTCAAAACATAATGCTTGATCCTGAACTATTCACATAATTTATCAATCCATAGACTCTCAAACTGTCTTTTATTATCTGAAATGATGGCACATGGAACACCAAACTCATTGATGATGAACTTTCAAATAAACGAGTGTACCTATTTATTGGAGATTATGGTTCATGGATCTCCCGCTACCCATTTTATAAAGTAATAAATTGCTACTAATATAAATTT
This sequence comes from Sambucus nigra, assembly GCA_949130495.1. Taxonomy (NCBI): domain Eukaryota; kingdom Viridiplantae; phylum Streptophyta; class Magnoliopsida; order Dipsacales; family Adoxaceae; genus Sambucus; species Sambucus nigra. Next base: position 674,454,336 of record OX422212.1, read on the forward strand.
ACACTGACCCATCCCGATCGAAAATGGACTAAAGATGTCCATTATCCACATGGTAGAACGCCATGGTGAGATGATCACTGATGACTCCTTGGCTGGTTGATGTGTAAGGACATAAATTTCCAATTGAGTCCCTATAGTGTTTTGACTTAATTTCATGAACAAAACTGTGTTTTTAATATGTCATATGGAGAATTTTATTTTGTCATGATCCCACTTGGTCTATGACGTATTGAAGAAATTGAAGACGTTGTGGAAAAGCTTCAAAGAAATAATCATGCCGATGTTTATTTGGTGCAAGTTTAATCGTCTTCAAAGTTAATTTCATTCCGAGATCACTCAGGTATGAATGCGTATAATTTATGGTGCTCGGAATTATTTTATAAAAGATAAGGATGTAATTTTTATAATGAAAAATGATTTTAAATGTTTTAAAAGTGTTTTAATGATTTAAACTTCGTTTTATGATGATAAGCTCGAAATAGAATTTGACTAATTTGTATCTCTTTGTTAAGAGACGTTTTTAGCTGAAAGTCAAAGAAAGTCAAACTTTACGAGGTCGCTCGAACGACATTGGATCTCGTTCGAACGAGATACAATGTCGCTCGAACGACATGCTTAAGTTGTTCGAAGACATTTTTTTCCAGGCGGTGTTTAAATCCTATTTAAACAGTGTTTGCATCATAATTTCGTAAGTGTGCTTTTTGGAAAATAGTTTTACGAACCAGAACCTTGTTTGCACATGTTTTCTAAGGTTTAAAAGTCTTAAACACATCCTTAGAGTTTGCAAAGATCCGAGTTATCATTCGTATATGTTTGCGTGATCTTGCTGCACCAAAGTTGTTTATTCCACACATTGAACACAAAGGGTTTTTGCGGTGAAGAAGCAACGGACATCGTGTTCGACATCGTAGACGTATCAAAGCCATATCAGAGGACACCGAGACATACGTGGACGCGTGTGTTGTGGACAGAGATCATGAAAGACGGAATTTCTACGTGGGCACTAGTGAAGAATGGTTGAAGATCAGAAAGAGCGTCAAGACCTGTGGGGATCGAGTCTTAGTGTAAGGCTAATCTGTCTTTGTAAAACCATTATTCATAGTGATTGTCTGGCTTGGGCCGTCCGAGGTTGTTTTCTCGTTTTGGGTTTTTTTCTCGTACATCCGGCGTTGTGAGTATTCTTTACTTTAATTTACTTGCTTTAATCACTAGATGCATGTTTAGGATTAATAAAGATAAAATTGGTTTAAAGTAAGAATTGGGATTTCACAACTTGGTTTGGTGCATAATTAAAAGTTGGATCTTTTTCAAAGAAAATTTGATTTTGTTTGAAAACACGCATATCATGGCACTCTTCAAATTGCTATCAGAGCTAGAAAACATTTTTATTTGTTTTGTGATCCCGTATGTTTTCAAAGATGAATTCTGGATATAATGAATTTTCTCGAACTCCTGTTTTCGATGGCACTAATTACACTTATTGGAAGATGAGAATGAGATGTTCTTTAAAATATATTGATGAGCGTGTTTGGCTTGCAGTTGAAAAAGGTTGGACACCCCCTGTCACTATTGTTGGTGAGGTCGCTAGTTTAAAGCCTGTTGAGTCTTGGACCGATACTGAACAAAGTCTTGCACAATATAATTCTAAGGGTCTGCACGTTATTGCTTCACATGTCACACACGAAGAATATAACAGAATTATGACTTGTGAAACATAAAAAGAGGCTTGGGATATTTTGGCACTCACTCACGAGGGCACTAGCACGGTTAGGGCGTCAAAACTTCAAAATCTCACTACACAGTTTGAGACCATTAGGATGTTAGAGAGTGAGACCTTTGATGATTTTTATGCTAGGTTGTCCAATATTGTCAACTCGTCATTTAACCTAGGTGAGAAAATTCCCGACAACTGTGTCATTAAGAAAATCCTTAGGTCGTTGCCTTGTAGGTTTGAAGAGAAAGTGACCATTTTAAACTCTTTGGGTAGGTTAGAATCAACGAAACTAGAAGAGATTGTAGGTGACTTACAAACCTATGAAATCGACATGATTACCTCCAAGCAAGTGCCTAAGAAAGAAAAGAGTATTGCTTTGAAAACTCAAAAGGAGGAAATTAAAGTTTTGGATTCCAATTCCGATTCCGATTTTGAGGATGTTGCTTTGTTGGCAAAGAAGTTTAAAAAATTTATTAAGTTTCAAAAGCAAACGAAAGATGCCAAGAAATTTGAAAAATTCAAGAACAACAAAGTAGATCCCACCTCTAAGGATAAGTTTGAAAAACCTAAGAGAGATGAGTCGGATAAGTGTTTTAGGTGTGAGGGGTACGGTCACAAGGTTAAGGAGTGTCCCACTAGACTTAAAAAAGAGGGCAAGCAACCCATTATCTATAGTGCCACCTTAAGTGATAGTGAATCGGAAGAGGGAGAGAGTTCCCCCATTGAGCGTAACTTTACTGCATTTATGGCATGTCATATGAGCGACGACGACAATACTCATGTGAATGACACTTCTTAGGAGGTTTTAAGTGTATCTCATGTTATTGAGGGTGAAGAGAGTGGAGAGGAGGAGATAGATATGAAAGAATTGCAAAATGCTTTTAATGAGTTGTATGCCGAAACGGTGAAGGTGAAAAAGGCTAACTCAAAATTGCAATATAAGTTGAATGAGCGTGCCATAGAAAATAATGATAGTTTGATTGAGGATCTTAGGGCACGAGAGAAGAAGTTTAGGGAGAAATTAGAGTTTGTGGAGAAAGAGAGAGATAATCTCCGTGGTTTGATGGAGTCCTTGAAAAAGGAGATTTTAGAGTTTGAGGAGACTAGGCATTTACTCGAGTCTACGATTCACGAGTTGGAGGAAAGATTGAAAGACTCATCTAGAGTCAAGTTTGATTTGGAGGCTAGGTCGAAGAAGTTAGATAAAATCCTAGGCACCGTCCAAATTAAGGGAGATAGGGGAGGTATAGGTTTTGGTGAGAGAGTTGTTCCCATTCCCCCCGCACGTGTGAGACACACTAGGATGGTTAGAAAAGGTCCACATAAAGGTAATCATTCCCACAACCACTACACTTGCACATTTTGTGGTAGGAAAGGTCACCTTAGGCGTTATTGTTACGACCTTAGACAAGCTCCTTGGAAGTTTAAGAATAAAGTTGCACCGGTTACCAAAAACCCCATGCATCGTTTTACACCTACTTGGGTTAAGAAATCGGATTTAGTGGCTTTAGGAATTAAACTTCATGATTCTCGTTTAGGTGCACTTGATTCTTCCCATGCTAAATCTAAAGGATGATAGTGTTGCGATGTTTGTCATATGCTAGTCTGCTTCATGATATATTCATTGCTAGTATTATGACATGTGTATCATTTTGTATTATAGTTTTCATTTGTTTGAGTCCTATTTGAAAAATACAAAAAGATTTTGTTTTGAGAAAACTTTTGAAAATGCAAAAAGATTTTGCTTTTCTTTCAGTCAAAATATGTTTGAAAAGCCAAAAAGATTTTCAGTTTTTGTTTTTGAATTTACATGTTTGATGTGGCATATTGGTGTCTTGGACCCCCCCCCCCCCCCATCGTTTCGTTATCCATGTGGCTAGGACATTTGGTCATTATTATCGATGCTTAGAATGATCTTAACCATTGTTTATATGGGGTTGTTTCGAAGTTGATATGCATCTTGATTCAACTTTGTATATATGCCAACATCGCACACGTGCACGAGTTTATATGGATGTTTGACTTCTCTTGCATATTTGAATTTGGTGAGGCGTTCTTATCTCAATCTTGTCATTTATGCATAAGTAAAATTAAGGAGAAGTGTGCATGTAATAACCGTTTACCATGAGGATTTAAAATTGGTAAAAATGATGAGTGATTCACGGGAAAGGGCTGCGAGAGTTCAAAATTAACTCATCGTGAAAGCCACCATTTAAAAGAGCCCAAAATAAAAAGTTATATGCTAAGAAAAAGGGCCAATAAGATTTTCTCTAAGTTGAGAAAGCTAGAAACCTCAAAAGAACTTGAAAAAGTATATATATATATGAGGGAGTTTGGTTGGAGAAAATTTTAAACGGGTTTGCACAACTAATCCAAATGTTGAAACATTGCACTTTGACGCTATTGTTTGTAGAATCATCAAAATTCTGGATTTGTGTGCATGTAGTATGTTTAGTTCATTAAGCTCACACTTTAATTGTCATTTGGCTATGATAAAGTTTGATGATTTATCGCTATCAATTAGAGCTTCTTGATCGTTTCGATGTGTTGGAATTGTGACTCATTTGTTGTAGTTTCATGCCCATTCATTCCATGTCCATGTTTGAGCACATCGGTACTATGTTTGCATGTAACTCGCATTTTTAGTTTTAATGAGTTTTTGCGTTTTGTAAAAAAAGCCTACTGTTTTAGCACTGTTTTGTTTCTTTCAGTACCTTCCTGGAATTTTTTTGTGGAAATTTTTTCACTGGGCAATACTTTATAATATTTCTGGAAAACTGGAAATTTTTGGCAGGTCGCGCGAAGTCGTTCTAGCGACATTACATCTCGCCCGAACGACTTCTGTCTTCGTTCTAGCGACTTCCTCATCTCGTTTGAGCGAAGTCCCTGGCTCATTCGAACGACAGGGTGAAAAATGGCTTCTGATTGGTTTGTAGTCCTCTCATTTAATATGATATATTTTTGGTACTGCGAGAAGCATTTCTAGACTGTTTGGTTATATGCAGGTTATGTTATGTTCCAAATTAGTTTTTTTCATATGAATCCGTTTATCACACTTGATTTGATTGGTATACTCTTTGTGTGATTCCTTGGTTTACTAGCTATTGATTTGTCATTACATGATCTTATTTAGCTAGTGGTTTCATGTTTATCTAGCGGTTTTTCACAATTGGTATCAACTTAATTCTATTTGGTATCATATTCTCATGCTAGATATTTCATATCGATTTATCTTTTCATCGGATTGTCTATTCGAGACAAAAAGGGGGAGAGATTTGGTATGTGATGTAGGGGGAGATTTGTTGAGACTGTTTCAAATGATTTGTTCTTATTAGAAATATAAATTGGTATCATTTGTTCCTCCATACTTCACTGTGTATTTTTCTGTCTGTTTCATGTGTGTAGTTATGCTTCAGCAATTTTATATTTCAAGTCTACATTACATTCAGATAGTTCATGCTTGTCGGTGCTACATATACTAGTCTGTGTCCTGTATTTTTGATTTTGGGTTTATGGGATGCGATTAGGTATCATACCGCTTGACGGCCCGGTTAGGCATTTCACTGGTTTAGTTTTGTCCCGGAATATTCAAACGGGGAGATTTGTAAGGACATAAATTTCTAATTGAGTCCCTGTAGTGTTTTGACTTAATTTCGTGAACAAAACTGTGTTTGTAATATGTCATATGGAGAATTTTATTTTGTCACGATCCCACTTGGTCTATGACGTATTGAAGAAATTGAAGACGTTGTGGAAAAGCTTCAAAGAAATAATTATGCCGGTGTTTATTTGGTGCAAGTTTAATCGTCTTCAAAGTTAATTTCATTCCGAGATCACTCAGGTATGAATGCGTATAATTTATGGTACTCGGAATTATTTTATAAAAGATAAGGATGTAATTTTTATAATGAAAAATGATTTTAAATGTTTTAAAAGTGTTTTAATGATTTAAACTTCGTTTTATGATGATAAGCTCGAAATAGAGTTTGACTAATTTGTATCTCTTTGTTAAGAGACGTTTTTAGCTGAAAGTCAAAGAAAGTCAAACTTTGCGAGGTCGCTCGAACGACATTGGATCTCGTTCGAACGAGATACAATGTCGCTCGAACGACATGCTTAAGTCGTTCGAACGACATTTTTTTCCAGGCGGTGTTTAAATCCTATTTAAACAGTGTTTGCATCATAATTTCGTAAGTGTGCTTTTTGGAAAATAGTTTTACGAACCAGAACCTTGTTTGCACATGTTTTCTAAGGTTAAAATGTCTTAAACACATCCTTAGAGTTTGCAAAGATCCGAGTTATCATTCGTATATGTTTGCGTGATCTTGCTGCACCAAAGTTGTTTGTTCTACACATTGAACACAAAGGATTTTTGCGGTGAAGAAGCAACGGACATCGTGTTCGACATCGTAGACGTATCAAAGCCATATCGGAGGACACCGAGACATACGTGGACGTGTGTGTTGTGGAGAGAGATCATGGAAGACGGAATTTCTACGTGGGCACTAGTGAAGAACGGTTGAATATCAGAAAGAGCGTCAAGACCCGTGGGGATCGAGTCTTAGTGTAAGGCTAATCTGTCTTTGTAAAACCATTATTCATAGTGATTGTCTGGTTTGGGCCGTCCGAGATTGTTTTCCCGTTTTGGGTTTTTTCCTCGTACATCCGGCATTGTGAGTATTCTTTACTTTAATTTACTTGCTTTAATCACCAGATGCATGTTTAGGATTAATCAAGATAAAATTGGTTTAAAGTAAGAATTGGGATTTCACAACTTGGTTTGGTGCATAATTAAAAGTTGGATCTTTTTCAAAGAAAATTTGATTTTGTTTGAAAACACACATATCGGGGCACTATTCATGATGGATATTGTTCACAATCCTTTAGCATCGATCGCACTTCCTAACGTAGTGCTGAGCATCTTTACTCATCATATGTTAATAGTATCCTCGAGTTAGTGCCTTTGTGTCAGGATCCTTTTCCTCGGGCGTCCTCTATAGGAACCTTTATGGAGATTTATAAGGATCATTATTGCCTATGTGGGATTAACATAACAAAGGATTGTTTGGGCATACCATCTTCGGTACATAACTCATTCATAAAGTAGGTACTTCGTCGCCTTTACTCATACTTTTTTGGATTCCACACAATTCTCTGGAAGCTCTCATTCTCTTATATACTGGATGTAGTTGTCCATCTAGCTAGGACGTTGCTCTACAACACTAATAATCTTGAATGCTGGATTAGTCTAGAATATCTACGAGGGGATTTCCCTGATTGGTGGAAGCGGGTTTTGCCTAGTGGTTGGCCTTTGCATTATCCTCCCTTGGGATATGCCTAATGTCGAATCATTGGAATTGTATGTCTACCTCTTGAATTTGATTTATATATTATATTATATTCTTCCCCTTTGCTTCACACTATTTGATTACTTGTTAGATGACCATGTTTGAATCACTGGAGAATTCTACTTGGTTTGCTTTAAGAGATAGGGAAAGTCACACTTTGGCGATCTAGGCCTCATACTCGACCTTATTATTGGATGCTTTGAAGTTGAAATGTAGCATATACTCTCATCAATTAGGCATCTCTATGATTAGTCTGACATGCATCCTTCTTTGTTGGAAGATCCGTCCACACGAACCATCCACATGTGCTTCCCCAAAATGGTTTTATGCGCAGTGACATCTCCCTCTACCCTTGTGAACTTTGTTATAAAATTAGAAGATACCTTACATTTCATTTTCACCCTCGATTTATAGTGTAGATTTAACTTCCAGAGCTCAACTCACCACTTCATCAATAATCTAGAAACTTTCGACTTATTAAGGACCTGCCTGAGAGGATAGTCAGTTAGGATGACTATGGTGCAGGCTTGGAAATAGGGACTTAGTTTCTTGGATGATATGACTAGCACGAAGGCTAATTTTCAACATTAGGTAACTATAATCGGCCCCTCAGAATACCATGTTTTCATAATATATAAAGCGCTGAACTCATGTTCTGTCTCTGATTATGATCGATCTTGTTGTTGTTGAAGAGACGATAAGATAGAGACATAACTCTTCTCATGTGATCGGTTTTGAGAGTATCGGGACTTCCACCAAATTATTCTTTAAGTTTTGAAATACTTGTTCACATTCATCTATCCAAACAAATGCCTTACTCGAGCTTTGAAAGAATAGAATGCACCTATCAGTTGCCTTGGTTACAAAATAGATTAGGATCGTGACTATCCCTATTAGAGACTTCACTTCTTTCAGGATCTTCCAGCTTTGCATGTTTAGTATCACTTGGATATTTTGGGGGTTAGCCTTTATTCCCCTTTATGTCACCATAAACTAAAAAAAAATCCCCAAACAAATTTGAAGCCCTACTTTTTTGGGTTCAGCTTCATTGGTCCTGATCGACAGTTTTAAAAGTATCATCCAAATTATTTACATGATCCTCCTTTTTAATAATTTTCACCAAGACATATACTTATATCATCTTCCCTATCTTATTTTCGAACATTCAGTTGATGAGCCTCTGGTAAGTGGCCCTCGCCTTCTTTAAACGGGACGACGTTACTTTATAATAGTACGTTCACCTATCTATAACGAATAAGGTCTTTTCTTCATTTGTGGGGTGCACTAGGATTTGATTGTACCCAGAGTAATGGTCCATAAAGGATAGGATTTCATGTCCTATAGTATTATCCGCTATCGCATCAATCATTGGCAGTGGGTAGGAATCCTTCAGACATGCTTTGTTCAGATATGAATAATCCACACACAGTTGCTATTTATCATTTGACTTTTGGACCACAATGACATTTGACAACCAATCTGAATACTTAATGTCCTAAACAAATGCCTACTTGAATGTGGGTAGCTTGGTTCCTCTCGAGGGTGAATTCCCTCTTCAGTCCTACTGATCTGGAAGATGGATTGACCTTCATTTTATGGGTTATTACTGAGGCGTCAATTTTTGACATATCTTTTCCACTTCAGGAGAATGTCTTATTATGTCTATTAAAGAATAAGACCAGTTTTCTCTCTAAAGGGTAGTTACTAGTGAACCCATATACACTACTTTCTCCGACCAATCATCGTAAAACGGAATTAAAATTAAGTCCTTAATGGGAGATCCTATGGTAGGTTCATCATTTAGATCAAGCCCATCAATGTTGAAGGCCATATTTTTCTTCTTTAAAGATATAAAATATAAACTCTAAGCACATGACTGACTTCCGTGCACCGTCCCTGTTCCATTCGATGTTAGGAATTAAAGAGTAAGGGACTTGATTGAGAAGATTGTATCAAGCCTGCTTAGTGTCGTTCTCTTGATCAACGCATTATAAGTTAATGATAACCTTACCTCCAAAAATTGTACATGTAGTGTGGTTATCTTCGAATCTCTCTCAATCATGAACAATAGCTTAAATGATCCCTTCGAGTCTACTTTTTCTTCGGAGAAACCTAAGAGTGGACCTTTCACTGGTTTTAAGCGTGCTTACCAAGTTCATCTGCCTAAAACATTTGAAGTAGATGATGCCCGTCGAGCTCCCAGTGTTTATCATAATCCTTTCCATAGCCTAGTTTGAAATAAAAGATTTAATCAGGAGAGGGTTATTGTGAGGAGTGATCAAGTTTCTAGAATTTTGAGGTGTGATGGTAATGTTATCTCATTTCTCTGTAGGTTTCTCCGTCAGATCCTCCATCAACTCCTTTTTACCCTTATAAGCTTTATGAGTTAATGTCATTTCCCTACCGGCTGCAAACTCACCAGAGATCATGTTTATCCTTATCTCCTTCTCAACTACAACTACCTATCTCTACTCCTCTCACCCTGATTCTCACTCTTTGGATCGGCTTCTACACTAATCGTCACTTCGTTCATTACGTTGTTCATCTTGTTAGCCCCCTATTAGTATAAATTCTCGTAAATGTCCCATTTATTCCAACGCCTCAATTTTACTCTTTAGGTGGATGCAATCTTTAGTACCATGGCCATAGTCTCGATGGAACTGACAGTAGTGATTGGATTCTGGATTGAGCAGTCTGTTCTTTAGTTTGATGGGCCATCAACATATTTAGGCCGACCATAATATTCAAAACCCTCATTATTATCGTATTGATGGGGGTAAACTATTCGATGAAGGTTTGATTCACTGATTGTATTCCCCTAGGAATAGACTCTATTTCCCATGGTTATCTTCAATCCTCCTCTCCTCGAAGTTGCCCACTTGGTGATTAGATTATCGTCTCCTAATAGTGTCCCACTACACCTAAATGGGAGATTTGTGAGTGTTGTTAGCACTCACAAATGACCTTTATAATTGCTATTTACCGTAGGGGGGTGACAAAAGAAAATTTATAACTCCTAACAGCAGTCATAATTTTTTATAACCCCTATGGAGTTACGACTGGTGACCCCAATTTGTAACTGCTATTCGTAACTGCTGTCAGCAGTCACAAATATAACATTCGTAACTGTTGTGACCAGTTACGAATGTTATATTTGTGACTTCTGACAGCAGTTACGAATCATATATTTGTGACTGCTGTTAGCAGTTAGAAAATTGATAGTAGTGACAAATTTGTGACTCCTATTAGCAGTTACAAAATTGAATTTGTTAAATGTTGTAAAAGCTATTACAAATATCTTTATATTTTCACAAAATGGTGAAATAATGAAAGTAAAATAAATATCATGATAACAAGTTTAAAATTTTTAACAACATTTCATTTATATTTCTCATATTCAAAAATATCCAGTACACATAAAACTTGTTTAAACTTAATTTAACATCAAACAACCCCTAAGTGGGCGCCAAGTAAAAAATGAACATAGAATAAAAAATAAACTAAAAAAAATAACGACACAACACTTCGATGACATGGAATGTCATGAACATGTAACAAATCATTCTAAATCTAGACCAGGAGTCACCACGCAGTGGATACGATTCGTGAAGTCTAGGTATATCAGCCGTGGGGGGTATTGATGCGGTAACATCCTCCCTCGTGTACTCGGAGTATGCCTGTTGAGCAAGTTCAATGGACTCAAATTTTTTGAATACGGCGCCTCGGTATCCATTAACTTCTGCTTGTGTTGCTTGCCACGAAGTGTAAAAGCCTGGATTTAGGCCTTTAAATACTACGTATGCCGGGTATGCCATGTGTATGCCTGCAAATAATAAAATGTGATTAATATATATATATATATATATATATATATATACATTCATATTTTGTGATAAAGAAACTACCATAGCTTATATATATAGCGTATGCCCGTGCCTGAAGGCACGACGAAAATTGCAAAAAAAAATCGTTACCCGATAACAAAGTGAAATAAAAAAAATCATACTTGGTTGACTCACAGTACATATTACTATATTCATACTCGGTTGGCACTATAATCAATAAACAACCCAAATCCATGGAAATAATATTCGTTTACATTAAAATTACAAAAAAAAAGGTACATCTAAATAAATGTACAATATTTTTGGTCTAATTTTAAAAAATTTGGGCAGAGTTCCCTTTATTTATAGGCCTATCCACCTTGTTTAAAAAAATAAAAATACTCAACAACAGCAATACTACAATACTCGAGGTCCATATTGGACCTCATTTCAACCACTTCCCCAAATAACTACAAAGTAATCTATATAAGGGGTGGTGGTGGATATGATAGGAATGATACAAACAAAGAACTTCCCCAAAGTTGGGTAAACATATATGAATTTCATTACCATCATCTTACCTTTTCTCGTCGTTAAATGATAGCTTCACTTATATCTTACCTACTCTTTCACCTGAAATAAGACATGTGAATTGATATTTAAAAATGATAGCACAACTTGAACCAAAAACCATCCATTTTACTTTAATACAAAAATCATTGTAAAACAGAAGCATTCTATGCATATATGATTATGACATGGTGTTTATACTTATATTTTAATAGTTTTAGGGATGTTTCATTTCAAAGCTAGATTCAAATAATTGTTCTGTGTTCCAATGCTAAATGAATGCAGTAGTTCATGCTTTATCATTCACTCCAAGGCAAGTCGTTTAGATATAAGGGAGGGTTCATGTTTTAGCTAAATGAATGCAGCACCTTGGAGAAGTTATTCGTGAAAATCAGAAGAAAATGCATATAGAGGTCAATACATTACGAAATCATGCAGAAGAGGATAAGCAACAAGAAAAAGAATTAGGAAAAATTATAGAGTTTATTTCAGAACCTGAGAAATGTTGAAGATGGAGAAATTGTACATAGGGTAAAGAAGAATAGATGCAAAAAAATTTAAGAACATTTATTCAAGATTCAAAATCAAGACCTTAATAATGACGAGGCTATGATAGTGGATAATGTTTCTTTATCGCCAAGGGGGACTGAAATCCCAGACTTTGAAAGACATCAGGTAGCCAATTCAATATATGCCACTTACTTAGAAGATGAGGTGCACACTCCATTCATTGAAGAGTTATAGTTATTTGCTAGGAAAATGAATCTCAAATTACAGACTTTGAAAGATCCCTCCCCAGAAACTAAAGGGATAGAAGCTAAAGGAGTATCAATCACTGCCAAAAAGGTGCAATTCAAGATGAAATATCCTTTATTTAAAATATTCACAAGATTATGGGATTTGAAGGCTGTATAAGTAATGGTAATGGGAAAATTTGGCTTTTCTGGAGATTCAATGTTCAAGTGACCTGTAGAGCTGATCACACTCAACATCTGACTGTCAAAATCATTCATTGCTCTCTGAAGGAAGATACTTACATTACCTATGTGTATGCAAAATGCACTAAGGTTGAAAGAATGAAATTGTGGTATCAAATGCTAACTATTTCTAGTTCATACTCTAATGCTCCTCACCTGATTATGGGAGATTTCAATGTAGTCTGCTCTCAATCTTCCTTCAGAGACTATAGACGACACAAACGAAAACAACATATAAGAGGAACAACTATCATATCAGGAGCTGCCCACTACAGTAGATACCAATATCAGAAATAACACCACGAACTAGGACGACAAGAATAAAGATGCAGGGGATAAGATAGGCAATATAGTGTGTTATGGTGGGGAAGATAATCAGAATGGGAATGGGGCCACTATTAACAATGTACCTCCTCCTAATGAACATATGGTGTTGAATCTAAGTCTTTTGCCTTGAAAACCCCCAGAAAGAGATGACCAACAAGACTGGAAGATAGTTAAAAGAAAGAAAATCATGGCATCCCCATTTAGATCCCACACCATTGATGACCAAAAATAAACTTAGTGTGACTCTGAGGCTAAAATAAACAGAGACCAAAGAAATAAACAAGAGGAAAAAAGTACATATTAAGACCAAGAAGAATGTGACAAGGAGCAGTCCACTCTAGAAGATACAAATACTAGAAATTTGCTACCAAAGAGATCAGTAATCATAGAGAGACTGGGAATATGAAAAACAATGCAGTTTGCATTCTTGTGAAGAATTATCATAATGGGATTAAGACTCTACAACAGTTGACCATGTGAATCCCAAACAGATGGTTTTACAACTGAACTTATCCCCAAGAAACCCCCCCGAGGGAACTGATCACAACAGCAGGAAAAAAGCTAAGAAGAAAAAAGGCATTGTTTCCCTAGTTAAATCCCAAATAACTGATGGCTAAGTAAGGATCCTCGGATCAAACTCCAAAATCTCAACCACCCAAACCACTCAATGATACAAGTCATAATCTGGAATGTTAGGGGAATCTCTAAGAAGAGTGCAGTTGGAAGACTAAAGAAACTTTCCAAAATGCATAAACTATCTATGCTTATTTATCTATAACCAAAATTGGACTGTAACAAATTGAATGAATTTATAAGGGAAGCTTGGATTACAAAAAATGCTGAGGTCAACTATGCTAACATTATTTGGTATAATTATCCATGTAAAGCATCAATATAGTCCTACTGATATTAAAATTTCTCCAGTTTATGCTAAATGTATCAAATCAGAAACGACAAGACCATGGGACAATTTATTTTCTGAATATACTACTAATCCAAGGTTAGTTGGTGATTTCAATACTATGGCTTGTTCTCAAGAGAAAGTTGAGGGTAATGATTTTGATATCAATGCTGCTAATAAATTCTTGGACTATATAGTTAATGCTGGATTAATTGACTTAGGATACACGGGCACCAGATTCACTTAGTGGAATAAGCGAGGTGCTAGAGCTAAAATTTGAGATAGAAAAGACATACTTTTACATAATTTAAACTGGAAGAAATAATATAATGGCTACAAGGTAGATCACATGTGTAAAATGGCTTCAAACCATGCCCCCCCTTCTGCTCTTTTCTCAATACCAACACAGGGGTTAGCCATAAAACGTTTTGCTTTCCAACATTTCTGGTTAAAACATGATTCTTTCCTTTTGGACAAGCAAAGAAGAGTGTGGAAACATAGTAAAGAATACATGGAAGAATGAGACATGTCCTAACCCAATTTTAGCAATTTCCAAGAAGCTTAAGACCATTAATATTCAATCCAACATCAAACACTACTAATATTCAAAACAGATAGACACTGGATACATTCAAAACAAATTACTAATTGATTCAAAACAGATTACTAATATTTAAAATAGAGTTCAAACACTACTAATTGTTCACTTTGACAATTTGTTCAAATTTCTCAAGAAAAATTACTCGGGATCACTTAAGGATAAGACAAAGTAACGGCCAAACCACCCAAGATTTCTCGACATCCTTAATAGTGTCCGCCCCATGACTTCGACGATACAACGGATGATTCTCTTCTACTGACTCAACACTACTAACGTAAACCTTACGTTCAAATATCAGCAATTGATGTCCATGCACCACCGTTCCAGTACCAGCTGAAGCAACAACTTGTCCACTTGCAATCTTTCTCTGATTTGAAAAATCTAATAAATCGACATATGGATCATGTGGAGGATCAGTTAAATCTCCAAAGTTTGGCTCAGTTGAATCTCCAAAGTTTGGCTCAATTGACGGGAGGGGGGGGGGGGGGTAGGAATGTAATCATGGGGACTTGAATGCGGAACTGGAGTGTAATCATGGAGACTTGAATGCGGAACTGGAGTGTAATTACGAGGACTTGGATGTGGGACAGGAGTATAATTGCGAGGACTTGGATTTGGTATTTTCAATCCATTCGATTCAAAATCACTTAAAAGCATGGTAACGGATGATTTGAGAAATGCCATATCCTCATCATGTTTTTCTTCTGGTGTCTTTGCTCTAGTCAACTGTGATACTATAGGAGCAATTGCCTTAAGTTTAATTTTGGACACGGGTCCAACACCACGAGTCTCCCCCTAGTATCTTTTCCTCTAAAGGCAGTCAATGCATCTGTATCAATACTCTTTTGGCTTGAAGAACCTTGGCAACTTCTCAGCTCACTCAATTTTTACTGCAAAATTATTTATGAATCGATTAAAACCATTGAACGACGAAACTTGAAGGAATTTAATTATTACAACTGAGATTAAGAAACATACCATATAATCAGCTACCTTTGGGTGAAACTTCCCAGTTTTCCACCTACGACTTTCGAGATACACTTCAGAATGATCAACAGGTCGTTTATTATTAAGCACCTATAAATTAATTTTCCATTAACTATTTGAGCAAGACATATAATATATATACACATTAAAATAAGAAAGGGTTTATACCATCTCCTCGATTTTCTCAGCATACGACATCCGACCAAGACAATAGACGTCAGTCTTTTTAGCCCTGTTCACCCGCCCTTGGTGTCGTTGTTTTAATTTTGCCTCAGATGCTTCGCGCGAGACGAATTCATTCCACTCACGAACAGGGATATGCTCTTTATCCGGTACTTGATCCTTCAGGGCCTTTATCCCATCACTGTCCAATGCCTTAAAATAAGTCGAGCAGAGGTTACTTCTAAAAGTCTTCAATTGAATACCAATGGCTTTCATGGACCCCTCCTTCTGGTCGGTCGAAAGATTGAACTCTTTCATGAGCGTATCCCACAAGTCATCCTTTTTTACTTGCTCAACCGTATCCCAACTCTCATATTTTAAGCCAATACAAGATTTTAACAAAGACAAGGCTCGAGCTTTAAAAGGATTCTTGCCACCTATTGGTAAACCAAATAGGTTAACGGAAACGTGAGCACGAGAATCAATGGCAGAATGTTCATCATGACTTGAACTTTCTGGCGTGGATGATGGAATTGTATTCTCGGACGCCATTTTCTGCATTTTTATATTTATGCATTAGTTCATATGTTAATACAAGAGTAAGGAAATAATATAAAAAAATATAATATAAGTTATACCTTTTCAACATATTCTAAAAGTTTTGATAATTCAACCATGTCATAAGTTTCATTCTTCATCATTTCACGTAAAGTTTTTATTGGCCATGTCTGCGGAAGTGTGTTGATAATTGCATTTCTAACACTAAACATATTAGGACGTATGCCTTCTCTCCTAAGCCGATAAT
Source organism: Sambucus nigra (assembly GCA_949130495.1). Taxonomy (NCBI): domain Eukaryota; kingdom Viridiplantae; phylum Streptophyta; class Magnoliopsida; order Dipsacales; family Adoxaceae; genus Sambucus; species Sambucus nigra. The sequence continues at coordinate 674,470,552 of OX422212.1, forward strand.
AAATGTTAGCTTTGTTATGCATATGTTTTCTCACACTAGAGTCTGAACGCATCCTTATCCTCTTCAGTTCTATCCACAAAGGATGAATTTTTCTTTCTTCGAGTTCTAAAAACTCTACTAACTGCATCGCATTACTTGGATTGTGTTTTATGAAAACCCTTTCAACTGCTTCATCCCAACTTTGAGGTAGTGTGCATAGAATTGATTGAAATAAATATGCTTCAGGTATGTTCCACCCATGATCTCGCAAGTAATTGCATTGTTTGATTTTTTGATAGCCATGCCGATAAATTGACGTGTTCTCTATAAAAGACCTGTTTTGAAAATCGTTGCATGTATATATAATATATGACATCCTGGAAAAAGTAATAATAAACTTGTGAATAAAAGTCACTATGAATACATGCTACGAAATAATTGAAACATGCTATTATACATAATTTTCAAGTCAACATTTAAAACAACATAACATGCCACAATTAAACACCTACTCCTCTAATGCGTTTAATAATTTCTTTAATTCTGGGTTGTCATCTAGAATAGACTGAATCTCAATTGGTGCCTCTATATTGTCCACCGATGTAGTCAAGCACTGAGGATAATGTAAAACAACAGACCATGGATCATTGTTGGGGCTCTTTGCATAAAACACTTGCTTTAAGTTTTGGAATGCACAAACGAATGGCTCATCATTAACATTGTCTTTACTCTTCAACTTGGCCAAATCAACCTTCACCATGTGGGTGTCAGGGTCGACCATACATGCATTCTTGTCCTCCACTCTCACCCAATCACAGTAAAATACAGGTATGCTGAAAGATATATAATCTAATAGGATAATTTGTTTTATAATCCCATAATACGTCATCTCAGATTCTATCAAGTTTTTATCTTTCGCGCTTTCCCTGAAATGAGTTAATGCTTTATATGAAATGCCGCTGTTTTGTTTCCCAATGAGTTTTAACTCGTGTGTGCTTGAAGAGAACAAAAAACCATTGACACGATATTGTCCAAACTCCTTGGCTACAAAACTAGGCCCATTTGCTAGACGTGCAAGCCTCGTCGATACTTCACCAGCTTTCAATAACTGAAACCAAGAAAGTATTTGCATTGTGAATATGTTGCAAAGACAGTAAATAAAAGTGAGGTATTACTGTAGTCACCTCGGAAGCTACCCAATGCTTAAAGTCATTGTCTGCGCTCGCGCCTCCCTTCCTCCTCTTGGCATGCCCGCACTCATTATATTGCCTAGGTTAAAACACTAAAAATATTAAATTCTGATGAATATAACATCGAACATATTACATTATTTTACAAAACACTTTAAATAAACTCACATTTTCCATTTATCTATGTCTTCATGCGTCTCGATTACATATCGAGCGACCTGGTTATATTGTGTACTTGTTAGCTTCACTACCTTACCTTTCCCCAGGGCCTCCTCATCAGCAAACTCTTCTAATTCATCAATAAAGCGTTCAAGACCTCCAACGTCTGGGTTAGGCATATATTCCTTTGCATACAAGGAAGCCTCTTCCATAATGTACTCCTCAGCAATGGACCCCTCAACGTACCGTGTATTCTTATCGTAATCTTTAAAAATTTTCATTAATCGTTCGAACGGATACATCTATCGGTCCCTTACTGGTCCACATAAAAGTGCTTCATCGCACAAATGCACTAAAAGGTGGATGCTTATGTCAAAGAATGAGGTAGTAAAGTTCTTATCCAAAACACATATAGCCTCGACCAAAGTTTCTTTCGCTGCCATTATGTGCGTCCTGTTGACAACTTTCTCACATAATAGGGAGAAACATAAGCTAATTTGTAGAATGGCCCTTCGAAGATCCTTGTGTTTCGAAAAACAGTGTCCAAACAACAGAGGGATAAGTTGAATTATCACATGCCAATCGTGGGACTTGCACTTTTTCAAATCTTTTGTTGCGTCGCAGACAATCCTCCGTAAGTTGGATGAGAAATTAGAAGGGACCTTCAAGACCTTTAATGTTTCTAAGAACATATTTCTTCCTTCAATGGATGCAACTGGCATATGCTTTTTCCAGTGTTTGTATCTTCTTTCAACCATAATGATCTTTTAATCTTCAAATCACGAAGATCTTCACGGGCTTTTTCTCCATCCTTGGAATGAGAACCACCAATTCATGTGCTTACGAGATGCTTAATGATATTTTTATCAGCGTGCATTATGTCTATAACATGTCGCAAAGGATGTTCCTTCCAGTATGGCAAATTAAACATTATTGATCTCCTCGACCACGCCGTTTTCACATCAACATCCTTTCTTTTACGCTTTTGGGCCAAAATTATGGGGTGTTTCCCCCTCAACTTTTGATCAGCCTTTAATGACCTTTCTTCAATTACCAAACCAGAAAGTCTTGGTGGAGGTGGTCGCGTCTCGGTGCCTTCTGGGAGAAAATTGCTTCGTATTGACCTGAATTTGTGACTTTGGGGCAGAAATCTTCGATGACTATGATAAAAAAGTTTACCACTTTTGTTAAACCAGCTGGCTTCAGTCTCCACTCCACATATAGGACAACCTAGGTAACCATGTACATTGCACCCAGATAAGGTCCCATAAGCAGGAAAACCATGAATTGCCCATATCAACATAGCTCTCAAAATAAATTCCTCCTTTTTGTACGAGTCGAATGCTCTCACACCTTCAACCCATAACTCATTCAATTCATCTATTAGTGACGCTAAGAAAACATCAATGTCACTACCCGGTGCTTTTGGACCTGGTATCAACAATGACAAAATTGAAAACTCCTTTCTCATGTACAACGACGGGGGAAAATTTAAAGGCGTCGTAAACACAGGCCATATACTCTTATCTGTGCTCAATTTGCCAAACGGGTTAAACCCATCGGTTGATATTCTGAGGCGAACGTTGCGTATTTCTGTAGCAAAGTTCGGGTATCGCTGATTTGCAGATTTCCACACAGATGAATCAATCGGATGTTGCATGAGATTCTCACCCACCTCCGCTCAACCATGCCAAGTCATTGCCTCTGCTATCCAAGGTATAGTGTAAAGTCTCTTCAATCGAGGACCTAAAGGGAAATACTTTAACACCTTCTTAGGTATTTGCATATATACTTTCAACAAATGTTTATTTTGTACTATCATCTTTTGTTCATAACTAGGTTCCTTACATACAGGACAAGCCCGTTTGTCCTTATGCTCCTTATAGTATAAAATGCAGTCATACTTGTAGCAATGAATTGATTTGTATTTCATACCCAAACCTTTCAAATTATCCTTCATGATCGGATAATTGACTGGCAGTGTATTTTCTTTGGGGAGCAAATCTTTTGCCCAGAGGAGTATTGCCGTCACACTTTTTCCCGACAAGCCAAATTTGCTCTTTAAGTTGTGCAACCCAACCATGGAATATAACTTTGTGTGATCGGGGTTGGAGTTATGGTACAATGGTGTTGCGGCTGCTGCTTTTAACCGTATATAATCCTTAACTTGGTCCGTATCGTTGCCAACATGATCCACACATCCTAAAGCATTCCCTCTACTATCTTGCTTTTCTTGTGCTGCGTGCACTTCATACGTATCATTTATGAGATCGTTTAACCTAGCATGTACTAACGGGTCACCATTTGTGTGAACGGTTTCATTGACAAGTATTTCTTCTGGAATATACTTAAATTCCCTCTCCCCATGGAAATGCCAAAACGTGTAGTCAGCTTGCATACCCCAATGAAACAAATGTACTTTTACATCTACCCCTTTCAAGCGTTTCCCATTTTTACAACGATTGCATGGGAATGGGATAATATCAGTTTCAAGATTCTTCGTTGCATAATTCACAAAGTCTTTAACCCCATTAACGTATACTTGCCCCACTCTACAACTTTCACCCATCCACTCTTTATATTGTGGAAACCCCATTAATTCTACAATACAAACAAATAGAAACTCAGTAAATTATAAAACTAAATGAAGTTTGAGCTAATATTTAGAACATAATCTCTGGCTTATCATTGCATTAATACTATCATTGCATTAAAACTCACAAGAAAACCCAACCAAGCACAAAACGTCAAAACTTCAACGAGCACAAAACAATGGTTATTTAATTAATTTTTAGATAAAATAAATATGAATAGTATAAAATGATTATTTAAAAAAATCTAACATATTCCCAAACAAGATAATATTCAAAAAACGAAAGAGGTTAAACGATGTGTAGATATACTCACAACAAAACAATCAGATTTGATTATATTTTGTCTAGAGAACGTTGATCACAAAGCTCGGGCAAAACTCGTAATATTAAAAATCCATTTGATTATATTTTGTCAAAAAAATATAATGTCTAGAGTTTTTGAATAATATTTTGTCAAAAAAATAACCTCAATACAATTTCTAGGGCTTATTAACATAAAATAAAATTTGTATATAGATACACTCATAAACACACATATAAACAGAAATCCATACATACACATACATACACACACATGTAAACATAAATCTATACATACACATACATGCACACATATAAATAGAAATCTCCACATACACACAAATATACACACATACCCATACATAATAAGAATCGAAATGCGCACACACACAATGAGAATTGAAATTAGGGCTTTAGACAGAAATTAGGGCTTTAGACAACAAAAATACCCAAAAATATACCTTCACAATTAAGAAAAAGTCTTTAATTTTGGAAATGCGCACACACCCAACAGTAAATGAACGTTATTGATGAAGAACGACTCTCACCAAGACCTGAAACCCAAACGATTCCAAGATTCAATTTTTAATCAACAACTGAAACTTTAAGCATTTTAGGGTTTGATTTCAAGATTCGTAGAGAGAGAGAAATGCGCACACACCCGATCGAAATGATTCGTAGAGAGAGAGAAATGCGTACAGCATTTTAGGGTTTTGGCAAATGAAAGAGAGAGAAGAGGGCGGGAGCTCTTCACGTATGGAGGGAAAGGTGAAAAATTTTGTGACCGCTAATAGCAGTCACAAATTTGTGACCGCTAATAGCAGTCAAAAACTGAGTATAAGAGCAAAATTTGTGACTGCTGGGAGCGGTTATAAATTTATGACTGCCAATAGCAGACATAAATTAAGTCTTAGACCAAAATTTATGACCGCTACTAGAAGTTACAAATTTGTGACCGCTAATAGCGGTCGTAAATTAAGTCTAAGACTAAAATTTGTGACTCCTCATAGCAGTTATAATTTCGTGACTGCTCATAAGAGTCATAACTTGTGTCTACTAATAAACTTGTGAGGGCTTGTGACAGTTATAAATTTGTGACTGCTTATAGGAGTCACAAATTAATTATATGGTAACATTTGTGACTCCCATTAACGGTAACAAACTAATTGAATCAAATTTTTTTTAACCAATTAATTTTATCACCCCTAATGGCAGTCACAAATAATTTTGTGACTGCTCCCGGGAGTGACTAGTTTGTCACCCCTATTGGCAGTCACAAAAAAGCAGTCACAAAATTAACATTTTGGTGTAGTGTCCTCTACGTGGATATGCTTTTTCATTTTCTTCATCAATTCGATCATGTTGGTGGTGGTTTTTTTGATAAGGAATAGATGATCTTGCTGTTATATAGCCCTTGCAAAAAGGCCAAGATGGCCACCTTCTCGTCCGTATGGTCAATATGGAGTATTTCATCTTCAAAACCTCTTTACCTACTTTTTAAGATTCTCGTCCTTAGTTTAAGGAAAGTTGAATAGATGGTCGGTAGTCTTTCTATGGACCCTGTTCCTGATGAAGTGTCGGATGAAATGCTTGGAGAGATTTCTGAAGTATGTGATTAAGTTGGGCGGTAAGAGTTCAAATTAGGTCCTTGTGGAACCTTTTAACATTGTAGTGAACCCCCGAGAGTTTAAACTAGGTCCTTCAAACACTTGGGAGTTTGAAGTTGGACGACATTGGGCAGTCCATCACTTCTCGATAGAATAGAGACTTACGTTTGGCATCTCCGGCATTGACAATGACTAATGGAGTGTCAACTAGATTGGCCAGTGATACCCAATGCACGGTGGACGAGAGTGCTGGCAGAGGATGAGAATCCAGGAAAACCTCATTCTCTAATTTTTCGTCTACCGATGGGTCTTGATCAACTTTCTTATCGAACGTTGATTGATGATTAGGTGGTAGACGGCTAAGATTTCAGCGAGTTGATCTTAGAGATCTTGTTGTTTCTCCCTGAGGCTGGTGATAGCCTGTGTTACTTGGTTCTTGTTTATGGATATAGAAACTGTTGTTCTCACATACAACACTAATTATGTTTAGGTATAAATATTGTTTTCACACACACAACACAATAATTATGAACTATAGTTCACGATGCTTAATAAAAAGGAATGCAATGAAGAATATTTACAGGAGATGTATGTGGTTCGGTCAGGTTCATCCTAGATCCATGTTGTGAAGGGGTGGGGGAGTTCTTTTGTTGCTTTTAGGATTTTGGAAGATTACAGAGAGTGCATGAACTTAATAACCTCCTTTTTTAACATGTTATGTGAGGCTTTATATACTAAACATTTACAGTGTTATTCCTAAATTATATAACCACATCGTAGAAGTTTGAATTCATAAATGCAGGTGCTCATTATTGGCATCTTTTAATGCATACAAGTCCTTCATCCTATGAGATCAATGGCTTATTGACCAAGTCTCATGAGTTCAAATTGTCTAACGACGATGGGGATGAATAGTTTAATCGATGAAGATATGGGCATTCACTCTAGTCAAATTATGCATTCGACCACTAACCTGTTAGCTGATTATTGCCTCCATGATTGTAGGTTTACCACTCCTCAGTTCGTCTTATGATATCATTGACTCAGCATTGAATCAAACTAAAATACCCCTCATCAATTGTGTTAATATTTTGTATGATATTACCAATATGGTCAATCATCGGGTTTAACTGATACATTATTTGATCTTGGGTATTTGAGGACACACCTATAGTAGGTCTTACATTTGGATTTTCTCCCTTTGAAAATGTTATTGCATCCATCCCTTGGTTGTAACACCCCGTAATTTTAAACCGATAGTAATTTAATTTATTTTTGAATTTGGAAAAATAATTTTTTTTTATTTAATTAATTTCATCAATTTAAAATATTGGATTTAATTTATGGAAAATAAGATTTTAATCGGCATTGAAATCGGGGAAGAAATTGGGGTTTTATTTATTACATACACATATTTAGGGGAAACAGGTGATCTGAACCGTTCGAATCGATTTGGCTTGGAGGGCGAATCGATTCTCCCTAGTCAGTATTGGTACTTTGTTAGATTTTTTAGAGTTTGAACTAATTAAAACTCTTAATCTTTTCCCATATTAAAATAACTCGAGGTTAGACTTTCTAAACACTTTTTCACCAAACTTTAAATCAGAAGTATTCCACATCTTTACCACCTCTCATCTTCAAACCCTAGCCTTAAATTAAATCAAGATTTAACCCATGTTTTGAAGGCTCAAACCGTGTTTTCTCAAGATCGTGAAAGAACGAGTCTTTATTAATTTTTCGAGAGGAACGCAACCATCCAATCAGAATTTTTGATAGAATTTTTTACAGTCATGAATACTTATATTATTGCTCTTTAGTATTATGCGTTTTAATTATCGCCTAAACATTAAATAACACGTTGTTCTTAAAATAAACTAGAAACCTTAATTATGGAAAGTGAAATCTATATTGTGACTATCTTTATGGAAAATATTAATATGAATTAAGACTTATAACCCTTGTGTTCTTAGGGTAGAGTTTGGATTTCTATTAATATGGATGTAAATTGCATGTAGAAAATTATACTAGACTTGTTAACTCGAAGTAAATTGTGAAATCACCTAAAATTGTGAAAGTGGGATAAAAGAGAAATTGTTATTATGTCACTATAAACTTACATGATGGTTAAATTATATTCGATGCATAAGATAAATTTTTTTAATTATAAAGATTGTCCGTGTATCGACCACCTGGCTAAGGGACATTAAGGACTGGATGGCATCGATGCAACTTACATGAGGAAGACAACCAGCTCTTGTATGGTGCCAATAGCCGCTTTTGATGAAGGTTTTGGCTCCAGGAGTGGAGGGCCTACATCTGATCACAGGGGGAATCGTGTGAACCGCAGAGGTTGAGGGCTAGTTTCTGAGAGGTTTTGAGGAGTTCGATCAATGTCCCTATGTATCTTTTTTCTTTTCTTTCTTTTATCTTTTGTACGTGTAAGGAAGTGAAACAACTCCAGAAAAATATATATCAAAAATACATTTCTTTAGGGTGTTATCTTCATTTAGCGACTTACTCTACATGCATTTAAGTTTGATGCTGAGGTTTCTCATTTATTTGTGAATATAGAGATAAAAATGAAAAAGTTACTCTTTAAAGTAAGAGGAAAGTGTTTATTTTGTAAAAAGGGAAGTAATAATTTTTTGGAAAGGAAACAACCGTGAGATTGAATTTTTTCAAAGTGAATTTTTATTTTGGAAATTGATTTTTTGTAAAAGTGGAAAAGAGGTTTTCTTAGAAAAGAGGGGTTGCCGATCGGCATACCCCTTGACCTTCCTATCGGTATAAGGGTCAAATCACTCTCTTGGCTTTGATTGCACTTCTTTTGCACAATGGGGAAGATAAATTGGTTAGGATTTTAATGGTTTGTCTTTTGTGGGAATTTTTAGTATAAAAAGGGGTTTTGGGGGTGTTATTTTTACCATATTTCTCATTATCTCTTCTATTACTTTCTTCTTCTTTATAAATGGATCTCCCGATATTCGAGGATTTTTCTTCCTACCTCGAGAGTTTAAAGTCAATGTGCCTCTACAATGTCTACTATAAAACCTTTAGTTTATGCCGTGTCTCCATATGGGGTGATGAAGGAAGTTTTCTCTTGGTGAGAAGGGTACATCTTGATTTGGTTGTAACTGACAAATTTGTGGACAAATGATTTGAGGGCGCAGCTGGTCGTGTTATCCACGATCATGCCAATGTTGGGAAGAGGGTAATCATCATTCGAGGATGCTTTGTTCAGATCCCAATAGTCAACGAACATGCATACTTTCCCTCATGATTTCAGTACGGGGAGGATATTTACAAGCCAAGTAGGGTATTATACCACTCGAATGAAATCCATGCCCAGTTGTTTGACTACCTCTTCTTTGACCTTAAGGGACCATTCAGTTTTTAGCTTCTTCAGTTTCTACATGGCGGGTTTGCTTTCTGGTAATTTTTGGATCTCGTGATGAGCTATCTCTAGATTAATGTCAGGCATGTTGTTATAGGACCATGTGAAGACATCTACGAACACTTTTAGAAGCTCTTCAAATTGTGCCAACTTATGATCGTTGAGGGTGGACTCTACCCTAATCTCACACATATGGCAACTAGAACCGAAGTTGATAACAATAGTCTCATTATTATTAGTTTGAACGTGGTTATGTTGTTTATTATTTTCCTTATTGAGATCAGTTAAGAATTATTCATTTATAAAATCATCATCAAAAGTTTGATTATAATCAATGCAATTAATGTAAGGCACAACAAGATACTCAAAAATTTTGTTTATTTCATTCTCAGGGAATAAAACATTGAGAACCTCATCAAAAGAGGCCTCATTTACATTAATATTAGAAATATGAGAAATATTAACAAGTGCAGGGATTTCTTGAATATGGTAAATAGCAGGTTTGGATGGGCTTGATCAGGCTGGACTAGGATGGCATGCGAGTTAAGGAGAGGTGCATTAGAGGTTGCAATCTTGGAGAATGGTTTTGATGGAACAACATCTTGGTGAATTATGTAGAGACTCAGACCATGTGCTTGCAGTTCAAAGGACTCCTCAGAGTCGCTACCCTCGGAGTTTGTAGTGATTTTTGTGGTCTCCCCATTCAGCGATTGCATCTCATGCTTCCATTCTTCACCTCAGGTGTCTCCATTTTGGAAGAAGATCCCCAACCCCGATTTCATCTTTTTCTAAGTGGGGTTCATACCATGGTTTGGAAAATCTACAAAAGGGGAAATCTCCACCCTCTTTGATAAACCTTCCATTCATATAGTCTCTCAAAATGGTCTTTTCATCTTCCAAGCTTCTTTTCTGACATGGTCATCGGAGTGCTTTGAGTTTGGATGGTGAAGGTTGGTAAACCAGGCTGCATGGAGTAAAGGCTTCCTTTAGGACTATTGGTTCAAGGATCCCTTATTGGCATCATCCTATCCCCATTCTAAGCATGAACTGCATATTCTTAAACATTTGGATCACATTGATGTTTCCATGAGGACTGTATTCTAGACAAACTCGATCTTTGATATTGTCTCCCACTGGGATGGGGACTGGATCTATTTTGAAGCCAAAGAGGAGCATATTATTGGTCCCATGTTGAATTTCTAATACTCGGTTGCTGGTGTTGGCATAGTCTAAATTGTCATCATCCCCAAGGATGGTGATGATCTAATCTTTATCGAATAACTTCAGTTTTTGATGGAGAGAGGAATATACTCCTCGGATGTTATGGCGCTATGGGCGTCCAATGAGTAGATTGAAATAGACAGGTATATTGATGGCTTCAAACTCTGTGAAAGGATTGATAGGTCCAACCCCTAGTGCAAGTTTTATAGAACCCATTACTTCCTAATGGGTGTTGTCATAGGCACGCACGATGACGAATGTGGGAATGAGATCACTAACTTTCAATCCCAAATAGTTGAAGTTTCTAAGTAGATAAATATTGAGAGCGGATCAATTGTCTATAAGTGACAGCGGGAGTAACTTCCCCAAAACTTTGACGGAGATATTGCGGGCGTAATTGTGATTGGGGCCAAATTTTGGGATTTCTTCTTCAGATAAAGAGATGATTCTGGTAGAGGTCAAGGATCTAACCATATTTATGGCTTCTTCAAGAGTGGTAGAAGGAGAGACTGTGGGTCCTGTGAGGAACATTATTAGGGAATTTTGGTGCAGTTGGGAGGACTTGAAAAGTTCCCATAAGGTGGTGTTGGCTTGGGTTATCTTGAGCTGGTCGAGAACTTTACTTTCTTCTATGGTCATCTCTAGTATTGGGAGCTCTTCGATAACTCCCATTCCTTTATCTGTTTTGGTTGCATGGGAAATTAATTTTTTATAATATCATACATATTGGGTCATGTGATTAATAGGGTAAGAATAGGAATCCCATGGCTTCGTGTACTTTAGGCTGAATAGAAAGTTTTTTTTATTTCCCCTAATAATTATTTGAAAGAGATCATTCCACATAAGTCAGTAAATAGACTCGCTTCTCCATGATTCGAATCATTATTCGAGCTATCGAAGTCATCCCCTATCTGGTGGCGATGATGTCCTATTTTTTAGAGTAATTAATGCATTCAATAACCTCCACAGTTTCATCAAATAGGTCATCTCACTCAGTGGGGAATGACATGAGTGAAGGAATAAGATGCCCATAGAGTTTTAAGGCAGCGAGCAACTCAGAGATGCTACATATATCTCCTTTCTAGTGAAACATATTAGACATGGTTTGCACGACATCATCCAGACTAATTTTTTATATGGGTACCACCCATTTGTCTGATTCCTGAGTCCACTTCTAGGCTTCGATAAAAATGCCACTAAATCTCTCGTAGTCGATTGTCATCTTTGCGGGCAATTTTATCCCAAACCTTTGGAGTTGATCTAGTACTACAGGAAATTCTCACCTTCCCCCTCAGATCGGGTGCAGATAGTAATACAAGCTCATGTGAGGAGAGATATAGCTTATTCAACAAAGCTTATGGGATGTAGGATAAAGTATGGATAGACTTTGAGGGGTCTGGGTGAAGTTTTGGTTATGATGGGTAGTTTGACGGCACAATCTGGGTAGAAGGGTCAAAATCTAGGTTGGTTCCCTTAAAAATAGCATTTTCTATGGTTCCATGTGTTGGAAGAGGGTAATGAGTGGTGTTAGATTTAGGATTAGCTGGCGGGGTGGTGATGCCCCGGTCTATAAGGCCTTGGATTACATTTATGAGTTGAAAGCATTGGTCGATGGTGTGGCCTTCGACTTGGTGGAAGTCATAGTGGGCATCATGTTTGAAGTTTTTAGGGACAGGATTTGATAATGGTCGAGGTTCCAATGGATTGATGAGGTTTTGGGCTAGCAGGGCCTGATATACCTTCGATAGGGGGCATGGAGCTTAGTGTATTCTTTTTCTGGTATGATTGGAGAAAATTTTAAGTGCCCAAGAAGTGGCAGGTTGAGATATGTTGTTGATGTTCGAGACTAGTGTTCTAAAAACACGCCTAGGCACAGGGTTTTTTAGATATGCCAAGTTTTGGCCCTAGGCGTGGATTAAGGCGTGGTCAACAACGGTCGACGCTTTTTAGGACAAGGCGTGAAAAAATGCGATTTTTTTAAGTAGGGCGTTAAAAAATGCGAATTTTTTTAGTATTTTAATTTACAAATATTCAGACATATTTTTAAGGTATGTACCATTTTAGTATTTTTAATAGCCTCGTCATTGTTAAAAAATATTAAAATAAATTCAAAAAGGACTAAATCCTTTTCACGCCTTTTTACGCCTAAGGCATGCCTAGGATTCTAAGGCTTGGCTTCCATGCCTCAGTCACGCCTCACATTTTTTAGTAACTTGGTCGTGACTGAGGTATTGGCGGTCTTGTCATACTTCCGTAATGTAAACTTTTCGGCCAACATTTTTGGTTCAGACTCCACTACGGTAAATCCTTCTTCGATTTCCACAACAGCCTCTCAGAAGGCTCGAAAGTGCGAGTAGTATTGTCCTCCCATAGATGCTCGGATATGAGATAGGAAGTTCTTCTTTAAAACACTCGTTTGTTCTTCCTCTGAGGGTATGTTCGTCATAGCGGCAGCTTTCTCTCTCTACCTCCTGATGAAACTCCTGCCTAATTCTTCACGATTTTGCTTGAGCAGCTCTAGGTCTCTGCATGTGACCTATAGTTCTTCATTGTATTTGTATTGGGGCATGAATTTCTTGGCTACATCCTCCCAACTACGGATCCTAGATTCTTCAAGAGACAATAACTATCGGAGATAATTTTCTTTCAAGGTTTATTGAAACATCTGGGCCATCATTTATTTTAAAGCTCCAAGAAGGGTTATGGCTTGGTGGTGGCTGCGTAGATGTACAATTGGGGGTTCTCTATCCTCTAACTTCTCGATGTCTGACACCTTGAACATTTTTGGAGATCTAGACTTAGGATAAGTAGACAAGTGGGTGTAATCCATTTAGTTTATGGAGATCGTGACTTAGTCAAACATCTTTGACAGCAATTTGAGGTCTTCCTTGACCTTGTCCAGTTCCTCTTCTTTGGGATCCATAGTCACTAGCGGATTTTCCCTTGGCAGGGAAAGGTTCACAATCAGGAGTTGAATGGGTGGTGGACCATTTGTAGGGGCAAGCGGGGCATGTTGATACTCATCTGGGACCTAGATAGGATCGGGGGTAGGTGAACCTATAGCACAAGGAAAGAGGATTCGAGTTCATGAGCTTCAATATTCTGGCTTTGATACTACTACATCTCTTGGACATCATCTTGAAGGTTGTCAATCTTGGTACTGAGTTGGACTAGGATGGCCATCAAATCTAGTTATACATTTGACGCTCATTCTGTGTTCTTTATAAACAACTTGCGGAGGTATATCTCGAATTCGGTCAAAGTAGCAGAGGAAGCAGTGGAGCTTCAGGGTGGTTTGACGGAAGATCAAAGCCAATAGGGAGCCAGGCCAAAGTCGGGTATTCGATTGACATGAGAGGAAAAATTGGTTTGGTTTATCTTTGAAGGAAATAGAGGGTTTTTCGTTGTAAGAGGGCAGTCCCCTTATAGCCTCAGAGTGTGGTAATACTAGTTGAGGTGTAACCCTATAGGTATGATGATAAATGATAACCAAGAAACTCTTTAATGAACACAAATAAACACATAATATTATATTTTATTAATACTCAGATTGGACTCACAATACACTCATGTATAGCTCAAACAATAATAAAGGAAACTCAAAAGTAACTCGGTTAAAGGGAGAGAGGAGTAAGCACCTTAGATAAACCTCGGCAAGCAACCAAACACACCAACAACCTCTGAAAGATCTCTAGTTAGCTATTAAAAGCTTCATAATAAATGACAATGGTGGGTGAGTAAGATCTCTGGTTTGCAATAACTTCTCCCTAATCTCATTTCTCTCTAGCAATAAATCTCTAGCAAGAACCCCTTCTCTCAGAAGTGGTTGAGACCAATAAATAGCCCCCACACCATTCTTGAGATGCCTCAGTCCTTCGTAACTGTGAAAAATATCCCCTCACACTTTATGTCACAAACATTAAATGCATGATGGGCCAGTAAACTCTACGTCATAAACATTAAATGACAAGACATGCCTTTTGCCTAACCACTGTGCGTCAGAGGACTGTCACTACAGAGGTGGCTCACCAACTGTCTGACGGCCCCAAATACCACGGTGGTTTACTCAAGTACGGATTGGACAGTGTTTAGCTGGCTAGTGACATCACCTAAAGTAGATGTGACATTAGGTACAGGGTTGATTGGTTTGAAAACTCAATGAACGATGGAACTTAAGGCTGCTCCGCTCAAGCTTCTATGGTGAAAGGTCTATCAGTGTTTTACGAGGTGTATCTAAGATGGTCAGGACAAGTCCCAATGCTGCCTCACTTCTCAATCCTCCAAACCAAATCCCTCTGAAGTTCCCACGGCGAGTTCATTTGATAGAACATGAAAGCTCTCCCAGGCCCTTCCAGGCCTGGTCTCTCGTGAGTACCGTTTGACCTCACTCTATATATCACTACAATCATTACATCATTGCAATTTGTGGTAAATTAAAACATAGCTAGGTAAGACAAAGTGAATAAATGGTGAGCTCTCTCATCTAACCTCTTTACTGGGAGATGTTCCTGGGCTGCCATGTTGAACTGCCTCGCTTGAGCTGCCACGCTGATTAGCCTCGCTTGAGTTTCCTCGTTGAGCTGCCTCGCTTGAGATTCCACGCTGCCTTATTCCCTTAAGTCTGTTGTATTAGATGGGGAGGCTTATCTCTAGTCCCGAGATTATCTTCAATCCCCCTGCAGGTGGTTATAGATATGGATGTAAATGGATATTCGAAACTCCAAATCAGTCCGGTATCCGAGTCCGAATTTTGCAAAAATTTTATCAAAAATACGGATATGGATAATGTGTTAAAATATCCAAAAAATGGATATGGATACGAATAGTATGTGTATCCTATATGGATAATTTGTATCGAAGGCAGAGTGTCCATATTTACGAATACCTATTTTTTCGAATATCCATATCCGTATTGTATTGTATTTAATTATAATTTATTATTAATATTAGTTATATATAACAATTATTTATAATATTTATATCCATATAATATGATGTAATGGTTTTTGTAAAAATATCTTAACTTTGGTATGTATGACATTTTTACTTTTTATGTATGATATTTTCTACATTTCATGCCCATATAAGAAATGTCATGCTAAAAAATGATGTAAAAACACAATAACGGTTGAGATTCGCTTAAAGAAAATGAAGGGCTGGATGATATATGTGATTTCGTTATCCCGGCTAAATGTTTCTCATCCAAATTTTTTATATCACGCTCAAACTTTCCTTTACTTCAAATCTATCACACCTTCCAAAGTCTGCGTGTCAAGTAATTTTTACACCCAGAGATAGCAAACATGTTACAACTATGCAAAAAGGACAACGCGTGGCTTAAAAAATAGACAGACCTATAGAACCCAATTTCAGTTTCAGTCGCACATCTATTTCTCTCTAGAAAAACAAACAGATTTGTACAAACGTCTCTCTATCTCTCACGATCTCTCATTTCTGTTCAACAAAACCAATTGGAGGCCGGTGTGTATGGTGGAGCTTCGAATAAAATTGTGGTTTATGATCTCTCCTTTCTTTACTCATTTTTTTTTTAAACCATGATGCAACAAATTATTGTTATACATTTATTAAACCATACAAACTTCTACAATCTTTTGAAGCAATTTTTTGAGGTTTTGTGGTCCTTGGGTTTCAAATCAGGTCGTTATATAACGTTGTATTCATATGGGTTTCAGGTTTTAGATTTTATTTACATGGTGGATGCTTCTATGGTTCAGGTAATGTTTTCTCCACTAGATTAACCTTCGTCTCTCCCAAAGTTGATCTCACCCTCTTCCTTAGGTCACCTCTGTTTGATACCACTCAGTTTACCTCCACCCCATTAAAACTAGGGGTGGCCATGGGTCGGGCCTGGGGTCAGGCTCGGGCTTGACTTATTAATTTATGAACTATCCTAAGCCCGCTCGGGCCCAGATCGGGCCTTATTATGTAATCCCAAGCCCGCCTAGATTTGAAGGCTCTTTACCCAGGCCCGTTGGCCAAGCCTGGTTAGTGTTTTTTTAAATAAAAAATTATATATATATATATATATATAAGTTATTTATTTATTTGTATATATATTTGTCCAAGCTATTTATATAAGTTCCCCACTTTATATATTTATTTATAACTTTGTAGTCTTAAACTTTACACATGTCCAAGCTATTTATAAAAGTTCCCCACTTTATATATTTATTTATAACTTTGTAGTCTTAAAATTTACACACACACACACATAGATATATATATGGCCCTCAGGCCGAGCCGGGCCTTATTGGGCTTAAGAATTCATTCCCAAGACCGCACGAAAAAAAATCGTGCCTATAAAATTTTGCCAAGCTCACTTTGCGAGCCTATTTACCTTACCGAAGCCTTATTTTTTTTATTGGACGGGCTTCGTAGGCCTCGGGCCTATGGCCAGCCCTAATTAAAACCATAGATCTGAAACGGGAGAGAAAACCCTACATATCTGAAATATGGTGTGATTTTTCATTTTAATATTTTTGTGGTCCTTAGGTTTGTTATTTGATTGATTATTATTTTGGGCGTTTTATTTTTGTATTTAATTTGGTTTTGCGTATACTAATTTGGTTTCTCATTTTTTATTTCGGTTTGAATTTTAGTTGTTTCCAGACATCTCAGGCCGAGTTGAGTAGATGTTTGAGATAGTAAGAACTCCAAAGCACGGTTCTTGAGGTCTCTGTACACAGCCAACATTGTTTTATTTTTGTTGGGTACGCACATCTCTTTATCTCATAATTTGGGGTTCATTGGGATTTTTTGGAGTCTGAGGATGAAACGTTTTGGATTTTGGGGCACTTTTTTAATTTCAAAATAAAGCTGCGTTTTGATGTATTTTTGCATTTTTAATTTCTAATAATTTTTAAATTTTTGATACTCTTAATGGTTTGTTTGGTTTTGTTTTGTTTTTGTTTATAATTCCAGGTGATTCTGTGTTATATAGAATTGTTTGGATATAATCTCAGGTATTTTAATACTACATACAATTTTAGAGGATGTGTCGCATTACTCTCATGATTTTGGCTAACCCTTTTGTTTATTTATTACATTCCATTTATATTTTTCATCACAAGTCTAATTTGTAGTGTTTTGGGTTAATTATTTGGCTAAACATTTGTGTTCCTCTCGGTTTTACTTTCTTTAATTTCAGTTGTATTAGCCTTTACCTGCAAGGGTTTGAACTAATCTATGGTGGGGAGGTTATGACATTAATCTTAATGATGGAAAGGTTGACAAGTGTGTTAATTGGTAAGGTATCAATCTTATTGATGTGTATAAGAGCATGGTAGAGATTTTTTCCCTAAAACTAAATGATACATATTTCAATATTGGTCTTCACAGTCTAAAAATATATTTAATTTTTTAGCTGTTGGAAGAATAATGTCATTAATCAATGAGAAAATGTGATCAATCAGTTCTTGAAAATATATATTTACTTCATATACAATGTGAGGTCTCATATTCATCTTCGTTTTTGCAGGAGAATATATGTTCAAATTATAAGGTGGACATGATTATAAGGTTCACCAACAAAGACCCGATGTCTAGGAGTTGGTAAAGCTATTGACCTCCCATAGTAAGAAAGCGAAGCCCGAATGATCGTTGATGTGTCAAAATCTAACAAGATTATCGTTGAAAAATCTATTGTCCCGATGAAAACAGCCGAGGCAATTGAGAAAATATTGAAAACGATGCCATTTGGAACTACACGTACTATTTTCGAGAATTCAATATCCTTGCTTACTGTTACCATATATTTAATAAGTTGTTTTGGTATGTTGTAGGTCATTTCTTTTTGTGTGCTATTAACATATATTGAAAACATAAAAGGTCATTTACATGTAATAGAATTTCTAGAGTTTAAGTATTTCTACTTTAATTATGGTTGAAGTTGTGCATTTCATCATTATGTGTTTGAAGGTTTTTGTATATGGGTTGTAATATATATATTCTTGGGAATTCTATTGGATACATGATAAGATATTTGTGTCTTGAAGGTGTTTGTTTGGTCGAATGGGCTTTAGGATGGATGCTGAAACAAAATTCTTAACATTGAATGACTTGGCCACATGATTCATTCTTGAAGAATTGTCGTATATGGGTTTGCTAATCTTCATTTTTACAATTATTTGTGTTGTAAAAAAAATTTTAACCAAAATTATACACGATAACATACTTTTGAAATTTTTGTCGTTTCGCGATTACGTACTTTAAAAATTTTCACCGTGCCTTCAGGCACGGGTATCCGCTAGCATATATATAGATATAATATAAAAATGTTAATCATCACATTTCATTGATTTAAAAAATAAAGAAATAATAGTTTTTTAAAAATTAAAAGATAATGAATGGCTTAAAAAGAATAAAAAGCTGACAAAACAAACTTAAACAAAATATTTGACATAAAACCTTTCTCTTTCATTTTACCCATTTCTCCCTTCTCCCTCATTTTTGCTACAGACTATCTTCTTTAAAACCTTCCCTTTACTGGTAACTTGGTAAGCTCCTCCTCCTCCACCTGTTCTCTCTCTCTCTCTCTCTCTCTCTCTCTCTCTCTCACACACACACACACACACACAACAACAACACATCAACACACACAGACGTACTAATAACACACACTCACACAGATGCACACATCAACATACACACAGATGCGCACAGTAATACACACGCACATAGTGTTAGGGTTATATTGTTGATTCTAATTTCTAAGTTGTTGATTATGAAATGGTAGATCAATTTGTTGACAAATTTTAGGGCTAAAATGTTAATTCCAATTTCTAAGTTGTTGATTATGAAATGGTAGATCAATTTGTATATTCTAAATTTTTTATTCTAAATTATTAATTTTAAAAAGTTAGGGCTTGATTTTTTTTACATTAGTATTGATATTACCTAGTAAAATAGGCAAGTCAATTGAAATGAATAAGCAATGTAAACGGATACGGTTATTATCTGAATTGGGAAAATCCAAAAGGATAAGGATATGGATAGTTATTTTTACTATCTGGGGGGATACGAATACGGATATGGATATGAATAGTGCATCCAAATAGAGAATACGGATATGAATATCATGGTATTTTATTTGTATCCATCCGTTTATCACCCCTAGTTATGGACGGATATGGACATGTCAAATATGATTTGGATTGGTTATGGGAGGATGAAAAACAGATCATGATAAAATTCAACTCGGATTTGGATTGAGATGGGTTGAATCAACCACTTTCTTCTTTTAAACCAATACAATCTGAGTATTTCTTAATTTATCAACTATTTCCTATTGTACGAAAAATTTAGTAAACCTCCCAACGAGGATACTCAACTCATCAACTCAAAAAAGCCTTTTTCTAATTATTTGTGTCCCATATAATACAATGTCAAAATAAATAACCTAAAAATAAGAAATATATTTTTTAACCAATACGAAATATATAACTAGAATAATGTCAAAATAAATAAGCGAGAAAACAACAACAAAATGAGAAAGTGCCAAAAACTAGAAAAAAAATTCTATGGCAAATCCACAGACCTCGTGTTTTTAAAAAAAATGCTAAATAAATTTTTAAAAAATTATAAAACATGAACTTGGGTGCCTGATTTCTACATATTGAAAAAAAAATAAAAAAATCCATTATTGATGAGAAAGGGTTTTGCTGGTTTAGTTTCTTTTGGTTTAGGGTGGTGATATTCCCACCCAAAATAATCTCCTTAACACCACAAAACAAAAAAATTATTTTACCATCAAACACCACATATTTACCCTTTTAATTTTGTTAAAAAGTCTATAACACCCTTTCACATAACCCTCATTCTCTAAGGCTCAAACCCTCCAAAAACTTCAAAACCCTCTTTCTCCAAGGCTAAAACCCTCTAAAAACATTAAATCCTCTTTCAAAATCCTCCTTCTTTGCAGTCCTATATTACACTCATATATTGGACTCATTGTATTTAATTTTTACACAACAAGAAATATTTAGAAAAGAAGCCCGAAAAAATATCAAAAAAACTATTAAGACTTCATGCGGTCACCTGTAAACATTGAAGATGGTATATCACGACTTAACTTGGTCGTGGTAAATTCGAACTAATGACTAATTTAGGTTGTAACTCTCTTGGTCGTGGTTTAATTAACACGATTTGGGTTGGCCATGGCAGTGCATGTCACGATTTAGGTTGGTCGTGTTTGACTTCCTACGATCACCCATAGACGTAGAAGATGGTATATCATGGCTTAACTTGGTCGTGGTAAATCGAATTGACGACTAACTTAGTCCATAACTCTCTTTGTCGTGGTTTAATTAACACAGTTTGGGTTGGTCGTGGCAATGCATGTCACGGTTTACGTTGACCGTATTTGAATTACCACGGCCTGGACTTGTCATGGGTCACCTGTAATAAATTTTACCATGGTATGCAATGACCATAGTAACACATACCACAGTTTGGGTTGTCGTGGTCTTATTACTACGGTTTGAGTGGGCCGCTGTTTTCATCAAGTGATCTGAAATGCCTTTTTAATCTCATGATTTTGAGTGGGTCGTGGTTTTCATCTAGTGATCTCAAGTTCCTTATTAATTTCATGGTTTTGAGTGGTTGTGGTTTTCTTCTAGTGATCTCAAGTTCCTTATTAATTTCATGGTTTTAGTGGGTCAAAGTTTACATCCAGTGAGCTCAAGTTCCTTTGGGCATGTTGTTTATCATATAATCCTTTATATTTAAATAATGCAACCATATTTAGTAATAAAACATACATAACAACCAGATTGTTATGTACAAATAATCACATTTTAAAATATACTAAAAACCACATTTATTAACAACCACATTGTTTAATAGATACAACCACAATGTTTAGTAATTAAATATACAAACAACCAAATTTTTTAACAAAGTAACAAGGCCAAAAAGTGACAATGCTGGGCTTTTCCGTGAAGTTGTAGGGGCACATCTTGTTAGGGTCCAGTTCGTCATTCTCCTTCTATGGTAGGTGACTTGGTTTGCTAGTTGTACTCGCACATATCTATAGTTACGTTTGTGACCCCATTTGTTTAAATTTAATTTTTTTACCATATCCTGTCAATTATTAGCAATATAAAATTCCTTTTATAATACTATCGTGCCAAATATTAATAATTTATTTATTAATTTTTCTTGTCCTCCGGGTGATTATGCTCACTTAGCTGCATTTCAAGCCTGATACTATGTTGAGTGGGATGCTTTTGGAAATGAATCTAGCAGTGGTGGTTGGGCCACAATTAGAAGAATGCACATGTACACCCGCTTTAAGATGTAATGTTTAATTGAACAAAAAATATTGAGTGGTCGTACGGCTGCATTCTTATGTACTCTGGCTCTACCCCCATTACTAGATTCATTTTTCGAAGTATCTCACTCAACATAGTATCGGACTCGAAATGAAGCTAAGTGAGCATAATCATCCAGAGGACAAGCAAAATTAATATTTAAATTTATTAATATTTGACAGGATAGTATTATAGAGGGAATAATAGATTGCTAATAATCAACAGGATAGTGTAAAAAAATTTTAACAAATGGGATTATAGATGAACATTTAGATATTGAGCGAGTATACCTAACAAACCTTGTTACCTAGCACATAATCACTGATACAGTCACAAGTGTTCTACCAGCTCTCCCCATTTAATGAATCTGCAACAAAATATGGGAACAAGAATTCAGAATGAGAATAATTGTTTGAAATTAACAAATTAAACTGTGTAGAAAGCCATGGCCACTCCAAACCATGACTTGATGAAAACCACGGCCCCTCGAAATCGATACTTATTGAATAGTCAAGGCAAACTTAGGCCGTTGATATGGAAACTTTGTTGGTCTATTGAAATTGTGAATATGAGTTCCACGACTAAATTAGGCTATGAATAGCCAACACCTACGGTTATGGGGGATCGTGAGGATTCCAGTTTCAAAAGAACTTAGGGTTCATTTTCGACGAAATTAAGGTTTGTTTTTGGAATTATGGAGGAAACACGTATAAATACACAAGTATATATATTAGACAAGTATAAACAAAAAAGTATATAATTTAGACATGTAAAAATAGACAAGTATATAGATTAAACATGTATAAATACACAAGTATATGTATTTGAAATACATACCTGCTTATTTTGTGGTGTTTAGAGTTTGAGTTTGATTTTGGAGTTAGGGTTTGGTTTTAGAGTTATGAAGTTAGGGTTTGGTTTTGGAGTTAGGGTTTGGTTTGGTAGTTGTATAGAGAAAAGAGTAGAGAGAGAGAAATGGATGAAAAACTATATATTTTTTAATTTAGGTTTATATAATGGAGTTTGAAACTGTAGTGTTGAGTTTTTTGGTGTTAATGAGATGTATAGTTCATTTTTATGGTGTTTTGAAGTAAGTGGTATTAAGGATAATATTTTAAGGTGAGAGTATCACCACCTTTTGGTTTATAAGATTGAATAGAAATACATAATAAATAAAAAAAGAAGTAAAAGTATAAGAAAAACTTAACCAGAAAACTTACATAAATGTAAAAACCATCTATAAAAAAAAGCTACTTTGTTCAATAAAATATATGAAACTAAAAGTAACAAACCTTCAAGACCTGCAAGAATAAATCACTGAAATATATTCGATTTGAACTTAGAAATTGAATCAACTGCTAGAAATATTACTTATGTCAATAAAGAGAGAGAGAGAGAGGGGGGGGGGGCGATCGTTATGTGTTTCGTGAGGTTATAAGTTTAGAAAGGATGTTTTTTATTAATCAACCTATTCTATTAACACCCACCTATATTTAATATTGACACCTAATTGGGATCCAAACCTCTTAACTCCCCCCTAATCGTGATTTGTAAAAAAAGCTTGGGAATATTCAGACACACCATTTCGAACATTACCCTATTTTCCAAACCCCCTTTTCCAAACACTCTTTTCCATCTATTTTCTCCTCAAACGTCATGAAACCTAACCAGTCATCTCCATTTTAGGGCCTACTAAAGACAAAAAATGAAAACACAAGCTGAAGATGGAAGTCAGAAGATGAAAACACAAGAGAAATGTTGGAATTTGGGTTCTTTTATAAAAATAGGTAAACTTTTGGGCTTAATTTCATCCGCTTTCTCATGCAATGCGTGAGAGTGCTTTGCATCCGTCTCATGAAGCGGTAATAGCTCATCAGTCATCTCTTGAATCTAGTGAAGATGTCGTGCAACAGAACAATTACAATGGTGTACTCTTTTTGCTGTTGGGAATAACTGTATCAATCCCCACATTTTTCTTTGTTTGTTTGATATCTTATAATAATCGTTTGTCTCGTATACAAGAGAATTGAGTTTTGGATAGAGTTTCTATTTTTTTGCTGTTGGTTTGTTTCTTTTATGTTGGATTGTTCTTTACTGTTGTTATTATTGGGATAACACGTGAAGTATTGTTTCAACCGGTGGGATAAAAAAGGAGTAATATTATAATTGTGTATATATATGTTTTAACAATAAATCTAGGGAGACCCACAAAAAAATCCATTTTGTAAACTCATTGCATTAAAAGCTTATACGTTATTGTTATGGGTCCCGCCAGGGCATGAAAATGTGCATTAAAAACTTGTACCAATTTTTGTCTTATTCACTGGGTTTACCAACTTGTTTTTTTTTTGTGCGTCTCCCTATCTTTACTCATGTTTTAATCAGTAAATAAGTAAATTGGGTGATATGAATTGTTTATGTTGATCCATTTATAAACACCCTTTGGAAATAGTGGCAACATAAGAAACATTTAAAACTACATGTGGCTGACCTAATAGTGACCCACATGCGACCCGCAGTTAAGTTGACCATATAAACCATTTTTGTCCACTAGGATATATCATTGAATCGACCTTAAAATTATTGGGTTGTTTGTAAGGACACAAATTTCCAATTGAGTCTTATGTAGTGTTGGCTCAATTCTGGACAAAAATATTTGAGTCGTAGGTTATATGTTCATGGTACATTCTTTCAAGCCTATGAAGTTTAAAATGTTGAAGACGTAGCGGCCATAATTTAGAGTTCATATCTTGTCGGATTTCAGTGCCTTGTTTTGCGTCCTCAACGGTATATTTTCCAAGGCTCCTTAAGGTATGAATGCTTTATATATATTTGTAGGAACTTTGAATTTTTATTGGGTGTAAGTTTTATTTAAAATGATTTTATAATTTTAATTTTATAATTATTCTGTTTTATCGTTCGAATATCTCGTCCGAACGAGATTGTCGTTCGAACAAGATTTTCGTTCGAACGAGTTTTGCCAATGAGTTTCCTTTTTGAGCACTGACTTATCGTTCGAACGAGAATCTCATTCGAGCGAGAATTCGAACGAGTTTACTAACGAGATTAGCAATTTATACTCTGACATATCGTTAGAAAGGTCGTTCGAACGAAGTCATTCGAATGAGATTTCTGGCTCTAACAGTTTTTGGCATTTTCCCACTACTTTGTCCCCCACTTTCTTTTGATAGTTTTTAACCAATTTTGGGACAAAACTTTCCTAAGACTTTTCACAATCTTTTGAGGGCTTTTGAGAGATAAAATTAATGTTTAGAAAAATCCCTTTTGTGTGTCTAAATTAGATGGCTTAAATCCTTCCAAAACACAAAAGTATACATCCAATTTGTTTAGTTTCAAATTCCAAGTATCTCTACATATTGCTTGGAGTTTTGGTTTGGCACCATTGGTTTATCTCTACCACTAAGAAGGAGAAGTTTGGGTTTCCTTCTATATCCCATAAAAGAAGAAGTCTTGTTTTTGCTGCGGCGTGCTCATACGGTGAAAGGCATCGTGTGTGGTTGACGAAGTCCAAAAGCTTCATTGGAGGAGTCAAAGATTCCGGTGGAGTCCAAAATTTTTGATTAACCAGAGGTTGACACAAGAAGACGCGTCATGGTCTTGAAAGGAGTTGAGTTAAGTTGTGTAAGTCATCTGTCTTGTATTTGTAAAATTCCGTACTTAGTGGACTTAAGGCTAAGGGTCGTTCGAGGTTTTTCTCATTTAGGTTTTCCTCGTACATCACGGTGTAGTGTGATCTTGTTTACTTTAACTTGCTTAAATCACCTTAGATGCATGATTAGGTTAATTCAAGATAAAATTGAGTTTAATCACCCTAACGTTTAATTTGGTGCTTAATTTAATTTGGGTGAATTTTGATTAATTTAATTCAAGTCACTAATCTTAATTTGATAAAATTTGGTTTGGCCTATACACAAATATGAATTAATCATGTTAGGAAAATTTGTAGGACTTGGGTTGAATTAAATTGTTTAAGTGAAAATTAATTTGTTGATTAATTATTTGTCACTTTTAGTTTAGTTTAATTTTAATTTTAAGGAAATTAAAATTTGTTATTTGTGTGTGTTGTGTTGAACCATCCTATTCCGCACTTTTAGAAAATTCATATAATATTTCAAAGGCGATTTTTAAATTTGGGGGTTCCTATCGTTTTCAAATTGGTATCAGAGACGGAGCGCTAATTTATTACGTTAAGGTCCTTTTAGAATTTTGTTGTTAAAAATAAAATTTTCCCCATTTTCAAAATTTCCTGTTTTCGATGGTTCCAATTACGCGTATTGGAAAGCGCATATAAAATCGTCACTAAAGTCCATAGATGAGAGGGTTTGGTTGTCAGTTGTTAACGGGTGATCCCCAAACCCGTAGATAGATGGAGTAAGAATGAATTTAAACTTGCTAATTTTAACTCCCGAGTATTTAATGCTTTATTTAGTGCGGTCACACCGGATGAATTCCGTCGTATCATGACTTGTGAAATCGCTAAAGAAGCTTGGGATATTTTACAACTCATTCACGAGGGAACTAGTGTCGTTAAGGATTCGAAACTCCAAAACCTCATCACTCAATTAGAAACCATCAAAATGCTTGAGAATGAAACGTTTGATGATTTTTATGATAGACTTTCCGATATAGTTAATTCATCTTTTAATTTGGGAGAGAAAATACCCGACGACCAAGTATTAAAGAAAACTTTAAGGTCCCTACCCGAGAGATTTATCCCTAAAGTGACCGTTTTAAATTCTTTACCCACCTTGCACTCTACCAAACTTGAGGAATTAGTAGGTGATTTGCAAACCTATGATCTAGATATGTTTCCCTCCAAAAATGAAAAGAAAATAGATAAGAGCATTGCTTTGAAATCCCGAAAGGAGGAAAAACAAGTTGTGGTTGATGAGAGTGATAGTGACTCGGAGGACATGGCTATGTTTGCTAGGAAATTTTGAAAATTTCCTAAATTTAATAAAGATAAGTTTAATAATGATTTTAAGAAATTTGAAAATTCTAAGCATGACAAAGACGAAAAGATCCCTAAATCTTATAATGAAAATCTTAATAGGGACGAGTCAAATAGATTCTTTGGTTGTGAAGGATATGTCCATAGGGCTTTTGAATGCTCGCTAAACTAAGGAGAGAGGGTAAGCAACCTATTTCATATAATGCCATCCTTAGTGATAGTGATAAGGAAGAGGGACCCGATTTCCCAATTGAGCGCAACTTTACCGTGTTCATGGCTAGTCATGTTAGTGAGTGTGAGATATTATCCCACGATGACACCTTAAAACATGATGATTCCAAGGCCTTTGTTTGTGAAGCTAAAAAATATGATGGTAGTGAGAGTGGAGAAGAGAGAGAGAGTGAAAGTAATGAGAAGGTTAATGAGAGTGAACTTCAAATTGCGTTTAGAGAATTATATGATGAATCTATTAAATTAAAAAGACCAAATTTGAAGTTAGAAGCTAGTTTAAGGGAACGTACCAAGGTCGTTGATGAGAGTGCGTTGGTTGAAGACCTTAGGACACGTGAGGGTCCTCTTCGCGAGAAGATTGAATATATAGAAGGTGAGAGAGATAGCCTTAAGGGGTTAATGGAATCAATGAAAAAACAGCTTCTCAAGTTTGAAGAGAGAAATGGTTTGTTGGAGTCTAAGATTTTAGAATTAGAAGATAAATTAATTAGCTCTAGTAAAGTCAAATTTGATTTGGAATGTAGGTCCGCTAAACTAGACAAGATTTTAGGAACCATTCAAGTCGAAAATAACACTTGTGGTAGTTTAGACTTTGATACTTGTAATGATTCAACACATAAATCCAAAACCAATGTTTTAAGAGAATCACCTAGGAAAGCTTCTAGAGGTCAATCCTTAGGTACTACTTTTCGACGTGCATTTACTTGCTCATATTGTGGTCGAAAAGATCATCTTAGGAAGTTTTATTTTGATATTAAAAGAATTTCTAGGAAATTCAAAAGTAAAGAAACCGAGGTAGCCATGATACCTAAATCTCGAGAGTGTCACTCTTCATTAGTTTGGGTTAGGATATCCGACTTGGTAGCTTTACAAAATAGGATTTTTGATTCTCATTTACTTTGACATGATACCTCCCTTGCTAAATCTGAAGGTTGAATGTGTTAGTTGTTTGCATACTCTAGCTTTTTGTGCTTTATATCATATATGTTTGCTAGTTGTATGCATGTTTAATCATTTTTCTAGTCTATGCTCCATAATCAATCACATGCTAGAATAATGATTCTTGATTATCTTTTGTATTATAGTCTTTTCATTTTTGTTTGCATTAATTGAAAAATACAAAAAGATTTTGTTTATTATTGGTATTTTAATTTTATGAGTTATTTGAGCTTAGTTAAAAATACAAATGATTTTTGTTTTTATTTTGAGTAATTATTTTTGTTTGGTTAAAATTTTCAAAAAATCAAAAAGATTTTTTTGTTTTGTGCGTATTTTAGTTTGACACAGTTTATGTGGCATATACTTATGTTTGAATCCTTCCTTTTCTCTTCCATGTGGCTAGAACTTTTGGTTAAGATTGTCAATCCTTAAAATGTTCTTTGTCATGCATGCATGGAGTAGTTGGAGTTTGTGTTGCTTAATGGATTCTATTTTTATATGCCTCTATTCACACATGCACGAGCTCATTTGAATTTTAATCGACACATGTATATTTGAGCTAAGTGAGATTTTCTCCCATCAATTTATTCATCTACATTTTTCTATGACTATGGAGGATTTGTGCATGTAATAATCATTTTTCGGATTTAAAAATAGAAAAATATGTTTATCCGATGTTGTTGTTTATCAATGGAATCGGGCTGCGAAAGTCAAAATTACTTTGCGTGAAAAGCCACCATTGAATTTTAGGCCTTAAAATGTGGCATTAAAAAGAATATTTGCCAATACAAAAAATATTTTAATTAATATGTTCAAAAGAAAAGAAAAAGAAAAATTATGAGGAGTTTGGTTGGATATATTAACAGGTTTGCACAATGACTTTGTATCCTAGTTAAGCTTTTATTGTCATGACTCTATTAGTTTGTATAATCATCAAAATTCTAGGCTTATGTGTACTGTGTGTGTTTGTTGATTGAGTTCAATTTATATTGCCGCGTGAGGCTATATCTAAATGTGATAAAATTTTGCAATCAAATGAGAACTCCGTGAACATGATTTAAGTGATTGGGTCGAAATTTAATTGTTACTAGTTCACACCCCTACACTTTCGTTTCCACATGACACATTTATGCTATAAGAGTGTGGAAAACTCATCTTATTTTATTTTGTGTCATTTGTGTGTTTATATCTATATATGTGTAGTTATACTTATTTTGTATCTTTTATGTATTCATATATACAATATGTTGTTTGTTAGTCTTTTCCATGTTAGGTCATCCATTCATGCTTTTAATTCATAATTGTTAACTATATTATTGGGAATTTTGGTTGATATCCCATGCTTCTGTTAAATACATTTTAATTGGTATCATTTGTTTTATCTCATCATGAGTTGGTATCTATTTATCCTTGTTATGGATTAGTTCTTATTATTGTTGCCCATATGCTTTCATGTTCTTATCACCTTATGCACCATCATGTTTACTTCCTTCATTTCCCATATTTTTATCCCTTATGTCATTTTTAGGGGAGAAATGGTACTTAGTTAAATTGGGGGAGAAATGAGCATTTAATTAATTCTATCACCTTTTTCTATTCCTGAACAAAAAGGGAGAGAATGATAGGGGGATAAATGGTATATAATCCTATTGTAATCGTATCTTAGTTTAGGAGATTTAACTTAGGGGGAGACGTATTTCTAAGTAGGTCATTTATATGATAAAGGGGAGAATTAATTGAGGGGGAGTAATTATTTTAATTGCGTTTAATATTTTGATATTCCCTATGCGTTTAATGTTTTGCTTAAGTGTGCAGAATTTTTTGTGACATCTTTATAGAGACATCTTTATATCGGCAAAGATAGTCATCCTTGGGTTTTGAGTCAGGCTTGTATTTTTTTTATTTTGGGTAGGATGTTTTTTAGTCTAGTTGAGCTTTACGGCCCTTTAGGATTTTTGTTTTGTTTTCGTCCCGGAAGAGCCAAAGGGGGAGATTTGTAAGGACCCAAATTTCTAATTGAGTATTATGTAGTGTTGGCTCAATTCCGGATAAAACATTTGAGTCGTAGGCTAGATGTTCATGTTACTTTCTTTCAATCCTATGACGTTTAAAGTGTTGATGACGTAGTGGCCAGAATTTTAAGTTTATATCTTGTCGGATTTCAGTGCCTTGTTTTGCGTCCTCAACGGTATATTTTCCAAGGCTCCTTAAGGTATGAATGCTTTATATATATTTGTAGGAACTTTGAATTTTTACTGGGTGTAAGTTTTATTTAAAATGATTTTATAATTTTAACTTGGTATAAAAGTTTTATGGGCTTAAAATGAAAAATGCATATTCTGTTTTTTCGTTCGAAAATGTCATTCGAACGAGATTGTCGTTCGAACAAGATTTTCATTCGAATGAGTTTTGCCAACGAGTTTCCCTTTTGAGCCCTGACCTATCGTTCAAATTGTCGTTCGAACGATATTCTCGTTCGAAAGAGAATTCGAACGAGTTGACTAACGATATTAACAATTTCTACTCTGACATGTCGTTCGAACGAGATTTTTGGCGGGAACAGTTTTTGACATTTTCCCACTACTTTGTCCCCACTTTCTTTTAATAGTTTTTAATCACTTTCGGGACAGAACTTTCCTAAGACTTTTCACAATTTTTTGAAAGCTTTTGAGAGAGAAAATTAATGTTTAGGAAAGTCCCTTTTGTGTGTCTAAATTAGATGGATTAAATCCTTCCAAAACACAAAAGTATACGCCCAATTTGTTTAGTTTTGAATTTCAAGTATCTCTACATATATATCTATTGCTTGGAGTTTTGGTTTGGCACCATTGGTTCATCTATACCACAAAGAAGGATAAGTTTGGGTTTCCTTCTATATCCCATAAAAGAAGAAGTCTTGTTTTTGCAGCGGCGTCCTCATATGGTAAAAGGCATCGTGTGTGGTTGACGGAGTCCAAAAGCTTCATTAGAGGAGTCCAAGGTTCCGGTGGAGTTCGGGATTGTCGACTAAGCAGAGGTTGGTAGAAGAAGACTCGTCAGGGGCTTGAAAGGAGTTGAGTTGAGTTGTGTAAGTCATTTGTCTTGTATTTGTAAAATTCCGTACTTGGTGAACATAAGGCTAGGGGTCGTCCGAGGTTTTTCCCATTTGGATTTTCCTCGTACATCGCGGCGTAGTGTGATCTTGTTTACTTTATCTTGCTTAAATCACCTTAGATGCATGGTTAGGTTAATTCAAGATAAAATTGAATTTAATCACACTAACATTTAATTTGGGTGAAGTTTTGATTAATTTAATTCAAGTCATTAATCTTAGTTTGACAAAATTTGGTTTACCTATACAGAAATATGAATTAATCCTGTTAGGCAAATTTGTAGGACTTGGGTTGAATTAAGTTGTTTAAGTGAAAATTAATTTGTTGATTAATTGTTTGTAACTTTTAGTTTTATTTAATTTTAATTTTAATTTCAAGAAAATTAAAATTTGTTGTTTGTGTGTGTTGAGTTGAACCATTCTATTCCGCACTTTTAGGAAATTCATATAATATTTTAAAGTCGATTTTTAAATTTGGGGGTTCCTATAATTTTCATTGTTTATGGGTGAGTTTTATAAACGGTTATGAATTTTGTAGGGCTAAATATTTTTCAGCCATAGAATATACTCATCCATTCTAGATTGTCGTAGTTTGTTTCAGTATTTTGAAACAAAAGTGCTTTTTTATTTTAAAGAAAATTTTATTGATATAAAATTTGAAAACATTTGTTGCAGACCAAAACTGACTGTTGTGTGACATACTACAGATGTTGGCCCTCTCCTCGGAGAAATTGGTACAAAAGAGTTAATAAGTTGTTTGTGCATTGTGTGATTGAATTTTATTTTTTACTATGTGTAAATATTTACCATAATACATTTCTCATTCATTTTAGTTTGAGATTTTTTTTCATTAGTGGGTTTTTCCTCGTAAATTCGGTGTTGTGGTGTATGATTTGTTTTAAAATTTTCCACTTATTAGAATACTTGTCTTAATAAGAAGATAAATTGGTTAGGTTAAAATATTGATAAAACATTATGTCACATCGACTTGTTGGAGGATTCTTACCCTTTATTATTTTAAAAGGAAAACTATCTTTTTAAGTTGGTAATTAATTTTTAATTAGGCAGCTACCTTCTAGGGATCGCACTCTCATACACGATTCTTCGTGGCTATTGTAACACCCTAGAAATTTCGAGGCTCTACTAAAATAAACATAAGATAAACCACTAATTCTAAACTTGAAAAAACCATTTCTCCGGTAAACAAAACCACTTGCGAAAGCTAAATTTAAATAAATAAACTATATTCTTTAATTAGTCTCCAAATCTCTTTATTTACAATACAATTGAAGTACGTTTTATTTTGATAATGAAATAAAATCGTGAAACTCTTTTTACAAAAATAGACAATTATATAAACAACTCTTGTTACTGAAAATGTCCTGACATCTTGATAATCAAAACACATGACGCCAATTATATAACCAACAATATTTATAGATGACTTGAAAATAAATATAAATGGGAAGGTGTAAGTTGGACAGCTTAGCAGAGATGTACAAATGCTTTAAATTTCTACACATAATCGTGCATGAACATTATACAAAGTGTATGAAAATGACACTCAATTTTAATCATAATGTACATGCCACCATCCCTTGGTCCCAACCTCGTTATACATACGGTTCCTAAATTCCCATGTACAATATATCCATGAACCACCATGCATCCCTCAATATGGTGTGAACCCCTATCCACTCATTATCGTCCATCATCCCAGTATACCATGGCACGCAATTACAAAATACCTAAACGACACACTCATTGACCCATGACACAATGCTTAATGTCCTACACAAAGTCCTAGCAGTCCAATAACATACCATGATATGGATCACATAATGGAGGGTAAGGAAGCATTCCATAAAGCACACCCCTTCAAGAAAGTTATTGTCCAAGGGATGAATGGCATCCACATAAAAAATAAATGCATATGACCATTCTTTCAAAATTTATATTTTATAACCAAAGATTAATTTCCACTAAATTCGATATAATCTCTTCCCAAATATAAACCCACATGTATCAATAATTTTTTTTTTAGGTTCAAGCCTTGGGGAGGGAAAAGGGTAGGGGGTGAGACTTGAACCCCCAACCTCTTGCAAAGAAAGGGTTGGTGGTAACCATTGGGGTAAGCCCTTTTGGTTATTTATCTAACAAATGAACTTTAAATCTACATGACATACTCATAAGTATATAACATATAAACTGAAACACATAACATTCATACAAGTATACATGTAATGGGTGAACGTATATTAAACACAAAATCTACGGAGAATGACCCTTACCTCAAATAGCTATAATCGTTGCATCGAATCTAAGCATTGAAATTGAATAATCATCCTCTTTTACTTCCAAAAAATTGTCTTGAATTGTCTTGTGAAGTGATATGAAGGTTATGTTTGATTATGGAAGGTTATTATAGATATCTAGGGTTGGAAACATATGTTTTACGTTATTATGGTCAAGAGAGTGAATAAGTATTCCAAAAATTAGGTTAATAATTCTCCTTAAATAAGCCATACAAATGGCCTTTTTAAGAAGAAATTTTATTTATTAACAAATAGAAGAAATAGCCCCTCTTATGGGTTCTTACAAGCGCTAAAGAAAATTTAGACATAAAAAATGGGAATATATATATATATATATATATATATAATAATAAAGTTCTTGTGCGGACCGAACATGTGTCACCTGGTGGTGAACTTAGAAATTATCGGCTAAATTATAGGCACTCTCTCTCTCTTCTAGCTCACCGCCAAGTGACACATGTCTGGTCCGCATTCTTAAAATATGAACTAGTCCGCACAAGAGCAGTACTGTATATATATATATATATATATAGAGAGAGAGAGAGAGAGAGAAAGAGAGAGAGAGGCTCTCATACATACCACATGTGCGGACCATTTTTTTTAAATAGTAAAATAAATATTTTTGAGTTGATTTTGTTTGTGTGGTATTTAAACATTTCAGGGTGGACAGAAAAAAAAATCAACTCAAAATACTTTTTTTGCTATTTTAATAAAATCAATCAAGCTATGTCAGTTTTTAGAGCTTAAACACCAATATAGTTTGACCGATTTTTTTAAAATAGCAAAAAAAAAAAATTTAGCTAAATTTTTTTGTGAGGTCCTTTGAAATGTTTAAATACCATTAAAAAATCAACTCAATTTTTTTTTTACTATTTTAACGAAAAAAGTCCGCATTGATGGACCTCATATGTGGTATGTACGAGAGATTTTTTTTTTCTCTCTCTCTCTGTATATATATATATATATATATATATATATATATATATATATACCCATTACAATTATTGAAAAAGAACTTCGAACCACTAAAATTTACGAGATCTTGATCAAGAGGCAGAAGACCTTAGATTATACTTAAGGGCAGATTTTTCCTCATAACTTAAAGTCAGAAAAGAGTACAAAGACTTTTGAGCTTATCCAGTCTCCATATCTCGAATGACTCTAGCTTTATCCTAACGTTTGTAGCATCATCAATGGTTCCTAACAATTCAAAGTAATTGCCAACATGTATATTGTATACTTGAAATTGATTTTCTTCAATTTTTTGACTAACTGCATCTTCAAGAAAAGCATGAGCTTAAACTGAACCAGACATGCCCAAAACATTTTTAGTAGAATTATTAGAAGGTGGGGTTGTATTCAGATTAGGAATCTCGATATAAATATTAACTCCATGACTTGAATTATCTATACCCTCACGAGATGAATTATTGTCTTGGGCATGAGCTTTTTTACTATCTTCAGATTCTTTATCTAACAACTCACATTGAACCATTGCTAACGATTTTTTTTCTTTGTAAGAGTCCAATGTTGGGTTAGGCTGGATCCGAAATATCTTCTAGAGGAGGCATTTGATCATTCCCATTGTTATTATCCCCCAACTCTTTATCACAACATCACTTTACGTGTTTCTCAACAAATCTCTCAAAAAAATAGTTTATTCTCTGCTATGAAATACGATAACTCAGTGCACCATTTTGATGTGAACATCAGCTTAACCAACTTGGTTTCTTATTATTTTAAGTGGGTCTATTCATAATATTATTGGGGTGAAACATCACCATTGTCTCATTTCTACCTTAATAGAGTTGTTCGGAGAGATACAGAGTTCAAAAGAACAAAAAACAAAAAGAGAGAGTTGACTCATCTTTGTCGATGTTTCTTGAAGCATAGTAAAACTTAGAACAAATAAAAGGAGAGCAAGGATATACCGACAATATCAATTGATGAGGTCTACAACTATACTCTGATGCGTAATTTGTATGACTAAACAACTAATACCCTTTTCACATAGTGTGAAATTATTATATTTTTATTTGGTTTACTCAGCCTTTCATGAAATTGATTTGAGGGTTTGACAATAAATGGGGTTAAAAAAAAGAGAATTTTATTAGTGTTGATACCAAATTTAATCTGCTGACTTGGACCAACCATATGAAGACACGTGGCTATCTACATGGCAACAACAAGCACTTCCGAGATGATCATACGCTCCGAGGAACTCTTATGCTCCGAGGAACAAGACCTCTCCGAGGAACTCTTATGCTCCGAGGAACAGGACCTCTCCGAGGAACTCATTAGCACCGAGAAGCTCAGGCGGTCCGAGCTACTCAGGCGGTCCGAGCTGCATCTCGAACAAAGCATTAATAGCTGGATAACCAACAGTTCAACTGGTTCATTAAATGCCTATCATTCAGACGCACACGCAAAGAGGGCATTAAATGTATTACCCTTTCATATGTATATCATTTAATGTATTACCCTTTCACATTACAGCCTCAGGGATATAAATACATTGTACAATCCTCATTGTAAGGGACCGAATCCTGAATCCAAACTTTGGGATCCAGAACGGAATTTCTTGTAATTGAGAATTCCCAAACACTCTGCAATTAAACAACAGTGGACGTAGGCCATTCTTATAAGGCTGAACCACTTTAAAATCTTTTGTCTCATTTATTTATCTGTGATTGAATTATTAGAATGATCTAATTTTTTACATCAACAGATTGGCGCCGTCTGTGGAAAACGACTAGTAAAATCGTTTTCTCACCAATAACAATCCAATACCTATGGCTGATATACCTGAATTCAGCAATCGAAACACTGGAACCCCTCCAAATCCATCTGCTCCACCAATTATTCCAGATCTGACTGGAATGATGGCGAATCTGGCTCAGGGCCAGACCGTCATGCAAGAAACGATGCGATAACTCATCCAAACCCTCCATGGAGGTGCGCCAGCCCATTCCGGATCACGAACCATTCAAAGAAATATCCGTGCGCCTTCTGTGCGTACTAGGCGTACTAGTTCATATCGCAATGAGGAATCTGAAGATTTTTCTTATCAACCAGGACGAACTTCATCAATGCGAGCCACAGATACTGAACAACGTGACACCCTCTCCCCAGAAAGGGCCAGTGCATTGGAAAGATTAAGTAGGGCTTCTCCTTTCGATCGATTAGGCCCGAGGAGGAACAAAAGTCCTCCCAATGCAGGGTCGAGGAGCTTTCGACGACCATCAGATTTAAGGGAAGGATCTGCCCAGTCGCGACCAGCTGCTCGTCAAGATGGATCCAATGATCGACCAGCTGATCGTCGAGATAAATCCCAGGAAGCCACTTCAACGCGATCAATTGCTCGAACCAATAGGCCCGATGAAGGGAATGATGCATGGAAATGATCTATTCAAAGGCTGGAGAATAGATTAGGGGAAATGGCTAAGGCTAAGAACCCTCTACAACGAACCTTTGTTCGGGGAACACCTTTTGTCCAGGACATTGTTGATTTTCCAACACCATCGAAGTTCAAAGCACCCGTTGTGACTCATAAGTATGACGGGAAGACTGACCCTGTCCTTCATATAGAACAATATCAAGCTGCTGCCGATATCTATGCTGTCCCAGACGAGATGAGATGCAGGGCATTCTCGGGAACTCTTACTGGATCTGCTCAGATATGGTATAATAATCTTCCTCGGGGTAAGATTTCAACTTTCCTTCAACTGGCCGAGTTATTCATTGGGAATTTTTGCTTTGGCACAAAGCCAGTTAAGCGAGTAGCACATTTGTTAAGTGTTAGACAAAAAGCTGGTGAGAGTATCAGAGATTATATAACTCGTTTTAATAACGAGAAGCTCGAAGTCATTGATTATGAGGAGAAGACAGCGATTACTGCTTTGATGAGTGGACTGCTGCCAAATAAGTTGTACTACACTTTGGCCAAAGATCCACCTCTAACCATGTCGAACCTGATGGGAAAAGCGTCCAAGATTATGAATGCCGAGGAGGCTATGTCTGCGAAGAAGAATATGGACGCCAAAGAAACCAAGGTGGAAGGTGATAAAGCTAAGAAGAAAGAGCATAAGAACAATGGTGGTGACAAACATTCCAAAAGTAGGTCGTCATGGGAGGTCTTGAAGAAATTTGATAATTACACGCCTTTGAAGGCAAATATCAACCACGTCTTGGAAGAAATTAAGAACAGCGAGGAGTTAAACTGGCCAAAGAAAATAAAGTCAGACCCTGACACGAGGAATAGGGAGAAATATTGCGAGTTCCATAAGGATCATAGCCATATGACCAAAAATTGCATAGCTCTTCAGAACGAGATTGAAACACTCATCCGACGAGGAAAGCTAGCAAAGTACGTTGATCGGGGAGGCGAAAGAAGAAACAACGATCGAACTAGAGAGAGGTCTAGATCTCCTAGTCGAGCAAAGGAGAAAAAGAAGAGAAACCATGAAGATGATCCAGATGATGACCCCGATCTTCCCAAGAAACCAAGGCAGCCAAAATGAGAGGTATTTTCAATACGCTTTGGGTCATTTGATTGTAATGTCATTACAGGAGGAGATGCAGGAGGAGGAAACATTACTGCAGAAAGAAAAGCTTACCTCGGAGAGGCTCAAGCTTGCTCGTACATTCAGCAAACAAATTTAGCTAAGGAAGATCGCCCGAGAAAGGTGAACAAAGAAAAATTGGTCATTGGATTTTCGAAGAATGATCTTGCAGGAGTCTTATATCCTCATGACGACCCACTAGTGATCAAAATGAGAATGAAGGAGGTAATGACTTCAAGAGTACTGGTCGATAACGGTAGCTCGGCAGACATCATGTTCTACTCGTGTTTCGATAGTTTAAATTTAAAGCTATCTCAACTGGAGCCTTACCACAGACCCGTCATCGGTTTT
Organism: Sambucus nigra; assembly: GCA_949130495.1. Classification (NCBI taxonomy): domain Eukaryota; kingdom Viridiplantae; phylum Streptophyta; class Magnoliopsida; order Dipsacales; family Adoxaceae; genus Sambucus; species Sambucus nigra. Next base: position 674,508,787 of record OX422212.1, read on the forward strand.
GCTGGCGAGAAAGTGTTTCCACTTGGGACGACCAAGTTGGATATATTCATTAGTACGTGGCCTTCTTGTCGGACAGAAAGAATACGCTTTTTTATGATAGATAAGAATGTCCAGTCATCGTACAATATCATCATGGGAAGAGTAGGATTGAAGAAGTTCGAGGTTGTACCATCTACAGTGCACCAATGCCTAAAATTTCTAACAAACTTTGGAGTAGGAGTTATGAAAGGTGATCAGAAAGTAGCTCGGGAGTGCTATTATTCATCCGCCGAGCAAGATGAATTGGAAGAATCAAAGAAAAATACAACTACTTATCAAGTGGATGAAGGTGCAGAAATTGAAACCTTGGACCCTCGGGATGAGTCGCAACTTGTGAAGGGTCAAGTGGTGGAAGCTACTGAAAATATCATTTTCGACGACGAACACCCTGAACGAACTACTTAAATAGGTTCATCATTGGAAGCCTCACTAAAACAGGAATTGATAACTTTCCTTAGAAGCAGAAGACAAACTTTTTCCTGGAGTCATGAAGATATGCCTGGGATTGACCCAAACTTCTTATGTCACGAGCTCAATGTGAATAAGGAGATCAAGCCTGTGAAGCAGACAAGAAGAGTATTCAGTCCCGAGAAGAATCAAGCTATACAGGAGGAAGTCGAGAAACTCTAGAATGCTCGTTTCATTGAAGATGTTAAATATCCAGATTGGTTAGCCAATGTGGTGATGGTAAAGAAGAAAAACAACAAGTGGAGGATGTGTGTAGACTTCACTGACCTCAACAAAGAATGCCCAAAAGATCACTTTCCACTGCCCTGAATTGATCAACTAGTGGATGCTACCTCGGGACATGAGTTACTGAGCTTCATGGATGCTTATTCTGGTTATAATCAGATCAAAATGAAACCCGAAGACAGGGAGAGTACTTCTTTCATTACCCATAGGGGAACTTATTGTTATAATGTTATGCCTTTTGGTTTAAAAAATGCAGGTGAAACATATCAGAGGCTGATGAACAAGGTCTTTGATGAACAAATCAATGACAACATGGAAGTCTATGTTGACGATATGCTGACAAAAAGCAAGAAAGCTGCCGATCATCTAGTTGACTTAAGCCAGACTTTTGATCAACTAGATAAATATCAAATGAAGCTGAACCCGACGAAGTGCGTCTTTGGAGTACGAGAAAGCATGTTTCTCGGGTACATTGTCAATCAGCGAGGCATTGAAGCAAATCCTGAAAAGATCAAAGCTCTATTAGGGTTGCGATCTCCAACAACGAAGAAGGAAGTACAGAGTCTCACTGGACAAGTAGCAGCACTCAATAGATTTGTGTCACGAGCAACTGACAGATGTCTCCCATTCTTCAAGACACTCAGAAAGACTTTTGAGTGGAATGATGAATGTGAGAAGGCTTTTCAAGACTTGAAGAAATACTTGGGAGCACCCCCACTATTGTCCAGGCCGGTGATGGGAGAGAAATTATATTTGTACCTTGCAGTATCTGAGAATGCAGTTAGCTCGGCGTTGATCAGAGTGGAGAATGGAGTACAAAAGCCAATTTACTACACAAGTAAGGCCTTCCGAGGAGCAGAGATCAGATATCCAAGGCTGGAGAAATTGGCACTAGCGTTGATTGAGGCGAGTAGGAGAATGAGGCCATACTTCCAGGCTCACACTATAGTAGTATACACCGATGTGCCATTGAGACAAGCCCTTCATAAGCCAGAGAAATCAGGGAGATTGATGTACTGGGCAATAGAGCTCGGAGAATATGATATAATTTATGAACCCAGATCATCACTAAAAGGGCAGGCTGTAGCAGATTTCATAGCGGAGTTCACCTATCCTGATACCCCCGAGGAGCAAAAGTTGCTCGCTGATCAACCTGTGGATGTTACAGGATCAACAAACACAAGCCCAGACCAATTCCGATTGGTAAAAGGATGTGTGGATGTTACAGGATGTGATGCAGAGATAGTTAGCAGGACTCCGGACGAGGAACAAGAGTTGCTCGGTGATCAACCTGTGGATGTTACAGGATCGACAGACACTAGCTCAGACCAACTCCGGTTGGTTAGAGGGCAAGTGGATGTTACAGGATTATTAAATTCGAGCTCAGACCAACCTCGGTTGGTAAAAGGGCAAGAAAAGATGATCGATGAGGAGCGAGAAAAATCCGGGGAGGATGAAAGGAAGCAGCAAATATATCACCGAGGAACTATGACTGATCAAAAATTTGAAGACGAGTTACCTATATGGAGGCTATATGTAGATGGTTCATCTTGCACTGCAGGATGTGGCGCGGGGATAGTTCTAAGCACTCCAGACGAGGTCGACATGGAATACGCTTTACGTTTCCAACTCAAAGCTTCCAACAATGAGCCTGAATATGAGGCCATAATTGCAGGGCTTAATTTGGCAAAAACTATGGAGGCACAGCAGGTTGTGATCTTCAGTGACTCTCAATTGATTGTAAACCAAATGATGGGAGTATATGCAGTTAGAGGAGAATTAATGATCAGATATCATGCAAAGGCAAATGAACTGTTATCAGAATTTGCCGTTATTCAGCTGGTTAGAATACCAAGAATGGAGAATGCGAGAGCAGACTCCCTAGCTCGACTAGCATCAGCTACTCGCACCGAGCTACGATGAACAATCCCAATTGAAGTGTTAGATGGTCAGAGTATAGATGAAGATCTGAAGATGAATTTTATCACCTTAGATTTAGGACCATCTTGGATGGATCCCATCAGGGTATATATCGAGGAAGGAGAGTTGCCAACTGACAAGCTTGTAGCCAAGAAATTGAAGTTTAAAGCTGCTCGATATGTGCTAACTAATGGTGTTTTATATAGACGAGGAATTATGGCAGGTTTGCAAAGATGTGTACATCCCACCGAGGTGAAAGATTTTATTGAAGAGATCCATGAAGGGTCTTGTGGAGCACATGAAGAAGGTCGGACACTTTTACAAAGGGTGATGACGTAGGGATACTACTGGCCGGCGATAAGGGCAGATTGTATAGCCTATGCTAAGAAATGTGACAAGTGCCAACGCTTTTCCTCCATCCGAAGAACTCCATAAGCATTGTTGACACCCATAACTTCCCCTTGGCCATTTGCCATGTGGGGAATTGATTTGGTTGGACCACTGCCAACGACCTGAGGAAGGTTCAAGTACCTCGTCGTCGCAGTGGATTATTTTACTAAGTGGGTAGAAGCTGAGCCACTCATTGATATGACCTACGAGAAGGTGTACCAATTTATTTAGAAGAACATCATTTTCCGATATGGTCTTCCTCATGCTTTCATCACAGACCATGGAACACAATTTGATAACGAGGAGTTCGCTGCCTATTGTCATCAACCAAACATTTTGAAGGTTCATTCAGCACCACGCCATCCTCAAAGAAATGGACAAACTGAAGTGACAAACAGAACGCTGCTGAACGGTTTGAAGAAAAGATTGGATGATGCGAAAGCGAATTGGATCAACGAGTTACAATCAGTACTCTGGGCTTACCGAACTACTCCCCGAGTAGCAACTGGAGAATCACCATACATGCTGGCGTTTGGAAGTGAAGTTGTCATACCTGCCGAGTTGGGTCTCCCAACACACAAGGTACTGAATTTCAATTCCCCTGTCAGTGATTTAATGAGAAGACTGGATTTAAACATGCTCGAGGAAGTTAGAGAAGAAGCAGCCATTAGAAATGCTGCTTACCAGCAACGAACAGCTTTGTTATACAACAAGAGGGTGAAGAAGTGCGACCTGAAAGAAGGAAACTATGTGCTGAAGAAAGTAATTCAAAAGCATAACAAACTGGAGGCAAACTGGCATGGACCATACCGAGTTACAGAAGTTGTTCGACCAGGAACTTATCGAATAGCAACTCTAGAAGGCGAGGAGTTTAAGAATGCATGGAATGCAGAGCACCTGCGCAAGTATTATCAGTGATGTATATGTAACGCAGTTTCCATCAGTATGAATAAAATGAAAATATTCTGCAAGTCTCTATGTTTATTGAAAAAATTTCGGAGAATACTAGTGCTATGCACTACTCGGCAAATCTCGGCAGACTACTCAACGAAATATTCCAAACTGTACCAAGTATGGTTGGTCGGGGATAAAAACCCACTAATTGTAGTTGGTCGACGAGGAGAAAAAAATTCCAAACTGTACTAACTGTAGTTGGTTGACGAGGAGAAAAAATTCCAAACTGTACCAACTTAGTTAGTCGACGAGGAGAAATATTCCTAAAAATGCCAACCTGTTTGGCTAGGAAACGAAATATTCCAAACTGTACCAACATAGTTGGTCGACGAGGAGAAAATATTCCAAACTGTACCAACTTAGTTGGTCGACGAGGAGAAATATTCCTAAAAATGCCAACCTGTTTGACTAGGAAACAAAATATTCCAAACTGTACCAACATAGTTGGTCGACGAGGAGAAATATTCCTAAAAATGCCAACCTGTTTGGCTAGGAAACGAAATATTCCAAACTGTACCAACATAGTTGGTCGACGAGGAGAAAATATTCCAAACTGTACCAACATAGTTGGTCGACGAGGAGAAAATATTCCAAAATCTACCAAGTATGGCTGGTCGGGGATAAGAACCCACTAACTATAGTTGGTCGACAAGCATAATTTAACAACCTTGGTTGGTTGGAAAAATTTTAAACATTTTTATACTCATTACTTTATGATCGAGCAACATTACTGATACTTGTAACTTTTATTACTAAGTTGGTCGATGAACAACACTATTATTATCTTTTTAACAGATATGCATATATGTTAAGTGTTTGGTATTTACAAGACAATAGCAATTAAGATTTGCAAGCAATAATGAAAGTCTTTTATTAAATTCGAAATAAATTACAAGTTACATTGATGATAAAATGAAAGTTACATTGATATGTATACTAACTGTTACATTACAAATTCTTATTCTATTGGTCTTTTCCCATCAGCTTTCGATATAGGTTCCTCGCCAGCAGGCGGATCATTGAAAGACTGAGGAGAATTGATGAAGTTCAAATCCTTCAGCATCTTGACGTTCATCACAGAAGGTCGATCTAATAGATGCTCGGGACGAGATACCTCGATCTGAGAATGAAGATTGTAGTCACCGAGGTATTTTTCAATTAAGCTCCGAGGAATGGCACGAGCTGGGATCCATTGCATGTCCAAATTGTACGGTGGCACAGGCAAGTCGAGCAACCCAGGAGCATGATAGTCCCACAGATAGTGTCCTTGTTCGAGCTTCAGCACACCTAAGGCATTCATCCAGCCTTGTTTGTAGCCCTCATTATTGGCATTCTGGATACGATCATCTAAGTGGAATAGTGCTTCGTTGTATCCATCCATCCAGAACTCCCTGGGCTATTTATGGAATTGATATGTTAGCCTTTCAAGCTTCTCGTGCAGATTCTTGATGAAAAGCTCCTTACTCCCCAAGACTGATTTATGTGCAGAGAGCTATTTCTCCAAGTCCCTTATCTTCTTCGACATGTCAGACAAAGCTTGGTTCTTCGCCATTAGTTGGAAGGCCTGGTTCTCTAAGGCAGATGCTGTCCTCTGTTCCTCGACCGTCACCCGAGCTGCTCTTCCTCGTCCTCGTGGAGCTCTTGCTCGTCCCCGAGGAGATGTGGAAGTGCCCGACCTCCTCAAGGTGTCCAACTCTTCCCTTAATTTGGCATTCTCAACCTCTAAAAATGAAAATCCCTCGTCAGTCACTGGGATTAGGGTTGTTGAAGAAGAAGCTGCAGACTTAAACTACGCTAGCTCCTTCTGCAAATTGTTATGCTCTTGCTCCAGCAGCTCGGCAATCTGTCTTCACTGTTCAACCTCACCCTTCAAAGTTCTCTCCCTCAGATCATACCCAGCAAAAATCTTCTCGTAGCCCTTGTCAGCAACGATCAACTTGTACTTTTTTTCATAGCTCTCATGCAACAAGGCAGTGGATTCTTTATATTGAAGATGAAGGTCTTCAAGGGTGCCTTGGAGATCCTCGGTCATTTCGTAGTAAGCCACATTATTGGACACCGCTCGATCAAGCAGACACTTTAGGTACTGATATGCTTCCACTGCCTGTTCTAAAGCATCCTGGTCAAGGATGTTGGCAACTTCTGATGCACTCAGATCTGTGTGACCAGCCTTATAATATTCATGACATTGCTGCATCAGCTTTGTATCATTGACAGATAGCAGATCCATCTTGGCCAGAAACTAGCGGAGAAAGAAAAAATAATCATAAATAAGAAAATCAAACAGAGTATGAATAGAAGAGAGGCAATCGTATGGAAGAAAACTCAAGTTTTATTAGATCATCGTGCAGAGTTACAAAGATCTTGGTTACATTTGACAAAAAAGAAAAATAGAAAGAGAAAACCGAACAACACTACACCTTTTCCTTATCTCCCAAAACCTTCTCAGGAGGTTGGGAAGAGGAGGCAGGTTGCTCGGAGGGAACTGTGACTTGTTCGGAGAGCACCAGCTGTTGCTCGGAAGAAGAAACTACTTGCTCGGCAGCAAGCTGGCTTGTTAGGGCATGTTCTCCCACTACCATTGAAGACTCCTCAGAGGCAGCTTCGTCCTCTTCTAATTCTTCTGGAGTAGGAGGGGGACCAGGGATGTGTCTCTGGAAGAGCTCGGATGACTCGTCGACCTTCAATTCCTGAAGGGAAGCAACCCATCCGTCCCTGAAATACTTTACACTGCCATAATCCACTTGAGAGACCATGGCAGCACATCCCTTATCCCAACCTTTGTCCCATCCAGAGCTGAAGGACTTCTTCACGGCATCTTTCCTTTTGGCCTTCTCCAAGGCAAGTTTCTCGGACATCAAAACATCAGCAGCTTTCAGTTTTTGTTCAGCTTCCTCCTTCTGCCGAGTTATTTCCTGGAGTTGGACCAACCTCTCCTCAGCAGCCTTGAATTTATTTTCAAATTCCCCAGCAGTCTTGAGCTTCACATCGAGCTCTTTATTATCCTTCTCCAAGGCATTCACTTTCCTCTCCAAATCCCTGGAGGCCTCAGCAACCCGAGTTTTCTCCTGCTCGGAGGAAGCAAGTTTCTTCTCCCAGACTGCCTTATCAGTATCGTACCTCTGGCGAGATTCCTCCAAGGACTTTGTAGCTTCTTCCAGAGCTCCCTCCACACTGGACGAGGAGCAAGAAGCTTTGATTGCTTCATCCTTCTTAAGGATTATGTTGAAGCAGCTCGTCAACTGTAAACAGAAAAAGAAAGCAAAGTCAGAAACAAATATGAGAAATAACAAAAGAAAAATATGAAAAGTTCAAAGTAAAGGTACTTACTGAAGCAAGATGACAAGTAGCCAAAGAAGTAACCATATCCCGAGTAAGGTTATCTTCATTACCTTGCACCTCGGGAATGGTCAAGGACTTTACTGAGCTCATGTCAGAGCTCGGGGGAACAGATGTGGGAACCTCAGTCCCAGCAGCAGGGGGCTGAATGGTGGTGTCAGCCAAATTGACCGAGGAGCTCTTCTTCAGCCTCCTCGGGGGAACAGGTACAACCAAGGAAGAATCATTGGTCGGTGATATCACGATCACCTTTCCAGGAGCAGCAGAGCTGCTCGGAGCCACTGCGGGCTTCTCAGCAATCTTCGCAGGAGAAGTTGGAGGAGCTGCAGCAGTTTTCTTTATCCCCTCCCTTGGGACATCAATCCTAATCTTTTTTACCTCCCCAGAACCGGAGGCAGTTTTCTCAAACAGAGCAGGAGTCCTTCTCTTCTTCATCCTTTCGCTCAGCGGAACGTGAGATTCTGGCGAAGAACTTGTAGAGGGTGGTACTGGCTCTGCTTTACTAATCACTGGACGAGCAGTGAAAGAAGTTGTATATCTCTTGTATTGGAGCAAATAGGAGGCTGATCGAATGTGCTCGTCAGCAACCCTCTGATGCAGACCCCAGATAAGTCCTAAATGCCTTATATTGACATCTGTTTCTTTTGGGCACTTTCTCTTGCTATCAACTGCAAATAAACAACATTTGTTATCAGTAGCACATTTTATCAAACATAAAACAAACATGATTTCAAGATAAATAAAATAAAATAAAAATAACCTATCCCATTGCCATAAGGAGGGCATCTGGGACCCTGGTAAACCTCATCTCCGGTTAAAGGAAGATGTTGCCAATTTTTAACAACAACCCCATGTTCAAAATAATCCCTGTTGGCATCAGGGAGATTGACCACTAAGGCTCTATTTATAAACCTAGTTTTCAAATAATAAATATTATCATTAACTGCCCATCTATAGCAGTACATGATTTCTGGAATTCCTATACGAGTTCCATGCACTTGATTTAATTTATACACCCCATTAACTATTCTCCATGTGTTGGGGGCTATTCGTGCAGGAACAACATCAAAGTACTGACAAAATTCCAAACACAGAGGATTTGGTGGAAAAGAAAATCCACACTCAGCAAAAAAGAGACTGGGGAACCAATGTCCCTCAGCCAAATTGAAATAATTAGAAGGCTCAGAAAGCTCTTCCAATACAACCCAAGAAAGAATGGAAAAATCAGATCGAAATTTGTCAAGAGACTCAACAGGGTAAACCATGATGATGAATTAAAAAAAATGAAGAAGAAGAAGAAGAAAGAAGATCTTACAGAAAAAAGACTGAAGCTGTTGACAATGAACGACGGAAGAGATGAACGCACAAGAGAGTAGAAGACAATGAAAAACTCGAAGATGAAAATTTGAAAAGATAGAAGACGATGGGAGTCTTTGTGAAGTTTAAATACCTTGCCTTGGGAACTGGCGAAGTAATGATTATAAAAAGGATGATTACGTTACCGGTGGCTAAAAAGGCATTAAATATTGGCACGGGAATCAAAGCGAACAACAGCGGCTAAAAAGGCGAAAAGTGACGCGGGAACCGAAGCAAGCAGAAAAGTCCAAAAAAGCATGATTCTACGAATTGGGAAGGAGAAATAAATACAAAGGAGATGATCCTAAAAATCAGGAAGAACTATTTAAAACTACCGTATTCCGAGAAAGAATGTTCCATACTCCTCAAATTTCGAACTATGAAACATTGGGGGCTTCTGTTGATACCAAATTTAATCTGCTGACTTGGACCAACCATATGAAGACACGTGGCTATCTACATGGCAACAACAAGCACTTCCGAGATGATCATACGCTCCGAGGAACTCTTATGCTCCGAGGAACTCTTATGCTCCGAGGAACAGGACCTCTCCGAGGAACTCATTAGCACCGAGAAGCTCAGGCGGTCCGAGCTACTCAGGCGGACCGAGCTGCATCTCGAACAAAGCATTAATAGCTGGATAACCAACAGTTCAACTGGTTCATTAAATGTTTATCATTCAGACGCACACGCAAAGAGGGCATTAAATGTATTACCCTTTCATATGTATATCATTTAATGTATTACCCTTTCACATTACAGCCTCAGGGCTATAAATACATTGTACAATCCTTATTGTAAGGGACCGAATCCTGAATCCAAACTTTGGGATCCAAAACGGAATTTCTTGTAATTGAGAATTCCCAAACACTCAGCAATAAAACAACAGTGGACGTAGACCATTCTTATAGGGCTGAACCACTTTAAAATCTTTTTGTCTCATTTATTTATCTGTGATTGAATTATTAGAATGATCTAATTTTTTACATCAACAATTAGGTTTTAAAAATAAAATTTAGAGAACATTTCTAGTTTGACCCTTAATTTTTAAACTTTAAAATGGACGAAGAGGTGTGGTTTCCTTACTAAAAATATTGAATTTCTTTGATGGTTTTCCCCCACAAAAAAAGATCTCAACTTCATGCCTTATGCATATCCATTTTCATCGCGAGGTATGAAGGATTTCCAAGCTTGTCGTCTTGACCATGATGAAATCGATCTCGAGTGTGATTCCCTCTAGTAGTCGTGGAAGCCAAATGATGCAGGTGAGCAATGAGCCCAGTCCATCGTCGAAGGAGACGTATACCCAACCCTGATAGCCAGGGCAGCTCTCCTTATAATAGTTTTAATTGTATAGCATAATACTGATGTACCGAACTTATGTCTATTTATAACATCGTAATTTCGTTATGTTACAAGTGCTTTAAATTTTATAATATATTGTTGTTTCTCTATTACATGTATTTACAAAAGTCTCGTTAAACTGACTTTTAAAAAATAGAAGTAATTTAAGCATCACAATTTATTTTTTAACAATTCATTAAAAGGTACTATTAATAATAATTTTGTTTAAACAGTCTACTAGAAGGGACCTTCCAGCCTACTAATGTTGTAAATTGGGTACTTCTCGCATGGTGAGTAAGACGTCACGGGATTGCCTCACGTGCTTAACCAAAATACCATCATATATGCAAAATTTGTCATTGTTTGCATAAGACTTTGGAGTACTTTTTCGCTAAAATCATTATGGAAAGGCTCTAGGAGATATTTTGAGGGGACGTTCGAAATAGCATTGACTTTTGTCGAAACAAGTATCTCTATTAAATTTGTATTCGAGTTTTCACTATAGTGAATTACTTTGGCACCAATTGAAATACAACTTCAACAATAAAAGCACCTAAAACATAGTTTAGCACAATAATTTGACTGCATAAACCAACTATAATACAAACACCATATCTATCAAGAAAGTTAAACCTTAAAACTGAACGAAAAGCACAAAGTTTCATGATTCGGCGTAAATATTTCATATTTATCCCCTTAATTTCGGTACTCTTACGGTCTCGTTCATTGCATTTATCCCGCATTTATCTCATATTTATGCTACTAACCCTATTCGGGTTGTATTTCGTGTTTTGGGTATTTTTCTCATGTTTTGCAGGTGAAAGAAACCCGAGAAAGAAAAGTCAAGGGCAAATTTGTAATTTTTCAACTAGAATTCAAAAGAGGAACTAACTGAAAAATCGAAGAACTCAAAGTCATGAGCAGTCTACAAGAAACGACACCTCAATCCGAGTTCTAGTGAAGAAGTTATGCATGTTTGAAGTTAGGATAAGAATCCAAATATGAAAAGTGCAAATAGGAGAAAAAGACCCAAGAGAGTGACCTCATGCAGAGCAACTACCCGAACCGGTTCGAATTTCAAAGTGAACTGTTTCGGCCTACGAACCGGTTCAGTTTCCTGGGGCGAATGGGTTCGATTTAACTGATTGAAAAATACGAGAATTCTCATTTTCTCCTTATTTTTAGCTACAAGAATTGTGTTAGTTTAGGACTTTGAAAAACGACTTCCATAACTTGTAAATAGTTATTAAGAGTATTATTATTATATAGGCATTGATAGAAAGTAGAGAAGAAACCTAGGAATAATTGGATCAAAATTTGTGCTTTCTTCTCATGCAAATTTCAATTAGAACTTGATTCCATTCCAGAAATTGTTGAAGCTTATTTATTGCGTGTTCTTCATTCCCTACATATTGGTAACGTTGTTTTAATGTTTTATTCTTGTTATTCATTCACCATGTCTTCCTGCAATCTTGATAACTCATGCGTAGTGATTAATAATATCATGTCCGGCTAAATTTTTAGAGGGTTGGAGTAGATGAATCCAACCTAGGTATTATGGATGGATATAAAATTGGATAAAATTAAATAAATAATTTAGAGGTTTGATATCTTGTCGAAACGAGTATTGTAGGTCTTTTAACTTCGTTTGCCGCAGATAACCAGAGTGTTTAAGAATATGATACGTGTGTCGACAATTTCGTCACTCGCATTAAATGTATTTTTGACTTATATTGTGAGGATTTAAGTCTTCATATGTTTAATACTTAGATAATTTTAATGTTTTCTCTAAATTGTGAATTTAATTCTTGAATGTTTTATATCCAACGTAATTACCGGTGCTTTGGGGGATTGTATTCCGATCCCATTTTTCCCATATAGTTATTTTCAAAAATCAAAAGTTAGTCTTCCATTCATTTAAGTAGTTTACATTTATTGATTCATTTGCATTAGTGTGTAGTAATTCTCATATATAACATCATCATCTTTTCCTTTTTTCTTCCGAGAGTCATTAGTTAAATTTCCGATGTCTTCCCTTAGTAGTCATTACGATCTTTCATCATATTCCCTGTGTTTGATACCCGACTTGTCGGGGTATTACTTGAGCGATCGGCTTATACTTGAACTGTAGATACACGCGTTGGACATATTATTTAGTCACGTCATTTCACAACATCCAAATGTTTCTAGATCAATGTCAATAGGACTTGTTACAATTTTTCAAAAAAAAAAATCACGAGTAAAATTATAAACTGATGAAAAAAGGGTAAAAGAAGAACATATTGAATTTGTTTGCCTATGAAAATTTCTTTGCAAATATAATGGCATACAGTGTATCATGTTCCTCAATCTCCCCCCTCCCCCCTTTGTTCCTCTCCATATATGTGTTTGTGTGTGCATGCGGTTGTATGTGTGACACGAAAATAAAATGTATATATATATATATATATATATATATATATATATATATATATATATATATATATATATATATATATATATATATATGGCTCTCATACATATCAAGTATACATACTTGCTAACACAAACTTATTTTTTTAAAATATTAAAAAAAATATATTTTTGAGTTGAATTTATTTATATGATATTTAAACATTTCAAGGGACCCATATAAAAAAATCAGCTCAAAATAACTTTTTTTGCTATTTTAAAATGAAAAAAGTACTCTTAGGTCCCTCACAAACAAATTTTAAACACTAAGGGTCCGTTTGGCAACCCAATTCCAAGCCGTGGAAATGGAATTGAAATGCCAATTTTAATTCCACGGAATTGAAATTGGCCTTCCAATTACAATTCCAAGCCTTGGAATTGGGTTGTCAAACAGGACCTAAAGGAATTTTGACAAATTTTAAACACTTGGGTCCACTAATTCTCTTCTTGTAGAAGTCTACGCTAGTGGCATAATAAGTGAACTTGATAGTAAATTATCCTTAAAATGTTTAAAAATTATTATCAAGGGAACTAATTGTAAATTGCCCTTTAAAAAAATCAATCAAACTTTCACACTTCTAAAAACTTTCAAAGCTTTTAAAGTGCTTTAGAAAAGTGAAAATTTGACTGATTTTTCTAAAATAGCAAAAAAAAAATATTTTGAACTGATTTTTTTTATTATTTTGATTCCTTGAAATGTTTCAATACCACAAAAAAAACTCAATTCAAAAATAATGTCACTATGCTAAAAAACTCGTATGTAAACTTGATATATATAAGCTTGGTATGTATAGGAGTGTATCCTATATATATATACTAGTGGATGCCCGGCGATAAAATTGCCCCCGTGATAAAATCCAACCCATAATAACCCTTTTTTTTATCTTTTAAAAAAAATTATTAGTTTTTTTTTTAAATATTTAACAAATATATTATTTTTAACAAATATATTTTTTAAAAAATATTTTAATTAAAAAAATAATAATCTATGCATGTATGCATGCATACATGCAACACATAAAATGTCATGCATGTTTATCATGCATGAGTTACTATTCATAACACCATTATCCCATATTACATATATAAGAGAGGGAGAGGGAGAGAGAGAGAGAGAGAGATGTTTAAAAGTGAACCTTAAAAATAACATTTTAATGAACATTAACAAAAAAACACCTAACAATCAATTAATTGTACTTATTATGTTGTAATTGATCTGCGTTAGCGGCAACGAACACGAGTATTTTTTAATATACAAACACCCACACACACCACCCGCCACCACCAACCCATCTGCCATCAGTTAGATTAAGTATAAGACTGTCCCGTGTTCCCCCTCGACAACTATGCCATGTTAACCCCCGTACTGATATCACTGGCGGGTAAAGATCTTGGATTCCCGACTTGCTCCGGCGAGTCTGCCTTCTCGTTCTTCCCGCATCTGCCCTTATTCTCCGGTGAGGTATCCCTGCTGCTATCAGTATACCTGTTGCCACTGTTATGCACCCCGGCTTCCGCTCTGCTGCAATTAAAGTCTGCCCCATCGTCACTGCCACTTTCACCGTAGCTAACTGGTTTATTTTATCAACAAACCCTGGTTAGTGTCAAACAGTAGAATTACCCTATCATAGCCTTCCATCTTTCCATTCTTAGCGGTGTCTACCTCTGCATGGGGACTCGTCAGTCCATCAGCAGCGCCGTCGACGACTTCTTCACCTTGAAGACACGCCTGTATTGGTTTGGGCGGCCGGGGGGGGGGGGGGGGGGGGAGGGGTTGCATATTAAAAAAAGTGCGGTTGCCGCTGACGCGGACCAATTACAACGTAGGAATTATAATTAATTGGTTGTTAGTTGTTTTTTGTTAATGTTCATTTTTTAGGTTCACTTTTGAAACCCCCTCTCTCTCTCTCTCTGTATATATATATATATATATATGTCAACAACACAAATCAAAACAAGAATTCTTTGCTAAATTAAAAACATATAAATACTGCTGAATCATATAAGCCGTATTTGAGTACTAAATGTAAAAAACATTACTGCTACAAAACAACTCTAGGGAGATGAAAAGTGCGTTCTGAGAAAAACAGAAAAAGGAAATATAAAAGAAGAGGGTAAAAAGAGAGGAGAACAACTGAAACAAGGTAAGCGATTTTAAAACTACCTGGGGCTGATTCTGGTTGAATTTTCCTAGAAAATTTCTTGGCCGATATTATGGGACTACTCGATTGAGTCAGTAATCTAAACATATTTTCACTTATTGTCAGCGACGCCTAGAGAGGAAGAACTCGTAATCAGGATGTTTATTCATATATGTCTGGCCTCCTTTGGTTACAACATCTCTTGCTATTACAGATGCGGTCTGCTCAAGTGTCCTTAACCGCTCTTTCAGAATCCCACTAGGGTTTAAGTTTGAGACTTCTGCTGTTTGGCTGTGTGGAGAGTTCCTTAACTGGAACCAGCCTTCACTCTGTTCAGTTTCGATTCAAATACTTAGTAAGATTATCAGATTATGTCAAGAAAACGTCTCTAAGTAATAATAATGGACAACACAATAATTTGAGATTTTAGACATGAGATAGAAATAGTGATAATTGTATTCAATGAGAATGCAGATATGTTACTTATTGGGATTTTGCCAATTATGCAAATATTTTAGTACCCAATGGTATTTATGACAAAGAACTGTCTGAGAACAGTCGTACTTTCAGAGAATAAATGTGCAAAACACAGGTTAGTGTGACACCTTGCAAGGGATCGATATTGAGTTACCCCAGAAGTTTATAATAAATATATAATAGAGTTACACCTCATTTCGAAGTTCGGAGGCCCAAGGAGCGTGAGCTTTTGTGATACTTTAAGGGGGGTGTCACATAGAATCAGCACTAAAAGTGTGGGGCAAAATTAAAACAATACTAAGCCAATTTCGGAGGTTTACATCAAGAAAAGTCCCCCCCCCCCCCCCCCAGGTTGGAATTTCATAGTACTTTATATCAGGACTCCAAATTCGGGACATGTTCATGTATGTGAAAATTAATATGAAATGTTCCACATAACTCAAGGATCTTATTAATACTCAACTGGATGTGGTTAGACACAATAGCAATTAAACTGATCATATGTACCTGAGCACTGTAGCTTTGAAGTCCCACAACTGGAGAAACTATAGAAGCCTTCCCGGGTGTGGAGCCTCTGCGAACGAAATGGCCAAGTGAATGATAAGTCAAGAAAGCCGCATGGAAATTTCCATCAGGTATCTTGTATATAGGATACCATGCCACCGAATACCTGAGAATTACAGTGTCATTAGTTCTCTTTAAAATCCTTGTGTCTCAATCAACGAGGCATTGTGCATTAAGCTGCATAATTGTTCTGGAACAGATTTGGGAATATTGTGTCGTATTTTCGGGGAAGTGCATAAACCCTCCATAGCTATGTACAATATTGCAAACACCACCTTCTCGGGACTTTCTAGCGACATTTATTAGCAACACTTCAGGGGAATTTGCAACAAAATGCATAGTTCAGCGGATTTTATAAAGTTCACGAGAGCTTCTTACCAAAACTTCTTAGTTCAGGGGTTTATTGACACTGTTCCTAGTATTTTATATAAAATATTATGCATCAGTTTCTAATTGCTAACCAGGATTTAGGGTGAAGATCATGTAGACCCATTGACACTAGTATATTTGGATCCCCATATGATCTGCATTGTGAAGGTCCATCACCTTTAATCAGCTCCTTGATCCTGAAATGAAGGAGTTGGGAACAAGATCAATTCAAACCTTGGTCAAAATTCAGTTTTCAGTAAGCCAACTTCAATTCATTGGCATTATCAAATATCAGTATCTACAAAAAAAGTTCAAATCAACTGAACTAATATTCAAAAGTAGTTGTGACAAGTTATGTTCATGAAGGATATGGGGTGGTTCTGATAATCATGACTTGCTTAGTGCAGGTTGGTGGGGTAATGACTTTGTTAGGACATCGAATGATAGTAAGATTAAAGAGCATAATTGTTATTCTACTCCATTCAATATATCAGTGCATTAGGTTAGGTCCCTGTTACAAATCAGAGGAGTCAAGCTTTGCAATTGAAACTTCATAGGGCAAATCAAAATCAAACTAATTCAGAGGATGAAAGTGTAATATGATAATTATTTTCACCACTAAAAAGAAAAATTTATAATGAGTGATTTTCAGCAATGATACCTGATTTACCAATGTCAATGTGATTAAATTAAGGATCAAATACCAAAAAGTCCCTCAAACATTTTTTAATACACATTTAGTCCAAGCCTTTTATTTTGTACCAAAAAGTCCCTTATTCTCTTATCTTTAAAAGTCCGCGCCAGCGGCATGGTAAAGCCTTTTTGGAATGGTGAAGGACTTTTTGGTGCAAAATAAAAAGGCTTGGACTAAACGTGTATTAAAAAAAGTTCGAGTGACTATTTGGTATATGCCTCTTAAATTAAAGGGGTATTTTGAATTTGACCCCAATTTAGGTTCACTTCACCCCCATTATAAAAATTAAATGTTTGAGTTGAACCCAAAATGCCACAAAAGATCCTCACAAAATGTCCCTAGAACTCGAGTGGTTGGGTAGCACAAATATGTTATTTTTCATTTCGGGGGTAACTCACAAGTGAACCTAGAAGTGGGGGTTAAAGTCAAAATAACCCAAAATTAAAGCCCCAACAACCCTAGTGACGATAAACACAAAGTTGAAAGCCACGTACTAGAAATATAAAAAGAAAACGTACATTTCAAACAATGGTCGTCGATTCTGAGGTCGCTCAGATTCAAAATATTCAAAAAGCAGCTCCAGATCATCAGAATATTTACGATCAACTGGTTGAATAGATTCATTTTCTTTTATGCATACAGAAGACCGCTCTGAGTCACCCGTATGATCTCGAGGCACCAAGCAGCTCGATTCCTCTGTGAGAGGCTGAGGAATAAGTGCCGAAATAATTGGTAGATTATCATTAACAGAGGATTTTTCAGATGTATTATCTGTATAATGATCCTTGCATTTTCTGAACAGCTGAACAGCTGACAACAATGGGACAAAATAGGCACGGAAAGCAACACTGTCATTGAATCTTTTGGAATTTTCATGATCCTCTACCATAACTTCTAAACCATAGCTCCCATGTTTCTCATACCACTCCCACAAGTTCCTCACAGAAATATTGGGTGTCTCGTGTCTGCACAGAGACGCACCAATAACCTCATCACGTGAGCAAGTTTGACAACTGAGAATATTGTAAGATGCACAAATAACTGGAGAGACTGAATGAAGAAATCTCTCGAATGCAGCAATCGGACAACCTGTGGTCATTTCAATCGCTTCAGAGGCCCACTGGGCCCTATGGACCTCATTTATTGCACAAACTATCTTGCTTAATTCGATGCTGGAAACATGCATATCTTGGTATTTAGATTTAGGTTCTAGAAGCTTGACCATTGACAAATTGCTAGTTCCACTAAATCTAGGCAAGACATCATCTTTTACTCCAATGGGTATCCATTTCTGCATAGTGGGTCCAGAGCTAGTATCTTGATAGATGTGCTCTGCAAGAGGGTTTTTCTCTACTTTGGCACCTTCATTATCTACACGAGTGTGAATCTGTACCCCACACAATTTCTCGCACTTCTCTGATGGTTCTATAGATTTAGAATTGCATGATTGAAATGATGAACTAGTTTGACTTTTTGCATTTCGATCATTCAAACTGGAAACAGTAGTGTGGGCACTTTCAAATGGCTCTAATTCATTGGGAAAAACTTGTGAACTGAGACATGGTTTCGATGCAGCAGGCTCAACTCTCTTGATTTGAGTTTCGATCTTTGGACAATCAATCTTGGAATAAGATCTTGACCCAGTGTCTGATTCTTCATGTCGACTAATTCGGGAAGGGGAATCCATTAGTTCATTCCGTGGCGCATTATTACTATTACACAAATTTGAATGAGTCTTAATAGCATGAGATCCCTTCCCGAAATAGTTGTTCTCTTTTCTTGATCGTAGATCTGTTTTCCGCTTCATGTTTTCAGAATTCTTAGGTTTTGTCTGATTTGTATCTTCAGAATTAGATAACGTGGTAGAATCAACTACATTTTGATGCTTTTTAAGCAGAGGAGACTCTTTCGACTCGTTATCAAAATGTGAGGAAATCGAGTCTACTGTTTTTGACTCATAGTTGCATTCATCAGCATCGTTCCTCTGAACCTTTTGCCAGACAGAAAGACTATTTCCCATCCCAAAATGGTCATTCAAATTTCCAACACTGCTATTTCTGTGGACATTATAATTATTTCGTACGTTTTTTATCTGCTTCTCTCTCTTTTCCAGTAACTCTGATTGTTCATCACCATTAGTGCGCTCCTCCCTAACACAGTGTGCACTATCAGAATGATTATTGAAATTTATGACATCATTTGACATATTTCCAGAAGATGACTCTCCATTTATTGCAATATCACCAGGTGATTGTGAAAAATCAATCCCAGCGCTTTCTCTGTCTGCATTAGAACTCTCATCGCTTTTTGAACCAAGTGACACAGAGTCCAATACAAGAGAGTCACTCGTCGTCTCAGAGGAAACATTGGAATTTGGATCATCCTCAGAGGCCTTGTTAGCATCAGTTCCAGATGTTGAACATCCAAGGGTACATTCCAGTCCACTTGCGCCAGTTTTACCTGAAAGCCTCTTATTCCGCTTGCCCTTCTTTTTCGCCTTCTTTCTTCTTTTTATAGATCTAACTTCCTTGGAAACAGAAACAGATATATAAGATGAATCAATAGCAGTAGAGCCACTAAGGATCAGGTCAAAGCGGGAAATTCTCTGTTAAAAATCTGACAATAATAATTAATCAGCAATATGTTCTTTTTACTCACTTTGTTATTAAGGTCTTTGTTTTGAGGGTGGGGCCGTATGTTGGGCCCAGAAAAGCTTTCATCTGTAAGTGGAGTGTCAAAACAACTTCCATTTGTAGCTGTCCCATTTTGTGCTTTGCATGGAGCAGATCTTAGTGAACTAACCGGTGATCGAGAAACCAAATGGGGCCCATCCACGTTTTCCCTGTATTCCGTTTCCGTGTGATTTGTGAGACCAGTATATTGCACCGGCACTGCAACAACTTTCAAGTCTCCATTGGATTCCAGGGAAAAGAATGCGACAACAGTACGCCTGCTAAATGGATAGAAATGTTAAGCATCTGGTGTAGATACAAAACAATTATATAATTGGAAAATCCCGAAAATACAAAATATAATAATGATGACCAGCAAGAAATGAGAAATAATGTAACTTGTTACTTTTAGCCATGTACAAACTCTAGTTTGAACAATCAGAAACCACCAATGCCAAAAGTTTCTAATTGATAAATAAAATGATTATAATTCTGAGATTTGATCAACTTGAAAGTTATTTTACCTATGATTGGAGTTCCTCTGAACAGCATTTGAGACTTCACAATCCTGAAATAGACACATCCATTGATAGCAAGTTATGAAGAAAATTCCAATCCATATAGAAGGAAATAAAAATAGGCCCAAATCACTTGTTGCAACAAAGATATATGACCTTCGAAATATCTTTGAAGTTATTTTGTTCTGAAGATTCCGCGGAGAGTAAACGGTTTTCTCCTTTTGCAATTTTCTGAATATCGCTACAGGTTCTTCGACGAGCACAATGCGTATTTCGTTTTGCCTGTCCATGATAACAGCTAATCGATAATAATTGAAATTACCGTTCTAGATATTAACTTAGATATCATATCTGAAACTTTCAAAGTTTCAGAGAATAATTCAAACCATCTATAAATTCCATGGCTCCAGGAGAAGCTTCAAAAATTCAATTAGATACACTAAAAAAATCAAATTGCAACGCTTTTAGCATAACAATAGCAAATGTAAGCTTCTGTCGTACAAACAAAAGAGCTATAATGTATTAGAATTTTTCACATATAGAACATCAACAAATCATTTCACCTTTAGGATGTGGATTGATGCCAGAGAACTCAACAAGGTTTCACTGTCAAACACAGATTGACTCTAACATGAAAGACTTTGCGTAGTTATACAAAAACTTGCCATAAAAATATTGCTAAAGGTGGGTAACTAGAGAACCAAACGAAGTGTTAAGTCAACATAACATGGCAGCTATAAAGATGTGAACATGGCATATGTAGGCAAATAGCCACAGCCCACATGTTGAGACCAGAACCCGAATATAACAAAACTAATGAACTGCAATGTACTCGCAGTCCACCCAAGTAGGATATTTGCATCTGGTATGATGAAAAAGTGGAGAGATGGAAGGGGAAGGAAAGAAGGATATGTTTCTCTTTGTTTTGTAATAGAAAAAAAAGTGAAATAATGCTCTTTTCTTCCCAGTCCACACAAGTATCCACCCAAAACTGATCGGGAAAGTGAAAGAAAAGACAGAGGGATAGAATATTGTTTAATTACTGCTACACTCTTTTAATTACATGGTAAATAAAATCAAATGCTTTGATCAGAGGTTATGTTTATGGTATAAATGTGTAAGTAGCACTTTTCATTACTTCCCTTGATCATTGATACCAAGCATAGAAATTTTAGCTCTTATTTTTCATCCCTCCTACCAAATAAAAAAAGGAAGAATCTTTATTTCCCCTACGGAGAGAAAGTTCATTTCTCCTATATTCACTTTTACGTCTTTCCTAACAAATGGAGCATTAGGAATCTTAAAATTAATGATCCTCATTATTGACTATATAGTGGTTATGGTTATGTAGATCTTAAGTGACAATGATTGTATAGATTTTGGAGAAGGAAAGTCGGCGTTAGCAAATGCCTATAGATTCCAGAAATTGTATTGCTGGAAATTTACAGATACATTTTAGGATTTTAATTGATACGGTAGAGCAAGAATGAGCCTAGTTCTAATCAAAACATTTTCCTTAGTTTTGAAAAAGGAGTGAAGGGGTGGGTACAAGCACTTGGCCAGTTTCAATAACTATTTTTTTTTCTTTCAATGAAACTACTATATCCCGCCTCAATTATAGGTCCTCATTACGAGCACGTCACAACTCAGATGTCAACTTCCTTATATTGATGGTTGAGGTAGATGGCCACGTATAAATCTGTGACTCAACAAGGTATACCTAAGGTGCTTTGATTCTAAGGCACCCTTTGAAGGTACTGAAGCGATGCATCATACCTTTATGTACAAGGAACAATCCCAAGAAGCAAGCTCCTCATAGTTTGAGGACATGAATGTGAAGAAGGCCTAGGGAGGGGTGAGTGCAACATCGCCTCACAGCTAGGATAGGGATTGCACAAGAGTCCTTGCTTGGTGGCCAGCTTATGCTATTCGAAACATGCATCGAGGATACTTGTACACAATACGGCTTTAGTCGGGAGAAGGCACAGTGAGGGTACTCTAAAATTCTTCTCGTCTTGCCATTTAAGATTCTGGGTACTTTAGAATTCTGTTTAAGAGTACCTCTGATACTATAAATATATTTTCAAGCTGACGTATACTCCGCGCCAATAAGGAACACTTTACAAGGAATGAATCTAATATAATCTATATACTATATTATTGAAACAACTTTTCTTTAATTTTCAGGTTGCTGAAATGAAAATATAAAAATCATATCATTACTAACAATATCTAAAAAAAACGAAAGTCAAACCTACTATTCTTGGTGGAATTCGAATGATTTTAGTTCAATTTACATAAATGTTGACGTGGTGAGATTTCGTCCATCCTATCTAATCTAGTCGTATGTAAATTAGTCTAAGCAAAGAGAATAAAAGGAACGGCTCAAGTAATGTATAAGGAATGGCAAAGCATAAATAAAAAAGATGTCATTCAACCAACATGCTCTGCCAAAAGCTGCTGGTGACAACAACCCACACTATGATTTCATTTTCAAGCACAAGAAACAGCAGCATGAACAACATTATTCACTAGAAAACAACCAAAAGAGTGTCACGTAGATGCATGGAAGCTAACGGCACTCTTACTGCCAGTATGTCAGTATCCAACAAATGGTCACATGCAAAAAATAATATCCATGTGTAGAATATCAAGAGTCAGGGATTCCTAGAAACAGAATCCAGCTCAAGTCGATACACATTATAAAACCACAAAGGGTATATTTAACAAAAATGACATTAACAGCAACTCCATCCAATTGTAAGATGACAAACTATAAATTCCTTTTGCAAATGCAACAACAAAAGCACAATTTAACAGCTTAGAGTTGGTGATTGATAGCTTTATAATGGAAACAACAAGAATACCACACTACTCAGATGTCAGCCTTCTCAGATTGATGCTTGAGGTAGATGGCCCCATATAAATATGTGGCTCGATAAGATATACCAAGGTACTTCGCCTTTAAGGCACACTTTAACAGCACTGAAGTGATGCATCATAACTTCATGGACAAGGAACGATTCCCACGAAGCAAGCTCTTCATAATTTGCAGACATGGATTTCAAGAAGGCCTGGGGAGGGGCGAGTGGAACATAGCCTCACAGCCGAGCTAGAAATAGCACGAGAGTCCTAGCTTGGTGGCAAGCTAGACAGAGCTATGCTATTCGAAACGTGCATCAAGGATACACGTACACAATATGGCTTTAGTCGGGAAACGATACGGCGAGGGTAGTCATAGTTGGTTCGCCATTTCAGATTTTGGGTACTTTAGAATTCTTGTTAGACTATCAGTGATACTATAAATAAATTTTCAAGTTTACGTATACTCCGCTAATAAGGAATAGATTACTTTTAGTGAATCTTATATATCATCTTTATAGTATATTAATAATAACATATAGAAACAATTTTCTTTAATTGAAAATTAAAACTTGTATCATTACTAACAATATTTACAAAATAAAATCCAAACCTATTATTCTTTGTGGAATTCAAATAATTTTAGCTCATTTACTTAACACTGATATCATGAGAATTCGGCCATCCTATCTAATCTAGTCCTGGGTAAATTAGTTTGAGCAAAACGGATATAAGGAACAGTTTTCGTAATATATAAGGAATGGCAAAGCATAAAGAGAAAAGGATGTCACTCAACCAATATGCTCTGAAAAAAGCTATTAGTGACCACAATACACACTATGATTTCATTTTCAAACACAAGAAACCGCAGCATGAATAACATTATTCACTAGAAAACAACCAAAAGAGTGTCACGTAGATGCATGGAAGCTAACGGGACTCTTACTACCCGTATGTCAGTATCCAACAAATGGTCACGTGCAAAAAATAATATCTACGTGTAGAATATCAAGAGTCAGGTATTCCTAGAAACAGAATCCAGCACAAGTCAATTCTCATTATAAAGCAACAAAGGGTAGATTTAACGAAAAAGACAATAACAGGACTCCTCTTGCTAATGCGACAACAAAAACACAATCCAACAGTACAGAGTTAGTGACTAATAACTTTATTACAGAAACGACAAGAATACAACAATCTACTAGAATCCGAGTTCTAAATACCGACAAAAAATAAATTCATATGGAATTGAACCATAATACTTCAAATCAAATACCCAAATCAGTAACTAAATTTGTGGTATTCCTGTAGTTTAAGTCCAGTGGACAGGCTCGGTTAAAAGTATTGAATATAATAGTAATTCTACACAAAATCTTCATGGGGGGTGTTAAAATAGAAGACTTAGCGGAAATAGAGTAGTATATTAGTTGGTGTGTGGGGTTTTTGTTTACCATTTGAAATATAAAACCACAAATTGTTATCATATCTGCAAGTCCCCTAGTTTGAGTCCCATAGAATAAGTAGTTGAATAAATATGTGGCATACCACAAGATCATGTCAAGCTTGTAACAAAGAAAAGGTCTAAACACAACAGCACTTTCAAGAATCAAGAACCCATAAGCTCATTTTCCTTGCAAGCCTAAAGCATGAGCTCATATACCTTTTATGTGGACAACTTGCATTCTTGAATATGGAATCAAAAATACAGATATTAAAATTCAACAACTCTAAAAGAAAGTAAATGAAAATACCAACTGCCAGAAGAAGAATTATTATCTTCACCAACATGCATTCCAATTCAATTATAAAATGTATCCAACCTTTTTTGAGATAGCCTTCAAGAAATCATAAAAGCAAGAAACATATATGAAAAAATAAAAATAAACCCAATTCAAGCATTAGTCCAAACAATCATTTGATGGATTTTTAAACCAAACGCTTAGATGACCATTAAACCCAGAAAGAAAATAAAAAGACAATAGGTTTGCAATGAAATTGACTAAATTTAACCAATTATCACAAATGTGAAAAGTATAAATCTCATCAACCCATTTAATTATATTAAAACAAAGGGGATTTTGAAAAAAGGTCCTCATAATTCTCAAAGTGTATAATAATAGGACACTCCACATAATTTTATAAATTTAGTCTATGTACTAAAAACACCATGAAAAATGATGCCGCTGACGCGGACCAAAAAAATGAACTCCAAATGTTATTGTACCACATGAATTGGATTTATAAACTTGAAAAGCATTATCCTAAAAATCCAAATATAGAAAGAAACGTGACATTTACCTTAATTCTCTATAAAAAAAATATATCTACAAGAGAAATGTAAAGAACGATCAATGAAGATTCCCCAAATTTAGGTATATTAGTCAAAGAAAGCCGTTTATTTTCTGGAACCCGTCTATTCAGATAATAAAAAAATCAAAAACAAATCCACGAGAGAGAGAGAAAGATAATAAAAAATAGACGGACCATGAGATGGACAAGCTTCTTGTTGTGAGTAGAAGTATCAGAGCTCTGTAAAGCCCTTCTTATTAAGAATTCCAATTTTGCTGATGTTTAATGTTATAAACACAAACAAGTTATTTATTTTGAATAGTACAAGTAGCAAAGCAACCAGTGTTGCAACGGATCATGGCGTCATTTGGTAGAGCAAGAGACTAAGACTGACAAGGAAGTTGTAAATTGCGGTATGGGTAAATTGGTCAATAAAATAAATTTGGCGATTAAGTACCAAACCCCGTGCAGGCAAGAAACCAGGCTAGCATTGCCGTTTGAAGACATTCGTGTTAGGTCGACGTGGAATGCAAACCGTTCCATCGCTGATGCTGCTACTTCGTATGCCGCATTCATTAATTTCGCTAAAATCAAATCAAATCAAATCAAATATTAGGCCGCCCCTCCGTCTCTCCTCGTATAAGGGTTTGGCTAAAGAGAGGTGCTTTAGGTACCGGTTTCAATGCACCGGTTGAGCTTACCGGCTGATGTGGCATAGATTTTTTTGGGTTTAGCCTATTAAAAACTGAGGAATGTTTTTACAAAAATAGTTTTATCAAAAATAAAAATAAAAACTAGTTTTAACACACAAAAAACAGTTTTTAGCAAAAAATAAAAAACAGTTTGATACAAAAATAAAAAACATAAATGCACAAAATCGGTGTAACTATCATTTTTTCAAATAAAAAAGGTTTTAATCAAGAAAAACAAGTTTTAAACATGTCAATATCAATTTCTTTAAATATAATGACAATACATTGGAAAAAAAAAAAAAATTTAACGTCGACTCATGTCAGCAATAATCAATTGCAACACTTCATGTCAGCGTGTCGCAACCGACACATATGACACGACACGACAAAAACAAAAGAAAAAAATATTTTTTAGCAAAAGATGTTCTTAACAATAAAAAACAATTTTGACAGAAACAAAAGAATTTTTTCATGATTTTTTTTTTTTTTTGTAAAAAAAATATTTTTTAAACTAGTTTTAATACAAAAAATTGTTTTATAAAAAAAATTAAAATCAATTTTCTTAAACATATTTTGTTAGTGCCGCTGATGTGGACCAACATCCATTAAATAATGCGGATCCGCGCCAGAGACAATAATTGATCGTTGTTTTCTATAAATATATATAAAAACTAGGAAAACATTTGTTTTTAAAAAAAACATTTTTTTTGTAAAGAAAACAAATAACATTGTTTTTTAAAAATATTTTTTTACGTTTCAAAAACACACGAAAAACTCTTAAAGTTGTGAAAAAAAGAAAAATCACAAAAATAAAAGTTGTTTCTAAAACATAAAAAGTTGTTTTAAAAAAAAACAATGTTGTTTTTAAAAAAATCGTATTCTAAAACATTTTTTTTATAAAGAAAACAGTTTTTTAACGGTTAAAACTGTTTGTTATATAAAAAAATAACATTGGTTTTTTTAAAAAATGTTTTTTTAAAAACAACTTTTTACTTTTCACGTTTAAAAAAAAACGTTTTACCGTGAACTAAAAAACATAAAAAATAGCTTTTATCAAAATAAAAATAAAAGTTTTAAAATCAATTTGTCAATGCCGTTGGCGCGGACCCAGATCCCTTAAATGATGCGGCTCCGGGCCAACGACATTAAACGATCGTTGATTTTTATGTGTCGATCACAATACTGGTTATTATCGCTGGCGCGGACCTACATTCATAAGATAATAACCAATGTATTGCAACTGACACATATGACACAACACGACAAAAACAAAAGAAAAAACATTTTTTAGCAAAAGATGTTTTTAACAATAAAAAATAATTTTGACAAAAAGAAAAAAAAATTAATGATAAACACGTTATTTAGTAAAAAAAATAATTTTTAAACTAGTTTTAACACCCACAAAAAATAGATTTTAGCAAAAAAAAATTGTTTTATCAAAAAATAAAAGATTTGGATCATGATCCGCGCTCGCTTTTTTATTTGGATCGTGATCGTGTTTGTTACAGAATAAAAGATTCATAGTCGCATTGTGTAATTTTTTAATTGGTTTGTGTTAGTAAAAAAATGATTTTGTGTTTTGTCTTGTTGTATTTTAACACATATTTATGTATAATGTGTATTTAATATTTTTTATTGGATGGATTTTTTTTCCTTTAAAGTTATATGATATAAAAATAAATAAATAAATAAATTTATAGCAATAAAGCAAATAAGAGAGTATTTTAATGAGGTGGCTATATTTTTAACTCTCAAATGAAAGTTGAAACCATCATGATGCCACCTTAGCTGACACATCAGTCGATGGAGAAATCCGGTAGACTCAAACCGGTACAAGAAGCATTATTCTTGGCTAAATAGTTTAAGAATTTACTTTTTATCTCCCATTTGATAAAGTGGGCCTTAGTTGTCATGTTCTCTTTTTCAAATATTTCCTTCATTATTTTATTTTAATTTTGTAATTACTAATGTGACCATTGTTTGATAGATGTAAGAGGGAGGGAAAGATATGTATGAATGTAATAATTTAAATTGGGTCATCAAATAAAGAATGGGAGTAACAAAATGTGAAATCATGAATAATAATTTATCAACTCGTAATAAAGCGCATTTCGACTCTCCAAACATAA
Source organism: Sambucus nigra (assembly GCA_949130495.1). Classification (NCBI taxonomy): domain Eukaryota; kingdom Viridiplantae; phylum Streptophyta; class Magnoliopsida; order Dipsacales; family Adoxaceae; genus Sambucus; species Sambucus nigra. Next base: position 674,536,680 of record OX422212.1, read on the forward strand.
CAAATCATAAAACTAAATATTATGTTGTTGATAAGTAAATTTGATTCATTTAAGTGACATGAGAGTTTGAGATTCATAGTCATTCTAGATGTCATTTATTTCAGCTATTTCGATATATTTATTCAACGATATCTCGATCTTATCCTGCATGTTGGAAACTTTCCATTTACCCCCATAATCATACCATTCTTAATAGAGTGCATCTTTTGTTTTAATAGGAGATCCCACAGTCTTGGTATATCGGATGGTTGTTCCCCGTTAGTTGAATTAGAATTTGGAAAATGTGATCACTTCTTAATACAGTTGGGAAAGAAAGCATAGATGAAGAGGAAAAAAACTCACTAACCTCCTCGTCCATTAAGATGACCTTCAACAAATTTTTCGAGGCTTTGCCATGAGGGTAGGGTTCAATCGAGTCTCGTTAATAAATATGACATTTGATTTGTCAATTTTTTTATAATTTTTGGAGATTTTTAATGGGTAAATTTGTTCACTTGATAGTTCAACAACCATCATCTTTTAATGCGTGTCACATATAATAGGAATGAGTACAATAGGTTAATAAGTGGACTAATTTATTACGTAATCCAGGGTATGATTAATAGATTATGGTTAAGGTAGTGTGAAAGCAGTGTGGATTTTTGTGTTGCAATTATTGGGAAAATGGCAAATAGGTTGTTGTTAACTTATACAACCTTTTATTGGATATTCGACTTATTGGAAAGAAAGAGAATTTGGAATCGATGTCTTTAAAAACTACTCATATTGGACTAACCCCAACATATTTATATACAAGAATGCAAAAAAAATAGTCATAAATATAATTAAAAACTCTATTGATTGTCAAATTAAAATAAGAAACATGTGTTGTCCACCATTAATGTGAGGATTCTCAAGTAAACTAACAAGAGAATTAATTAACCAACTTATAAAATATAAAAGATCTATTAACCTCATTCATGATATGTCAAAATTTCTACTAAACCAATTTGCACACACCAAATGAATAGTTGTTAATTTAAAATAAGGAGCGTAGATAATTTGAAATCATTCTTAACATGAGGAGTAATATATAGAGAAGCTCCAAACAAAATTTAAGCAAATATCATTGTCGTGTGAACTAATACATAAGTTGTTAGTGGAGTCGCATTTTTTGGTAACTAAGGCCTAGGAAATTGACTTGGTATTTAGTTATACGTCTTGTTTTTATATTTTAAGAATTATAGTAACCCCGTTAATTTTATCTATTATAGAGAGCATCTTTAAAATGGAGAGCAACATTTAAGTGAAAGTATAACAATATATTCTAATTAAGTTATTTCATTATTGCTTATTATTTATTTATTTTGCAATATAGATATAGCGAGCCTAGTGAAGCTCCGCATTTTCTTTCTTCAATTTAAAGAGCCTGCTTAAGGGAAAAAATACACAATGGATTAGTATTTTTCACTCTTGGTTATACTTTGTATCATTCTTTAGTTGTCGGCGTCTTCCCAAGTCAGGAGTTAAGGTGTGAAAGAGTGTAAAAAGAAGTTATGCATGGGAAATGTAAGTTGATGTTCCTATTTGTAAGTCTCCACCTTAATACATTTGTGTAATATCCCGTGCTTTTATGTTTATTTAATTTTTACGGGTGCATATAACTATTAATTTAATTGGAAAATTTGAATTGGGTTCGATAAATATTAATTAACGAGTTAAGGATTGATATTTCTTATTATTATTATTATTATTATTATTATTATTATTATTATTATTATTATTATTATTATTATTATTATTATTATTATTATTATTATTATTATTTACTTTACGTGTGATAAGTAAATAGAGATGTGATTTACTATGTTTCGTGCATGAGTAAAAAGCGACGAATTGTTATATTATGTCGATAGAGAGTTACATCGGTGGCTTTGTACATTTTATGGGCAACGCTTACTGTACGCACATGTCGGGTCCAATTAATGAGATGTCGGTGTATTTATAGTTGGGTGACTCAGATGATATTTTTGAGTGCACAAGTGATCCAGAATGGATCGAAATAGTCTAGAATATGTATCCCGGGTGTTAAAGTTGGGCTTCGAGAGTTTTTTAGACGTAGCAAGACCCGTATGGGGGTATAGTGATCTTTCTACCTCTAGGGTTAAATCGAAAAATGGGATTAAGTTATGTGTGACACCCCGACTAATTAAATACCGGGTAGCTACTCCTTTATTAAATTAATACAGAATATCAAGTTGGTTCAGTCTTAGCATCACTGTCGAAAATATTTAGTTAATTACTAGCCACCTAATATTTAATATAGAGAGATGCCAAAATTTTATTAATGAAGTTAACAATTAACCGAGTAATTAAATTATCATTCATCAATCACATAAACAATCACATATGAATAACCAACTTAATGAAATAAAGTGAGTCTGGAGTAAACACTCCAATGATAATACCAGAGTAAAATAAAATCTCAATACAAGAGTCTGAATAAATGAACCAACATCTGGAATATGAAAATATGTATCTACAATCTCTAAATAAGAATGGGCGACATGCCCTAACTGATATGAATTACTTTGAAGGAACCAAGGATAAATGTGGAGGCGTCTAATACCAAGATCCTATAGCTTCCACAGCAGTTACAGCACGTCATCAGAATGGAACTCATATGCTTGGCGTCCCTGTGGCTGGGCACCTAAAAGGTTTTTACAAAATAAAATAGATTTGGAGGAAAACGGGTCAGAGCCCGAGGTGAAAACAGTTTAAAAACATCAAGTGTTTAATTGCATTAAACAGTAAATATTATATGCATGTTAGTTGCGTACTCTCACATGAATTTCTCACCCCTCAACTAATGTGCACGCCTAGCGAATACCCTTAAGCCATTCTAGTTATGCCACTATCTAACTAGTCTGTACTAACTCCTGCTTTCATATTCGAATATAGGGTGCCTACTCGTGTTACCCAAACAAGTCATAATCATATCCCACATTCACATTCATTAAATTACTTATCTCAAGTGTTATTTAAATTCTCACATTCTTAACCCGTTCAAATATCTTAGTTATTCACATCTATTAAGCAATAGTGAGCCAGTCACAAGTACATATATAAATCATTCTCAGTACATATATACATATATGGCACCCCTAGGCTAAGCTGCGGTGCACGCATACTCTGCTATCAAGTTCATATACATCACGTATGTAAGGATCACTCGTTTCGAATCACTCAGGAACCATCTCAATACAAATCACACATATTGGAGGCGAACATAGTTCACATACCCATGGGTCACGCACATACCTACGCTCCCATGGTCAGCTGACTTATCAACTCACAAATAAGTTATTCACAGTTATATGTCTTTAAGGTACCAATTTAAATCCCCCCGAAGGCACACAAAGATAAGATAGTCCTTTTTCGAAAATCAACCTCCCGTGATAGCAAGTATGGTAGGTATGTCATACACACAATAATCCAGATACTAAGTAATCACATAACTTAGGTAATCATCACAATAATATAGGTATACACCAACCCTATATCTTAAGTCTCATACGTATCATAGTGTCATCCCGAATATTCCACGTAGTATGTTTAGAGCGACAACTCTCGTCGTATAAGTCTGAATACTTAAACCTACCTCATAAGGTTACCAAGTCACCTACTAGTCTCTAAGATTATCTCAGTAATTCCAAGTCCCTCTTCTACTGGTCCTAACCTTAAATTAACATTCTTCCACTTTAAATCCCAATTTTTATGAAACTTCTAACCGTACCTCACTCGGTAACACTCGTAAGTATTCCATTAAATCCCATAATGTATAACATATTCCGGGCATTAACTACAACCCTACTGACCTTAACCAAGTCCCCCAATATTCTATTAAACCCCCTAAGAGTTCTTACAAGCTTGGGATTTGTCAAACCTTAAAGGGAAATAATCTAAAAAAATCAGGAGGAGTCGATCGATCGAGGGGAAGGGGTCGATCGATCGACATTCATGGGTCGATCGATCGATCAAACAGATATTGCGATTCTGCATAATTTTCCCTACCGGTTTCATCAAATTTAACCCTCAAATTCTCTACTATAATGTCCCAAACTCCCAAATATTTATTCCTAACATCATACTAACATAAATACATAAGTTCTAACATTTTAGAATCATTAAATCATAATGGGAAATCAATTTCTTGGCTCAAATCATATATTTTTCATAAAAACCCTGGTTCTCCTATTTTCTCCAAGAACATTATATAACTCAATACAAAACTCATAATTCTCTACACATGGATCATAATTTCGTGGTTGCTATATTCCCAGAAGTAAAACTACATGCAAAACCTACCCAGATTACGATTTTAATTCTTCAAATCGATTCATTCATTATATTTTAAGGTTATTCTCCAATTCTAAACTAACATGGATGAGATATGCACTGAATTATTGCAATTTAAATCACTTGCCTAGAAATAGAAGTTCTGATCCTTTGGAGAAGATGATACGGGAGTAATCCTCTCTTCTCGATCTATCCGAGGGTGGTGCAAAAAGCCTAAAGGTGGTTGTTTTCCTTTGGTAACTTCCTTCATTCATCTCTAATGTCCGTTTGAATCTTGGTGATGGAAATCCTAGGGCTCTAACCTAATGGCTGGTAAAGCTTTCTAAATTTCGTGGGTTACTATTCCTCAAATAGTAAAAATGACTAAAATTGTCACGACCCCGACCCGAAAATAGTAGGGAACGAGTGTCTTGACATGCCACCAAGGCATCCAAATATTCTGGCCTTAAAATTTTTTTGTTTTAAAATATATGTAGCGAAAATATAATCACATGGTTATGAATCGTAAAATACTGAAAGTGAAGGAATTACATCATCAGAGCTTTCTAAAGGGAACTTCATTTGTATTAAAATATCAACGAGTTACAACTTGACACAAAGAGCTAAACATGCTCTATCTAATTAAACAAACTTCTACTTAAGGTAACAAAAAGATCTTTAAAAGCTAAATCTTCAACATAGTCCTTTTTCGTTCCATCCACGAACTTAATTATTTCCTGAAAAATGGTTATTTATACAACGTCAGCTAAAAGCCGAATGAGATTCAATCTCCAGACATGCCGGTTTTTCAGAAAATTGATACCTATTCAATTTAGAACAGAAAGTATAGACATAAAGATAGGAATTTCAAGTAATATATATAAAGTAGATGACAATATATATATTCAGAGTAAATAGTTCAGAACAGAGCAGATAAAATAATTGAGCATATGTCAATTATTCAGTTTTAGTGACCATGTACACTCTAATACCCAGACAGATAGTGTTACCAAATGTTTCCACCCGGTAACATCACAGACAGATAATCATGATTTCTGGAACAACGCCTTGTTTAGGGCACACCAGCGATAAACCAGCTGGGAAGGTACCACCCAAATATTTCCACCCGGTAGTCCAGGCCAATATAGTAAGAGAGTTTCCATAGGCCGAATCAATAATTTCAGATTTCAAATCAGATGTTTATATGGAGAGATATAAACATATAACAAACGGCGGAATTATCGGTATCAGATGCATTTTGAGAATAAAAGCATTTAACAAAATATACATAGTTTGCATAATATAATATAATCAAATATGCGTAAGAAATTGCATAGAGTACTCACCTAAAATAGAGGTCGAAATTATAGATAATGAGTCTTCGATCGCACGTTAATCTAACAAATACGATAAAGGTTTAAGTATATGTTCTAAACAAGGTCCAGTCTACATATTGTATTTTAATAGTAACTTTTTTTCAAAGGATTACACAAAAACCATTTTCTTAACTTTTAAAACTTATTGATCGTAATTAAAGGATTCAATTCATAGTTCTTCCTAATCAGTCGGTTCCCAACAGAGATGGAGGGTCACAGGGGCACGCTTAAATACCATCTCCTCTAGACAGAACATTGCCGGATTCATTCCCAGTAGAGATGGAGGGTCATAAGGGCACCACTTAAATACCATCTCGTCTAGACAGAATTTCTCCGGGCCTGACTTTGGAATTACTTAAATGGGATTCCATAATAACGAGCAATTACTTTTAAAAAATCATTTTTAAAAGCGTATATACAATTTCAAACAAGTTTACATGAAAATAAAATCAACTTCGATTTCTTTTAAACTTTAAGTTTTGATTAGTGAAGTCCTTAGTGTATTTTACCAGCATAACTACTAAGTAAAGCTCTAAAACACAAAAATTAAAACTATAAAAATACATTATAACATTTAAATAAAATCATACCTACGAAATGAATTCTTTCTTCGACATTATAGAACTCCTTCTTAAGATATTTCCCAAGATTTCTATCACTCTTTCTTACTATAATTCTCAAGGAATTGGTGTGAGTTTCAAATGAACCCTAAGGCCCTATTTATAGGTTTCCAAAAGTATTACGGTGTTGACACGTGTCTAATGACTAGGCTTTTGGATTGGTGATTCAACACCGAGGTGTCGTGATCCGGAGTGGTCTTGCAGTGTTAATATCACCAAATGATGACAAGTGTTTTAGCTCTCTCTCTACAGATGACATGTGGAAGGTGGAAGTGACCAGCACGTGGTGGAAAGATGATAAGGGTATAAGGGTCATTTCACACATGAAGGGTATTTTGGTAATTTCACACTATATATTTTGAATATTTTTTAGAGGTCCTTGAAAATATTTTATTTACAAAATGGCCCATTTTATATTTTTATTTTAGTCGTTAAAGTTTCATAAAATTATATTTTCTACCCCAAAACTTATTATTTGCCTTAAGATATGTCATAAGACTTCGATTTGATCCAATTTACAGTTGATTCTTCGTAATTAAAAATGGGGTTTATTATATTGATAGACAATAATACCACATATCTAATAATACAACATTTATAAGATAATAAGTAACACAAGAGTGTAAAAACAAACTATATAAAAGTGGGGTCATTACATCCTACCGTCCTTATAAAAAGTTTGGTCTCCAAACTTTACTTACATTAATTTTCAAAAAGGTATGGATATCGCTCCTTTATCTCATCTTCCCGCTCCCACGTTGCTTCTTCAACAGAATGATTCCGCCATAATATTTAACTAGTGGAATAACCTTGCTTCATAATATTTGATCTTTATGGTCCAAAATTTCCACTGGATGCTCAATGTATGACAAATCTTCTCTAACTTGAAGATGTTCATGACTTAAGATATATTTTGGATCTAGGACATATTTCTTTATCATTGATACGTGAAACACATTATGTACACTAGAGAGTTCCGGTGGTAAGGCTATTTTATACGCAACAGCTCCTATCCTTTCAAGGATTTCAAAAGGTCCTATGTATCTTGGGCTCAACTTCCCTTTCTTCCCAAATCGTATCACTCCCTTTGCAGGCGATACTCGTAAGAACACATAATCTCCTCTTTGGAATTCTAACTGTCGGCGTCGATTGTCAACATAACTCTTTTGACGGCTTTGAGCGGTTCGAAGTCGGTCTTATATTAATTTCACCTTTTCTGTTGTGATCTGAATCAATTCTGGTCCCAAAAATTTTCTTTCCCCAACTTCTACCCAACATGTAGGGGAATGACACCTTCTACCATAGAGTGCCTCATACGGAGCCATTTGAATACTTGCTTGATAGCTATTATTATATGCGAATTCCACTAATGGTAAATGATCATCCCAATTCCCTTTTAAATCAAGTGCACATGCCCTAAGCATATCCTTTAAGGTTTGAATAGTTCTCTCTGATTGTCCATCCGTTTGAGGATGAAAAGCAGTGCTAAAATTCAATTTTGTTCTCATGGCTTCTTGTAGGCTTTTCCAGAAGCGAGACACAAATCTAGGGTCACGGTCAGAAATAATTGAAATTGGGGTTCCATGAAGCCTAATAATTTCCTTTACATACAAGTTAGCTAACTTTTCTAAAGAATGGGTAATCTTAATGGCAAGAAAATGAGCAGATTTAGTTAGCCTATCAATAATTACCCAAATAGAATCATTACCACTTGAACTCCTTGGTAAACCTATCACAAAATCCATAGTGATATGTTCCCATTTCCACGCAGGGATAGGTAGGGGTTGTAGTAATCCTGATGGTTTTTGATGTTTTACCTTTACTTGTTGACAAACCAAACACTCAGATATAAATTTTGCTATCTCCCTCTTCATATTATTCCACCAAAATACTTCTCAAAGATCCCTATACATTTTTGTACATCCGGGATGAAATGTGAATCTTGAGTAATGACTTTCCTCCAAAATTTGCCTTTTTAGTTGGGCATCACAAGGCACATACACTCTATTTCCAAACCTCAATATATCATCTCGCATCGCAAATTCAGTTCTCTTACCCTCGATGACTTCTTCTCTAATCTTCTTCAGTTGTGGGTCATTTACTTGCGCAATTTTGATCCTCTCCATCAACATGGATTGTACTTGTAAGTTTGCAATTATTCCTCCTTTGCTATAGATACGTACATCTATTTCCATACTTCTCAAATCCCTTAACAGTGCTTCTTGGATTGTAATAAGACATGCTAAATTTGGTATAGACTTCCTACTTAAAGCATCGGCTACTACATTAGCTTTTCCCAGGTGATAGTGAATATTTACATCATAATCCTTCATCAATTCTAACCACCTCCTTTGCCTCATATTCAACTCTTTCTGAGTAAATATATACTTCAAACTCTTATGATCGGTATAAATCTCACAAGTCTCACCATACATATAGTGCCTCCAAATATTAAGAGCAAAAATTACAGCTGTTAATTCTAGGTCATGGGTTGGATAATTCTGCTCATTGGTTTTCAACTGTCTCAAGGCGTAAGCTACTACTTTTCCATTTTGCATTAGCACACATCCCAAACCATTTTTAGAAGCATCGCTATAAATCACAAATCCCCCTGTCCCGGAAGGAATAGTCAAAATTGGGGTAGTTACTAATCGATTCTTAAGTTCTTGAAAACTTTTCTCGGCTTCCTCAGACCATTCATATTTTACCTTCTTTTGTGTTAACCTAGATAGAGGTTTGACAATGCTAGAAAATCCTTCAATAAATCTTCGGTAATAACCTGCTAATCCAAGGAAATTACGAATCTCACTCACATTAGTTGGTCTGGGCCAATCTAGTATAGCCTCAATCTTTTGAGGGTCAACTGACACTCCCTCTTTGGATATTACATGTCCTAAAAAAGAAACACTAGGCATCCAAAACTCACAATTCTTTAATTTTGCATATAATTTCTCTTTCCTGAGGATTTGTAATACCGTCTCTAAATGCTTTTCGTGTTCTTCAATACTTTTGGAATAAATAAGGATGTCATCAATGAAAACAACCACACACTGATCCAAATATTTCCTAAACACCCAATTCATCATATCCATAAAAGCGGCTGGTGCATTAGTTAGTCCAAATGGCATTACAAGAAATTCATAGTGACCATATCTAGTACGAAAAGCTGATTTTGAAATATCATCATCCTTAATCTTCAATTGATGATAGCCCGACCTAAGGTCAATCTTAGAGAATACTTGTGCACCTCCTAATTGATAAAACAAGTCATCTATACGAGGTAAGGGGTATTTATTCTTAATGGTTACCTTATTCAGCTTACGATAATCTATACATAGTCTCATTGTCCCATCCTTCTTTTTCACAAATAACACTGGAGCACCCCAAGGCGATATACTTGGTCTGATAAAACCCTTGTCTAAAAGGTCTTCAAATTAAACTTTTAACTCTCTTAATTATAAAGGTGCCATACGATATAGTGGTTTTGAGATTGGTATAGTTCCAGGAATAAGGTCAATGGTAAATTCTATTTCTCTATTAGGAGGTAGACCAGGTAAATTATCAAGAAAAACATCCATAAATTTCTTAGCAATAGGAATATCTTCTAATCTAGGCTCTATCATCTCCAAACTAGTAACAGTTGCAAGAAATCCTTGACATCCCTTCTTAAGAAAACTATAGGCTTGCATTAAGGAGATAATACACATCGGAGATGTGATGCCAGTTCCTTCAAAACTAAATTTTGGTTGGTGCCTTAGCATGATGTGATGCTAACCAATCCATCCCCAAAATGATTTCAAAATATTTAATGTCTAAAACTATCAAATCAATAAATAGTTTATGACTATCAATATCTATGGGGCAAGCCTTGTATACTAATTTACCCATCAATAACTCACCCGAAGGAGTAGAAACATGTATGTTATGATTCAAGGGTTCAGGCAATTTATAAAGGCAATTTAATACATGTATAGATATGAACGAATGGGTAGAACCAGGATCTATCAATGCTTTAAAAGGCTGTGCACATATAGAAAGTGTACCTGACACTACCGCATTAGAAGCTTGGGTATCAGAAAGCCCGAAAACTCTACCATGTCTGTCTTGATCCTTCTTTGCGCTTGAAGGCTTTATCAGAACCCTTATTGGGTTTGGGTAGTCTTTTATCTGATGTACTTTTTGTCCACATCTAAAACAAGCTCCTGAATCCTTATAACAAGGTCGTCCTCCATGCATCTTTCCACATTGCTGACATGTCTGGTTATTATACTGTTTGTTATCACTAGATCCCCCAACATTGGATATGTTCCTAAAGAAATTTATATTATTCGGGTTCTTTCCTTTTTGTTCCCCAAACTTCCTCTTTCCATCTCTAATTCGATTGTACTCCTCACCATCCCTCTCAGCTATTGTAGCCCTAGTCACGACTGTAACACCCCGCCTAATTAAATACCAGGTGTCCATCCCCATACCAAATTAAAACAGAATATACAGTTGGCTCATTCTTAGCATCACTGTCGAAAACATTTACAACTCACCCAATACTCAATTAAGCCGGTGTTAAAAAACTTTCCAAATTTTAATTCAACAAAATCCATTTCCAGTTTAAGAATAACACAATACATTTTATTCTACAACACTTAACTGAATAGATAACACAAAAGAATTTAAATGAAGTTGGAATAAACATTCCCAAATAATATAAATCCATTACAGTAATCCCAACAATATCAAATGTATTAAAATGACACGAATACCCTAGTATTTGACCCCGATAGAAGAAGATAACTGAATCCTTTGGGCGACATGCCCTAACTAAGAATACTGTGAATCAAATGAAGATAGGCGTCTAAGAAAAACTCCATAAATCCATAGCCTGTCTTAATCCGCTAAGATTGGCGTCCCTGTTGCTGGACACCTGATATAGAAGATACAATAGAAAAGAAAATATGCAAGGAAACGGGTCAGAGCCCGATTGTGTAAATGATTTTTAAAACAGTAAGTATTTAACAAGTGCAATAAATCTTTTATTATGTACATGTTAGACCCAACTCTCACTTGCCATTCTCACCTCTCAACTAGAGTGCACACTTAACGTTTCCTATTAACCTCCTAGTTAATAGTTCCTCTTTAACAATTCCATAAAATAATTCCATTCCCATATCATAATCCCCGTATGTCCCATACCATACGTCACATTATTATTCATTTACATTTTTCATCGCTTCTCATTAACATGAGTCATTTCTCATTAATATGAATTAAGTTTTTCAATAAACATTCATTAACTTAATTCAATTATCTTTCTCTATTCACCGTTATCTACAATTATCACCGTAGATAATTTAACCACAATAAATCCAATCATTCATTTAATCCATTATATATATATATATATATATATATATATATATATATATATATATATATATATATATATATATATATATATATATATATATATATATACGACACCCCGAGTCACAGCTGCGGTGCAATGCATTACTCTGCTATCATGTCCCAATATCGCTTGTCGCCGAATAAGGGACTAAAGGTTCGTTAAGATTCCTCGAACCAAAAACAACAACACAATCATTGGAGGCGAACATAGTTATCATACCCATGGGTCACGCACATACCTACGTACCCATAGTCAGCGGACTTATCAACTCCCTGATAAGTCTTTCATAGACCTATGTTCTCGAGCGACAAATCAAAGATCCCATGGATTCATCAGGATACGACTGCCTTCACGCGCAAACCTCCCACCGATAGCAAGTAATCTAGGTATGTCATACACATAATCATTAATCAATCAAATAGGCATTATCATACCTATAGTATACTAACAACAAGGTACTCACATTAACCTTAGATTATTCCCTTACGTAGCATTATATCTCTTTAAATCCCACGTATTAAAATGTCATATCTTTACTTCATAATTTAATTATCCTCGCATCCTATAACATCTCTCCACTCCCAACGTCGTTAAGGTTCATGCGCGGAGCGTCTCGCAAAGCGAAATCCAAACAAGGAACCCCTCCAATACACTACTACTTAACTTTATCGATCGAGGAGGTCCGTCAACTTCAAATACGTGATCGGGATAACCTCACACCCTCTTTCAACCAAATGTGTTCTAAACTCCCATCTCTATCCAGGAGCCATACCATTACGCTCTTGAACTACACCCAGTCCTTGCGAAATCAATAATGAGCTTAAACTCGATCCTTGATGTTCATATTGTAATCCTAAGGCTACCCAGGTGTTACATTCAATCACCACTACTGGACCTATCCTTAATCCTCAAGCAAACCAATTATAATCCAACAAATGAATCTAGAAACAAAAATTTCTTTAATTTAATTATCATCATTATAATCAATTTAAATCCCAATCAAATTAATTCAAATCTTATCAAGGGTCTACTGATATTTTCTAAGTCCCATAATATCCAATTAATAATCACCAAAGAACCACAAAAGTTTTGGGATAAGAACCAACATTAAAAAGAAACAACATCATGAATTCTCATATTTTAAATACTCAGAAAAATCAGATCCAAAAATTATTCAAATCATCAATCCGACTTCAGATTTGTATTCTACACAAAAAATTGAGTCAGGTATGTGTTTTGAGTTTTTCTTAAATCTCATCCAAATGCACTCAAAAAGAAGATCTAAATATTCCAAATTGGCTCTTCTCATTCCACTCGTTTTTGCCTCTTTTTCCAGAAAATTATCAACATATTATCTTCAAGAACACTAAATTATTTTCAGAATTTCTTCCACAAATTGATGAATATTTATTGGATTACTAACTACCTACAACATGAGTTTAATTCCTATATATTTTTAGATTCCAAAAATCCATTAACAACTATATCCTTTCATCTTCCAAGCATGAAAATCATCTCTTTTTATAACTATCCTAACATGGAAAATATACGAACTTAAATTGCAAATATCAAACACTTGCCTTTACTGAAGATCTGATCCTTTAGGGTTGAATAACATAGGTGGTGATGGTGGTGGTGACCTTTGACCTTTCGTTCTCCTCCTTTCCAAGTAAGCTTTTCCCTTCCCAAGCAACCTTTCACTCTCTCTAGGAAGATGACTTCTCTATTTTGTGTAGAAGAGATGAATGAACCCACATTCAACTAATCTCCAAATACTTATAATAAGACAAAACCCGAAATCACTATTCATCCCCCTTGTAAAAATAACCAAAATGCCCTTTTGGGTTGTCTTTTCATTTCCAAATGACCCGAGACTCAAAATTAACATCCAAATAGACTTTTCTGACTATTTCGAACCTTCCGGATGCAACGACGCAGTCAAAATAACTATAAGGTCAATAGAAAATAAATTTCCTTTTTAATTTAATAAATTAGTCCCGACACATCCCATACCGCGTCTGACTAAAAATTCAAATTACCGAATTTATATCATACCATCATATCAATGACATCACATTCATATATTACCTAAATATCTTTAAGTAATATTCAGAATCATCCATTTTAATATCCACAATCCGGATAAAACCCAAATGAATTAATTAATAATAAAAATCCAATTAATCCATTAATTTAAAATATAACCCATTTTAAAAGTCATTAAAAATCACGGGGTATTACATACTTCTCCCCTTATAACAAAATTTTGTCCCGAAATTCAGGAATATAAATCATACCGGTAAGGTCAACTCCGAGTATAAATCTCACATCGCAAGAAATCTAAGACGTACCGCCCATACAATACATTAACGAAAATCCCTATCGATGTTATACGCCAAGCCTCACCATATAGTTCCAATTGAATCGAATATAAACTTTACCCAACCTTCCCTATACCATCCTCGTGACAAACTTTGGGAAAAATAAATGATCCTCTCGTATTAAACAAATAAATCCTGAAGTCACAACTACTTACTGTTTCACAATTTTGAAAACTACTACAATCAAATCATCCAGGGCGCCCATACACCCTATCGTACAACTTTCATTATAATAGCAAAGGTTATAAACTCATATCCTAAAGACCTAACTTATTTCGACTCCCAACGGTTATTAGTTTCATGCGTGGGGTGTCTCGCAAGTGAAATCCAAAAAAGGAACCACCCCGATACACTACTTCCTAAAGTAGTCGGTCATCGAAACTCCTAAGGTCCTTAGTCAATAGTATATAAAATTTGGTTTATCGAAAAAAAAAATATCAGGTTTATCGATTTAAAAAAAAATATATATATCAGGTTTATCGATTTAAACAAAAAAAATTTAGGTTTTATTGATTTCAAATAGAGTCTACTCATCTACTCTTCTCTAGAAGACAAGATGCTGGCTAATAGTAGTACATACGCTCTCGTATACCACAAGTTAATGCATGCCGATAGTCACATCATGCTCGGACATGCCCAAAGGAAGTAATCCTATGATAAAAATCAAACCTATGTGATAACATGTAATATATAGGTGTCCCACACCCCTCAGTGAGTCTACGTAAATAACGATGCTATAGGCTAAGTTTAGAAACCCTTTTAGCCCCCACAATATTAATCGCTAAAAAAATCAATACGCCTCATAATTCCTTAGATAGAAAACATACCCTCATTCGCGGATGGTGGTTGTTGAATCCCAAAATTATAACTTTGCTCCGATGAGTCAGGAAAAATTTTACCCCAAATTTTCAATTCTAGTTCACCACACTCCACTATATGCCCAAACCTTTAAATATATTGCCTTTGTTAGGTAACATACACAATTCCCGCATTTCAAGAACTTCTACTGATGTCTCTCCTCAATTTTCCATAATAGGGGTGACCTCGACTACGGTCATCGAACATACTTCATAACCTCCTAAGTACGATCTCCGCTATCCGTCCAATGGCCCTCATCTGCCATACTTCATTGTTCGATCACTCCCGAACGTAAATAAGATTCACTAATATATACGGAATCTTACCAAAGAAATCAACAATCCTAAACATAGGGCTCTACATAAAAGAACGCTAAGCTGAAAATACAGTAAGCCGTACAGATCCTAAAGGACACTAGAACCTGATGCTCTGATACCACCTGTAACACCCCGCCTAATTAAATACCGAGTGGCCAGCCCCATACCAAATTAAAACAGAATATACAGTTGACTCATTCTTAGCATCATTGTCGAAAACATTTACAACTCACCCAATACTCAATTAAGCCGGTGTTAAAAAACTTTCCAAATTTTAATTCAACAAAATCCATTTCCAGTTTGAGAATAACACAATACATTTTATTCTACAACACTTAACTGAATAGATAACACAAAAGAATTTAAATGCAGTTGGAATAAACATTCCCAAATAATATAAATCCATTACAGTAATCCCAACAATATCAAATGTATTAAAATGACACGAATACCCTAGAATTTGACCCCGATAGAAGAAGATAACTGAATCCTTTAGGCGACATGCCCTAACTAAGAATACTGTGAATCAAATGAAGATAGGCGTCTAAGAAAAACTCCATAAATCCATAGCCTGTCTTAATCCGCTAAGGTTGGCGTCCCTGTTGCTGGACACCTGATATAGAAGATACAATAGAAAAGAAAATATGCAAGGAAACGGGTCAGAGCCCGATTGTGTAAATGATTTTTAAAATAGTAAGTATTTAACAAGTGCAATAAATCTTTTATTATGTACATGTTAGACCCAACTCTCACTTGCCATTCTCACCTCTCAACTAGAGTGCACACTTAACGTTTCCTATTAACCTCCTAGTTAATGGTTCCTCTTTAACAATTCCATAATATAATTCCATTCCCATATCATAATCCCCGTATGTCCCATACCATACGTCACATTATTATTCATTTACATTTCTCATCGTTTCTCATTAACATGAATCATTTCTCATTAATATGAATTAAGTCTTTCAATAAACATTCATTAACTTAATTCAATTATCTTTCTCTATTCACCGTTATCTACAATTATCACCGTAGATAATTTAACCACAATAAATCCAATCATTCATTTAATCCATTATATATATATATATTCATATATAATACGGCACCCCGAGTCACAGCTGCGGTGCAATGCATTACTCTGCTATCATGTCCCAATATCGCTTGTCGCCGAATAAGGGACTAAAGGTTCGTTAAGATTCCTCGAACCACAAATAACAACACAATCATTGGAGGCGAACATAGTTCGCATACCCATGGGTCACGCACATACCTACGTACCCATAGTCAGCGGACTCATCAACTCCCCGATAAGTCTTTCATAGACCTATGTTCTCGAGCGACAAATCAAAGATCCCATGGATTCATCAGGATATGACTGCCCTCACGCGCAAACCTCCCACCGATAGCAAGTAAGCTAGGTATGTCATACACATAATCATTAATCAATCAAATAGGCATTATCATACCTATAGTATACTAACAACAAGGTACTCACATCAACCTTAGATTATTCCCTTACGTAGCATTATATCTCTTTAAATCCCACGTATTAAAATGTCATATCTTTACTTCATAATTTAATTATCCTCGCATCCTATAACATCTCTCCACTCCCAACGTCGTTAAGGTTCATGCGCGGAGCGTCTCGCAAAGCGAAATCCAAACAAGGAACCCCTCCAATACACTACTACTTAACTTTGTCGATCGAGGAGGTCCGTCAACTTCAAATACGTGATCAGGATAACCTCATACCCTCTTTCAACTAAATGTGTTCTAAACTCCCATCTCTATCCAGGAGCCATACCATTACGCTCTTGAACTACACCCAGTCCTTGAGAAATCAATAATGAGCTTAAACTCGATCCTTGATGTTCATATTGTAATCCTAAGGCTACCCAGGTGTTACATTCAATCACCACTACTGGACCTATCCTTAATCCTCAAGCAAACCAATTATAATCCAACAAATGAATCTAGAAACAAAAATTTCTTTAATTTAATTATCATCATTCTAATCAATTTAAATCCCAATCAAATTAATTCAAATCTTATCAAAGGTCTACTGATATTTTCTAAGTCCCATAATATCCAATTAATAATCACTAAAGAACCACAAAAGTTTTGGGATAAGAACCAACATTAAAAAGAAACAACATCATGAATTCTCATATTTTAAATACTCAGAAAAATCAGATCCAAAAATTATTCAAATCATCAATCCGACTTCAGATTTGTATTCTACACGAAAAATTGAGTCATGTATGTGTTTTGAGTTTTTCTTAAATCTCATCCAAATGCACTAAAAAAGAAGATCTAAACATTCCAAATTGGCTCTTCTCATTCCACTCGTTTTTGCCTCTTTTTCCAGAAAATTATCAACATATTATCTTCAAGAACACTAAATTATTTTTAGAATTTCTTCCACAAATTGATGAATATTTATTGGATTACTAACTACCTACAACATGAGTTTAATTCCTATATATTTTTAGATTCCAAAAATCCATTAACAACTATATCCTTTCATCTTCCAAGCATGAAAATCATCTCTTTTTATAACTATCCTAACATGGACAATATACGAACTTAAATTGCAAATATCAAACACTTGCCTTTACTGAAGATCTGATCCTTTAGGATTGAATAACATAGGTGGTGATGGTGGTGGTGACCTTTGACCTTTGGTTCTCCTCCTTTCCAAGCAAGCTTTTCCCTTCCCAAGCAACCTTTCACTCTCTCTAGGAAGACGACTTCTCTATTTTGTGTAGAAGAGATGAATGAACCCACATTCAACTAATCTCCAAATACTTATAATAAGACAAAACCCGAAATCACTATTCACCCGCCTTGTAAAAATAACCAAAATGCCCTTTTGGGTTGTCTTTTCATTTCCAAATGACCCGAGACTCAATATTAACATCCAAATAGACTTTTCTGACTATTTCGAACCTTCCGGACGCAACGACGCAGTAAAAATGACTATAAGGTCAATAGAAAATAAATTTCCTTTTTAATTTAATAAATTAGTCCCGACACGTCCCATACCGCGTCTGACTAAAAATTCAAATTACTGAATTTATATCATACCATCATATCAATTACATCACATTCATATATTACCTAAATATATTTAAGTAATATTCAGAATCATCCATTTTAATATCCACAATCCGAATAAAACCCAAATGAATTAATTAATAATAAAAATCCAATTAATCCATTAATTTAAAATATAACCCATTTTAAAAGTCATTAAAAATCACGGGGTATTACAACGACATCAATATATGATGTTAATTTCAGGATGGAAATTCGACTACGAATATTCAACCTTAACCCACGCTCAAACTTCTTCGCTCTTAAAACATCAGTTTCTATAACATGACGTGCAAAACGGGATAACTCTGTAAACTTTACCTCATATTGACTAACCGTCATATTCCCTTGCACCAGACTCATGAAGTCAGCTGCCATTTCGTCTTTCACCGTTTCCGGAAAATATTTCTCATAAAATATTACTAAGAAATCATTCCAACCTATGTAAGTATTCCTTTCCCCGTGTATTCTCTTAGTCATTCTCCACCAATGTTCAGCCTCCCCTTCTAACATAAATGTTGCAAATGACACCCTTTGTTCGTCGGTACACTCAAGAACATCGAGTATCTTTTCCATCTACATCACCTAACTTTCTGCCTCGGTGGGGTTAGGAGTACCTTTAAAAGATGGAGGATTCAACTTCTTGAACTATTCAATAGTACATCTACTTAGTTCAAGATTCTTTGGTACTCCATTGTTCACCTGCTGCTCCACAATCTTTGCCAGACTTTCGATTGCCTTGTATGCACCTTCCAATCCTTCTATACTCGAATCACTAGTTCCCATTGATGATTTTCTCTTGGTCATTTTCTACAGTCATGGCCAAACGTAAGATCTACTATACTATATCAATATTGAAAACTAAAAGACCAATTATAAATAATATAACACATAGGGAGGGTTATCACATAAATTAGATTTTTAATACTATCTCCTAAGGATGGAAATATAAAATCTATAACATTTGAAAACCTATGCTCAGTAGTCTACGGGTTCATAACCTATGCTCTGATACCACCTCTGTCACGACCCCGACCCGAAAATAGTAGGGAACGAGTGTCTTGACATGCCACCAAGGCATCCAAATATTCTGGCCTTAAAATTTTTTTGTTTTAAAATATATGTAGCGGAAGTATAATCACATGGTTATAAATCGTAAAATACTGAAAGTGAAGGAATTACATCATCAGAGCTTTCTAAAGGGAACTTCATTTGTATTAAAATATCAACGAGTTACAACTTGACACAAAGAGCTAAACATCCTTTATCTAATTAAACAAACTTCTACTTAAGGTAACAAAAAGATCTTTAAAAGCTAAATCTTCAACATAGTCCTTTTTCGTTCCATCCACGAACTTAATTATTTCCTGAAAAATGGTTATTTATACAACGTCAGCTAAAAGCCGAATGAGATTCAATCTCCAGACATTCCAGTTTTTCAGAAACTTGATACCTATTCAATTTAGAACAGAAAGTATATACATAAAGATAGGAATTTCAAGTAATATATATAAAGTAGATGACAATATATATATATTCAGAGTAAATAGTTCAGAACAGAGCAGATAAAACAATTGAGCATATGTTAATTATTCAGTTTTAGTGACCATGTACACTCTAATACCCAGACAGATAGTGTTACCAAATGTTTCCACCCGGTAACATCACAGACAGATACTCATGATTTCTGGAACAACGCCTTGTTTAGGGCACACCAGCGATAAACCAGCTGGAAAGGTACCACCCAAATATTTCCACCCGGTAGTCAAGGCCAATATAGTAAGAGAGTTTCCATAGGCCGAATCAATAATTTCAGATTTCAAATCAGATGTTTATATGGAGAAATATAAACATATAACAAACGACGAAATCATCGGTATCAGATGTATTTTGAGAATAAAAGCATTTCACAAAATATACATAGTTTGCATAATATAATATAATCAAATATGCGCAAGAAATTGCATAGAGTACTCACCTAAAATAGAGGTCGAAATTATAGATAATGAGTCTTCGATCGCACGTTTATCTAGCAAATAAGATAAAGGTTTAAGTATATGTTCTAAACAAGGTCCAGTCTACATATTGTATTTTAATAGTAACTTTTTTTTCAAAGGATTACCCCAAAACCATTTTCTTAACTTTTAAAACTTATTGATCATAATTAAAGGATTCAATTCATAGTTCTTCCTAATCAGTCGGTTCCCAGTAGAGATGGAGGGTCACAAGGGCACCACTTAAATACCATCTCCTCTAGACAGAATTTCATCGGGCCTGACTTTGGAATTACTTAAATGGGATTCCATAATAACGAGCAATTACTTTAAAAAAATCATTTTTAAAAGTGTATATAGAATTTCAAACAAGTTTAGATGAAAATAAAATCAACTTGGATTTCTTCTAAACTTTAAGTTTTCATTAGTGAAGTCCTTAGTGTATTTTACCAGCATAACTACTAAGTAAAGCTCTAAAACACAAAATTAAAACTATAAAAATACATTATAACATTTAAATAAAATCATACCTACGAAATGAATTCTTTCTTCGAAATTATAGAACTCATTCTTAAGATATTTCTGTGACACCCCGCCTAATTAAATACCGGGCGATCACTCCTTTATTAAATTAATTCAAGGTGAACAGTTGGTTCATTCTCAGCATCACTGACGATAAAATAAAATTTTCCAATTTAACACCCTAATTAATTAAGCTAAGTGTCAAAACCATTTTCATACATACTTTCCAAATTTTATTTAAAGAAAAATCATTTATTTTATTAACAACATTCAATAAGTAAGAATCACACCACATTAAATACTGCAACATAATCCAATTAATTTAATACATTCGTCAATCGAATGTCAACATACGAAATCTAAAGTCACACATCCAAACTGAATAAATCCCATAGTGACAATACTGGAAGTAACTGAAATACAAATGTCCAACAACGACGGAATAATGGAAAGAGCTGCACATGCCCAACTAGATGAAAATGCTAAGAGTGGATCCGAATGAATGAAGTCGTCTAATCAAGAGACCTGCAACTCCCACCTAAGCTGCAGCGCGTTCCTTCCAAGAGATCCTAAGCAAGACGCCCCTGTGGCTGGGCACCTGTAATATATACATATATATACAAGAGAGAGAGAGAAAGAAACGGGTCAGAGCCCGATAGTGTGTATGATTTAAAATTCGTTTAGCAAGTATTTAAATTGATACAGGCCAATGCAACAACATATTAGTGCGACACTCGCTTGAGAAATTCTCACCTCTCTTCTAATGTGCACACCTATCGCACTAACCTTCCCAATAGTCTATCTCATCATATAACACGCTATTCTTTCCCAATGGTTTAACTTATCTTATATTACTTGTAAGATTCAAAATTTAACAATTTAATTGTTTGAAGATACTATTTCAATTAGTAACCAAAGTTCTCATTTAACCTTTATAAATCAATAAATTTTCCAGTGTCATATTATACTTTTCAAACAAGTATTTCCGATTTATAGTCCAGAATTATTTCTCACTTACCATATCACAGCAACAGTTTAAATTTCCCAAATTCTAGATATATATACTAAGCACTCGTATAATATATACATTCTAACAGCACCAACATACAAACTATGGTGCAGGAATACTCTGCTATCCAATCCCCACATCGCTCACACTAAGGGATATACAAGTTCGGAATCACTCTCGAACTGTATCAACATATATACACAAACAAGATTGAGGCGAAGCATAGATTCCAAGTCTCTAAGAGGTCAGTACATACCCCACGCCTCTTAGGACCGTCTGAACTATCGATTCGATAGCCTGTACCAAGGATATCTATCTTCTAGGGTACAAGTCAATATCCCCCATAAAGGTCCCATCGAGATAAGATTGTCCCAGCGCGGTAACCTCAGGGATAGCAAGTAGCGCGGGTACGTTTTTCACACGTATATAATATATGCATACACAACCATATAAATATACCACTTATTATTATATCAATATAGGTTTCTCTCATCACCTATAATTACGATATTTATCCTTAATTTTCACATTAAGTATTCTTATAAGGGTTCGTCACTAACCTTAACTCGAAGGGTTTCTCCAACTCATTTCGTGACACTCGTGAACTCTATCCTCACAAGTACAAAATTCAGTAGGTGTCCTTATTATGTTCCAACGTAACTCTCTTACGTGTCTCTCTCTGTAATACATAAATTTACCAACCCTAAAGTAAATACCCCATAAATACCATTCTCGTCGAATATTAAAGATCCCAACATTTATTCATATGCCCTACTGGCCCTCAATGTCTCCCAAATCATTTTATTAAGAATTCCCAAGAATTATATCACGACAATTTGAATTTAACTCATTTAAAAAGGGAAATAGGAGTCTTCCAGGAGGGGTCAATCGATCGAGGTTTGGGGTTCGATCGATCGATCAACCAGGTCTGCGAAAACTGAAATTCTGCAGTTACGGGTTTCATCTCCAAACACCAACAATTTCCATATTTTCTAATCCTAATCGTCCCAGAATTGATGCTACTAACCTTATATCATCATATTAGGTATTTTCAACGTAAAGCATGTGAATTTCTGTGATTTAATCATGAATTAACAGCCCCAATTTCATACAAAATCTCAAGAACCCTAAAATTCTCTTAAACATGGTTCTAACAATTATTTCCAGAATTCTCTTCTTATACACATCATAATTTCGTGGTTTAAATTCCTCTACATGGCAAGGGTTTCCAGAATTATCAATTTGACCAATACTACATGGATTTTCCTATCATCATAATTGCGTAGCCCGTTGCGCGATCTACGCGTTGGTGGTGGTTGCGGTGCAAACGGGTGGATTTCGGGCCTTGAATTTTCCTTGAGAGCTCTCTCTCCTTCCTCTCCTATGGCCGTCACTTGTGTTTAGAGTTTCTAACCCTAGAAGGTAACCTAGGTATCTGATATAACTCCTCTAATTTTCGTGGGTTTAATTACCCAAAAATGTAAAATGTCCAAAACGCCCTCCCGGGGTACCAATTAGGCCTAAAAACGCCCCGAGATTCAAACTAAACCCCCGGGTACACTTTTCTGACTATCTCGACCCTTCCGGACGCGTTGGCGCACTCAAAACGACCATACGAACAACTTATAAAATATTCACTTTTATTTATCAATAATTAGTTCCGACGTGACACGGGCGCGTCTCGACTCAAATTTCCAAAATTGTGATTTTATTCACTCATGACATTTCAATATAATTAATATTACATATTACTTTTCTCATTAGTAATATTCAACAAATTTTCCATAATTACTAACTCTCGTCACGTTAATAATTATAACATAATTAATTTCCGAATTTTTATTAAATAATTAACTCACATTAAATTTAATAAATCCCCAAATTAATATAGCAAAAAAATACGGGGTATTACATACTTCCCCCCTAATAACGGAATTTTGTCCCGAAATTCGAAAAACAAGGCATACCTGGTAAGAACAAATCTGGATATCCTTGTCAGTACGCAAATTATCTACATAGTACGGCGCTCAATCCCTATAGCTTTTTCCTCACAACAACATTGTTTTACATTATAATTGGAGACACTTCACATTGTGCTCCCACCCGACAACATTCGCATAGGTCATGCCTATACGTTATAATTTCCTTATCTCACTATCATTAGGAGGCCGCATCTCACTACATGACGAACTACTCGTATTTATTCATACACAAAATTCCCATTCTGAGAAGATCATACGAACATTTGACCACTCTTGACTGCCTAAAACAGTCGTGGAATTCCACCATAGTTATCGGATGTTTTCTCAATCGATCCAAAAATTTTGATTATCTACTCTCCTCTAAACATACGGAAGGAGAATAGTCGAGGTTCTTCCATAACAAAACCTTAATAAGTACCTCGTACACGACAAACAGGTACGAGTGCTTCTACAGAGCATGCTCGAAATCATCGTACCAAGATTCCAAAATTTCCTTCACGTGGTTCCACTAATCTTTAATCACCATGCGCTTATTCTCTGGCTAAGGGTGATACATCCTACTCGAAACGAAATCTTATCTCCGCTGGTTCCTGAAATTCCATATCAAAGGTGGGATTCACCAATCTCATCCTGATTCAGAAATTTATACTACGCCGGACCATGCACTGGCGCGATCCTTCCTTTCAAAGGAAGTCTAGGGCATACTAGTTAATATTGTAAGCCAGCCCAAAGGAATATTAATCACTTCCTTCTCGGCGACTTAATTCACATGTTCGGGATAAACCTTTGATCTTGTTTTGAGGATGGAAACCCATCCAAGAACTTTACCGACTTTACCAACCTCTTCCAATTTCAGGAATTTTCGATAAACACAAAATTCTTTGGTTGATTCTCCTCTTTCAACCAAACCTTACCTATGGGCAGTTCATGTAGAGACTACTCACTACGTCTCGCTAAACATCGATTCTTCCCTTGAAATGTCTCACATTAAGTGACACGTAATACTCCCCTTCCTTCCTTGGAGTATGCCGAAAGTTTCGACCCGTGCTCTTCTTTCCACGAAGTGCACTTCTGGATCTCTTATACTATACTAACATCATTACTCTTTGTGTGCGCAAGTCGCTCTCACTCTTGACTAATAACAACTCCGCTCCGGGTGTGCTTCATAACCATTAAATTCTACTCTATTCAAGGAATACCAATTCTTGAATGGCTTCCCACAGCCTTCCAATCAAGTTAGGGCGTGCTATTCTAATTGCACACTTATGTATGGATTTTTGCCCCTCATGTGACGTTTAGTCCACTCTATCACTTCCACTTCGTTATACTAGTCCCACAAACATATATTTCACACATCTATTACCACGTCCCTTCGACTCGGACTATTTTAACTGTCGTTAACCAAGATGCCCACATTTTTGCAACATTCCGACCGCCCTGGGAGAGCCAACGACTTGCTACTCATCTGTAGGAATAACTAAATTCAACGTAATAGAAGGAATAGGGCATTCAAATTCCATGATAATAAAAGAGGAATAATAATTCTCAACCTTCCTCAGATAAGTACAAATTTTCCCAAATAGGTACAACAACCAAAATAAATCACTAACGCTCTATTCATCAAAATGATTACAAGTCCTCTCTTTTGTATAATACAGTTCTTTCCAGATAATTCGTGCTAAAAAATCATTCCAACTCTTTATTCACCTTGTGTTCTGTACGCGGTTATGACATTTGGGTACTCTCAATCACCCTAGAAATCAAAATTCTTAAATTCTCCTTATCATCGTTCCACCCCTCAACTCGTGGGGATAACTTTCAATGCTTTCCTACCACAAAAAAAAAATCCGGCTCCAATGACCTTAAAACAAAATTTAACTTCCAACTTACATACATAATTACTTGATCCCATTTCAACCAGGCTACCGAACTCATGGAATAGTGACCAAACGTCTCCCTATTTCCAACCTTACGCTAAGTTTCATGCGTGAAATGTCTCGCAAAGCGAAATCCAAACAAGGAACCCCCCCGATACACTACTACCTAGCATTGTCGGTTATCGAAATCCGTTAGGTCCTCCGTCCGTGGCATGTACCCCTTTATTCTGTCTCTTGACAGAAAAGTTACAATTTCTCTCGTAATTATGCTTAACAAAGAACGTTTCACTAATTGCACTATTGTTCAGTATAGGTTGGTGGTAATAGCATTTCATAAACCTCGAATACATACACTCGGAATTTTCGAAATTCCTTTCCCTAATAATAGGGGTATAAATATTAACTCCCACATCTCTAAAGAATAAATATAACAATGCACTCTTCCTATCACTAAGTCCGGAGTGCTAAACATAATATTGAGTCAAATCTTTTCGTTCAACGGTAAATCCCGATACATACCGAATCATACTGACAAAGTCTATACATACATTGGCATCGAATATCTCGAGCCCACTATCTCCTCCGAAGTTTCTTGGATAGATAATATAAGTGCAAGTCCAACCTTCTTACAGGTAAAGCCTCGCCAAAATAAACATAAAACATGTTGCACCAATGCAACTACTCCGATAGCCTTGCAATAAATGCTCACTATCATACTACCCATTTTTATAACATTTTAACAAAGATAATATCATACTCATGTATCGCATCACTACAACAAGTAACCTCAATAAAGTATGAAAAACTGTTAATATACTCATTCATCCTCCGTGGATAACACTAAGGAAAAATCCCGCTACACTAGGGAAAAATATTCACATAATGGTAACATTTATAATGATATGCATTAATCTCGTCTCACATGCTAATCTAGCAATGCACAAAATATGGTGACTCACTCGTGTCACATAAACACGTCGCATCCTCTAAGGATACAACTTATACTTCCATCCTAGCAATCGTCTTGACTGCACAAATGGTTTTTGGACGTAACACGTCTGCCCAACCCGAAACAAAATTATTTTAATCATTGCCTTACAAGGCACCGTATTCCTGTCCTTTTTCTCATTTTGGAACATTTTATCATGAGCGATTTCACTCCGCACAAAATACCTCGACACATAATCCACTTATCACTTGTCCTACTAACCAGGTTAGGATTGTCCTTCTCTCGGACGTTAGTAAACTCGATTCCTGTTAGCCATCCCGGTTGTTCCCTTAGTTTTTTAGGCCATAGAGATCATGTTACTATCTATAATAGTACTTACTGAATTTACCATCACTTGGTAAGAATTTAACTATCTGAAGCATCTAAATGGTTTTCTCGGTGTGTATCCACATCCTTTTGTGGTGCTATACCACCACCGTCGTATGCAGTCTTATTCTCGACTAAATTCTTCGATTCCTTTAACTTCCCCCCACAAAGAAGCGTTATTATCTATTTTGACAAAATATGACAATGTCAACCTCTAAATCATTCGTCCATCAAAATTACCTCTTTGAGTGTTATCAACTATTACTACGTGTCGATATCCCACTCGGAGTTGTTTCCCCCACTTGTATCTACATTTTCCGATACAAAATTCGCTAACGGTTAAGATTCATATTCACGAATGGACCCCTGACATGCGTTCTCTCGATGAGTTCAGAACCACATTTGCTTCTAATCCTGAACAGTTGAGGAAGGAACATACGGTCAACACAGTACCTAAGGTTCTCCTATAGGCATAGCATTCCATTTCTAAAATTGGTGATTGACTCCAACCATTATAATTTCGTCCCGAAAGCCAAGAAAATTTTCTCTAAATTTTCACTTTCAGTTTGCCACACTCTGTCCTATATTTAAGCCTTTGGATATATTATCTCCTTTGGTAAACACATACAATTTTCGCGTTTCTAAAATTTCCCACTGATAGTCTCTACACGTTTTTGTAATACGTTGGGTAAGTTTACCCTCGCACCTCATTTGACTATAACAGCATTTGAAAATCATTGCTGCACCTTAGTCACCTTTCTAGTCGTGGCTTCTCGTGCCATAATGGAGGTGACCTCGACTACGATCATCATCCTCGGATATATTTCATAATTTCAACTGAGCCCTGACTCCTAATATACGCTTAACGGTCCTCTTCTGACATCCGTCATCGCTCGGCACACGCACACATCCGAACGAAACTAGAATTCACTAGTGTATACACATTATAGCAGGAGAACGAAATCTCGTCAAAGGAGTCGAAAATCCAAAACATAGGGCTCTATAACAAACAAAGCAACGCTGAAAGCATAATAAGCCGTACAGATCCTAAGGACACTAGAACCTGATGCTCTGATACCACCTGTGACACCCCGCCTAATTAAATACCGGGCGATCACTCCTTTATTAAATTAATTCAAGGTGAACAGTTGGTTCATTCTCAGCATCACTGATGATAAAATAAATTTTTCCAATTTAACACCCTAATTAATTAAGCTAAGTGTCAAAACCATTTTCATACATACTTTCCAAATTTTATTTAAAGAAAAATCATTTATTTTATTAACAACATTCAATAAGTAAGAATCACACCACATTAAATACTGCAACATAATCCAATTAATTTAATACATTCGTCAATCGAATGTCAACATACGAAATCTAAAGTCATACATCCAAACTGAATAAATCCCATAGTGACAATACTGGAAGTAACTGAAATACAAATGTCCAACAACGACGGAATAATGGAAAGAGCTACACATGCCCAACTAGATGAAAATGCTAAGAGTGGATCCGAATGAACGAAGTCGTCTAATCAAGAGACCTGCAACTCCCACCTAAGCTGCAACGCGTTCCTTCCAAAAGATCCGAAGCAAGACGCCCCTGTGGCTGGGCACCTGTAATACATACATATATATACAAGAGAGAGAGAGAAAGAAACGAGTCAGAGCCCGATAGTGTGTATGATTTAAAATTCGTTTAGCAAATATTTAAATTGATACAGGCCAATGCAACAACATATTAGTGCGACACTCTCTTGAGAAATTCTCACCTCTCTTCTAATGTGCACACCTATCGCACTAACCTTCCCAATGGTCTATCTCATCATATAACACGCTATTCTTTCCCAATGGTTTAACTTATCTTATATTACTCGTAAGATTCAAAATTTAATAATTTAATTGTTTGAAGATACTATTTCAATTAGTAACCAAAGTTCTCATTTTAACTTTATAAATCAATAAAGTTTTCCAGTGTCATATTATACTTTTCAAACAAGTATTTCCGATTTATAGTCCAGAATTATTTCTCACTTACCATATCACAGCAACAGTTTAAATTTCCCAAATTCTAGATATATATATTAAACACTCGTATAATATATACATTCTAACAACACCAACATACAAACTATGGTGCAGGCATACTCTGCTATCCAATCCTCGTATCGCTCACACTAAGGGATATACAAGTTCGGAATCACTCTCGAACTGTATCAACATATATACACAAACAAGATTGAGGCGAAGCATAGATTCCAAGTCTCTAAGAGGTCAGTACATACCCCACGCCTCTTAGGACCGTCTGAACTATCGATTCGATAGCCTATACCAAAGATACCTATCTTCTAGGGTACAAGTCAATATCCCCCATAAAGGTCCCATCGAGATAAGACTGTCCCAGCGCGGTAACCTCAGGGATAGCAAGTAGCGCGGGTACGTTTTTCACACGTATATAATATATGCATACACAACCATATAAATATACCACTTATTATTATATCAATATAGGTTTCTCTCATCACCTATAATTACGATATTTATCCTTAATTTTCACATTAAGTATTCTTATAAGGGTTCGTCACTAACCTTAACTCGAAGGGTTTCTCCAACTCATTTCATGACACTCGTGAACTCTATCCTCACAAGTATAAAATTAAGTAGGTGTCCTTATTATGTTCCAACGTAACTCTCTTACGTGTCTCTCTCTGTAATACATAAATTTACCAACCTTAAAGTAAATACCCCATAAATACCATTCTCGTCGAATATTAAAGATCCCAACATTTATTCATATGCCCTACTGGCCCTCAATGTCTCCCAAATCATTTTATTAAGAATGCCCAAGAATTATATCATGACAATTTGAATTTAACTCATTTAAAAAGGGAAATAGGAGTCTGCTAGGAGGGGTCGATCGATCGAGGTTTGGGGTTCGATCGATCGATCAAGCAGGTCTGCGAAAACTGAAATTCTGCAGTTACGGGTTTCATCTCCAAACACCAACAATTTCCATATTTTCTAATCCCAATCGTCCCAGAATTGATGCTACTAACCTTATATCATCATATTAGGTATTTTCAACGTAAAGCATGTGAATTTCTGTGATTTAATCATGAATTAACAGCCCCGATTTCATACAAAATCTCAAGAACCCTAAAATTCTCTTAAACATGGTTCTAACAATTATTTCCAGAATTCTCTTCTTATACACATCATAATTTCATGGTTTAAATTCCTCTACATGGAAAGGTTTTCCAAAATTATCAATTTGACCAATACTACATGGATTTTCCTATCATAAATCGGATTTTCTTCCATTAAAACTCATCTTAATTACTCCTAAACTAATATGAAAGATGCATCAACGAAATAAGCAAGATAAACACTTGCCTGGGATTTTCGACGTTCTGATTTGCAGATTTTTTTGGTGTGGTTGCGTATCCCGTTGCACGATCTACGCGTTGGTGGTGGTTGCGGTGCAAACGGGAGGATTTCGGGCCTTGAATTTGCCTTGAGAGCTCTCTCTCCTTCCTCTCCTATGGCCGTCACTTGTGTTTAGAGTTTCTAAACCTAGAAGGTAACCTAGGTATCTGATATAACTCCTCTAATTTTCGTGGGTTTAATTACCCAAAAATGTAAAATGTCCAAAACGCCCTCCCGGGGTACCAATTAGGCCTAAAAACGCCCCGAGACCCAAACTAAACCCCCGGGTACACTTTTCTGACTATCTCGCCCCTTCCGGACGCGTTGGCGCACTCAAAAAGACCATACGAGCCACTTATAAAATATTCACTTTTATTTATCAATAATTAGTCCCGACGTGACACGGGCGCGTCCCGACTCAAATTTCCAAAATTGTCATTTTATTCGCTCATGACATTTCAATATAATTAATATTACATATTACTTTGCTCATTAGTAATATTCAACAAATTTTCCATAATTACTAACTCTCGTCACGTTAATAATTATAACATAATTAATTTCCGAATTTTTATTAAATAATTAACTCACATTAAATTTAATAAATCCCCAAATTAATATAGCATAAAAATACGGGGTATTACAATTTCCCAAGATTTCTATCACTCTTTCTTACTATAATTCTCAAGGAATTGGTGTGAGTTTAAAATGAACCCTAAGGCCCTATTTATAGGTTTCCAAAAGTATTACGGTGTTGACACGTGTCTAATGACTAGGCTTTTTGGATTGGTAATTCGACACCGAGGTGTCGTGATCCGGAGTGGTCTTGCAGTGTTAATATCACCAAATGATGGCAAGTGTTTTAGCTCTCTCTCTACAGATGACATGTGGACGGTGGAAGTGACCAGCACGTGGTGGAAAGATGATAAGGGTGTAAGGGTCATTTCACACATGAAGGGTATTTTGGTAATTTCACACTATATATTTTGAATATTTCTTAGAGGTCCTTGAAAATATTTTATTTACAAAATGGCCCATTTTATATTTTTATTTTAGTCCTTAAAGTTTCATAAAATTATATTTTCTACCCCAAAACTTATTATTTGCCTTAAGATTTGTCATACGACTTCGATTTGATCCAATTTACAGTTGATTCTTCGTAATTAAAAATGGGGTTTGTTATATTGATAGACAACAATACCACATATCTAATAATACAACATTTATAAGATAATAAGTAACACAAGAGTATAAAAACAAACTATATAAAAGTGGGGTCATTACAAAAATGCCCTCCCGGGCTGCCCTTTAGGCCTAAAATGCCCCGGGACCCAAACTAAACCCCCGGCTAGTGTTTTCTGACTATCTCGACCGTTTCGAACACGTTGGCGCACTTAAAATGACCATAGGATGACAAAAAAATAAATTACTTATAAATCCATTAAATTGGGTCCTGACACGACTGACATGCGCGTCCCAACTTAATTTCCGAAACTGCCGTATTTTCAACTCGCGACAGTTTTAATAAATTCAATAATCATATACACACTCAGTAATATTCAACAACATTATCATAATCACATACTAACTCTCGTCTCGCTAGTTATTTAAATCCGAATTAATTTATAATTAATTATCCCAAATTAATTTAATTAATCCCATAATTAAAAGTAATTTCATTTAATTAAACCTCATAATTAAAAGGCATAAAAATACGGGGTATCACATACTTCCCCCCTAATAACGGAATTTCATCCTGAAATTCTGGAAGGGCACACCTCGTAAAAATAGGTATCCTCCAGTACCCAAAACAAAATTCAAAGTAAGGCTCGATCACTATAGCCCCCGCTTCACAGCATGCTTGTTTAACACTCTCGACACCTTATCAGTTATAGGGTCATACCTCAATAAATGCACCTCACCTTGTGCTCTTACTAAACAACATTCGAATAAAAATAGCCTATACATCATTGGTGGCATTATCTCAATATTATTGGGAGGTCGCACCTCACTTTACATCAACTCCCGCTTTTATCTAAACATAAAACTCCCATCCTAGGAGAAACCATATGAATAGTGGACTACTCTTGTCCATTCTTTGAATCTCTGTTCCCGGTGGTGTAACTTTTACAAAAGGCAAAAGTCACCTAAGACGGGTTGTGGTTATTCCATTATAGTTATCAGACTCTAACTTCTGACTAATCCAAAACTCTGATTATCCGCTCACCTCTAAACATCCAGAGGAAGGATTGTAAGGTTTATCCACATAAAACCTCAAATAGCACCTTGTCCACGATAAATAGGTATGTGTGTTTTCACACAACTCTACCATTAGGTAATATCCTCGCTTGTGCCAACATCAGGCGAACCTCCCTCTACCAGGATAAGATTCACTTCTTGGTTGCTAGAGGGAGGGTCAGTAGTAGGAGCAGAAGGCTCCACGAAAGCTCGAGCAATAGGGGAATCCTCATTTATAATGGGTTTAGGGCCCGGATGGTGCTCGACGAAGAGTGGGGAGTCAGTAGCAGCACCAGTGGTGACTAAGGCTCGATCCAAGCCTTTCTTGAAGTTCGCTCGGCTGATGTAATCAATATAGTTATCAGCATCTTCCTACACTTCCTCCCAGCCCTCATTATAGCCGCTCTCCCGAATGATGGACGCCTCTGCTTCCAGCTTACCCACCCTCCTTGCCAGCTCCTTATTTGCATATGTTAGTACCTTATTCTCCTTTGTGGTGGCCATCTTGCGTTTAACCACAAACTGATAAGCCTCGCAGAGCTCTTTCATCTCTTTAGTTTCATCGGCCTTCTCTTGAGAAAACGAAGCTTTTTCTTCTGTCAGAGCATTCTCGAAAGACTTTTGGGACTTTTAGGAAGACTTCATACCCTTTTCTAGCTCAGAATTCCTTCTCGAGAGCTCAGCTCGACTGCGCAGTAGGACAGTGTAATCAGACCCAAACTATAAAGAAAGACAAAGGTTAGGAAATAGAGTAAGAGGAGATTGCAAGTTAGATAAATAAATAAAAAAGAAGCAGCCTTACCAAATCAAGCCCTTGAGCTGATTTCAGGGCTAACTGGTCAGGGCCCATGCTCGATGAGCGTTCACGATCTGCTATGAGCACCACTTTCTCAAGAATTAATGGGGTAAGGTGAGGGGTAACATCCACAGAGGCTCCCTCAGTCGGAATAGCCACATGAACTACAGAGGCCTGTGTCTTCTTCGTCCTCTCTTCTCTCCTCCTCTCTTCTTCTTAACCTCTTTCTTCCTCCACTTTTCTCTCCTCTTCTCTTCTTCTCTCTCTCTCTTCTCTCTCTCTCTCTCTCTCTCTCTCTCTCTCTCTCTCTCTATTTTCTTGTTCTTACTTCTTCTTTTACTCCACCTCCTTCTCGTAGGCTACTATATTGGAACCACTAGCAATATCCTCAAGCTTTTACTTATGAAACTTTAGCCTACTAGACAATAAGATGTCATCATCATGATTATCTCGGATCAGGTTCTTTCTTTTTGGAGGAGACGTATCTTCCTTGCTGGACTCTCTTATGCTGGATTCTGCCTTACTAGACTCTTCCCCACTGGATCTTACCTCGCCACTACCACCTCAGCCACCTTCAGCAACACCAGTCTCTGCGCTGCTCTCCTCCTGGTTGTCTAGCTCGATGGGTTCGAAAGAACCTTCTTCTTCTTCTTCTGGGATATCAAGGTGGGAAATGGTATCCATTGGGTGAGCAATAAAACTGGTAGTAATGTTCTTGTATTCTAATAAAAAATTGGTAGACCTAGGATATTCACCTTCAGTTATGGGGTCCCTTATTTCCTAAGATTTTACCAGCTCAGCAACCTGGATCTCTCACAGAGTAGGTTCTTGGTTTTTAACCCTCACTGAAAAAGGGAAAGAGAAGACGATATTAGAAGAAAAACACATTAAAGTTGAGAAGAAAGTAATAAATGAAAAGGTTTGGTAATAACCTATGTACTCCTCCCCATAAGTAGGGATCCGAGGTCCCCTGTACCTTATGCCTTCTGTTTGGGGAGGAAATTTCCAGTTTCTGGCAATGAACCCTTCAGACCAGTAGTCCTTGTGGGAATCAGGTAAATTTACTACCAATACACTATCTGGACTCCTCCCCTTCAGATATAAGAGACCCCTGCTTGTGCGAGAAAAAGTGTAATAGTAGAAGATTTTGGGTAACCCTAAATTGGTGCCATAGAGATGATTTATTCTATGTACTCCATTAGCGATCTTCTAAACATTTGGAGAGCATTGAGCAAGAACTATGTCAAAGTATTGAAAAAAGTGTAAAAATAAATAATTTCGGGGGAATATCAAACCCCTTTGAGACAGCAAGAGGACATATATCCAATGTCCATCCTCAATATAATGAATATTGTGGGGAACAGGGGTACACTCAATATCTACCCAATTAGGGATATTTTAGCAT
Source organism: Sambucus nigra (assembly GCA_949130495.1). Lineage (NCBI taxonomy): Eukaryota > Viridiplantae > Streptophyta > Magnoliopsida > Dipsacales > Adoxaceae > Sambucus > Sambucus nigra. The sequence continues at coordinate 674,571,615 of OX422212.1, forward strand.
TTTTTAAATTCAATCAGAGATTTATTGTCTATTTTCACCATGGAAAAACCCTAGCTATAGTGGAAATGATGAAAAGAAATAAAGAAGAAAGAAGGAACTAGTGACTTACGAAGTGAGAATCAAGTTGGAAATGTTGAAAAACTTCGAATTTGAGAAGATGAAGAGCAAGAGACAGATTGGAAGACGAAGAGCGAGAGACAGCATGATAGAGTTCGTCCAACACTTGAGTTTAAATTTCTTAATGATAGAGCACACTGATCGAAGAAGATTTTCTTCTCAAATATCCAGTAAAATGATGATTCACACCCCTTCTAATCGCATGAACTTCAATAGTGCCATCACAAGGGAGGAGATACCTTTTTAAAATTTGTGAGCCCAAATCGCGACCCCAAATTTTTTTAAGGGCAATTGTGGGTACCTATTGTAGATCAAGCCCATAAAAGTAGCCAACCAAGCCCAGGTTAATTAATGAGGTGCCTGACCCAATTATGAGCCTCAATTAATAGTTAAAATTGAAGATATGTTCGGGTCTATCCTAAAAAATCTTGAAGAGATATTCAAGTGATACTGGCCCAATGTGTTGGTTACAACCACCTTCAATTAACAGAATATATATTGTACCCCTGGCCCGGGGCATGTAGAAAAACCTTCTCGAGAGTTACATAATAAAAATAGTGGACCTCTTCGTGGATGTAGGCAAGTTGTCGAACCATATATATTCTTGTGTTGTGATTGTGATTGTTTGCTGCTCTTGATCTCTTGATGATTGTTTTCTTTAATTATTATTTGTGTTGTGAGTTTTGTCAACACACTCACCATAACGAAATACATAAAATGAAATTAATAATATAATGAGATTATAAATGTTGAACAAACTAAAATCATATCCCATACCAATCACTGCCAATATAATAATATAACTCTATATTACAATTGTATCCCATGCAATTTATGGTTTGGAATATAAAGAAAATAAACCATAAAATACAAAGACTTGCTGAATCCAAATAAATTCATAGGGGGTGAGCTACAGTTGTCGACCCCCACATCCTAGGAATGAAGAGTATAATGCCACTAGAGGTTCTCCTCTAACTAACCCAAGTTTACGAAAACTATTGCAGTCTAAAACATGTGAAAAAAGGTATAACAACAACATAAATAACAAAATTATTGAGAATAAGATTATAATTGAATTGGGCTATAATATAACTACACATCTTCCTCTCATCTATGAGTGGATTTTAGGTTATTAGTTACCCAACCCAACAACCTATAATAACATGCGGTTCTAATCCTAAACCCATATGCAACCCATATGAATAAAGTTTATTTCTTAATTCTTAATTCTTTATTCTTTAATATCACGGTATTAGGTTAGTCTCTTAAATTATGAATCATGTATTGTACGGTGATATCAAACCTAAAGTACACCCCATTAATTAATGAAAGTACTACTAACGGTCTTATACCTCAAGTCTATCAACCCAAGTTATCTCTTGTCGCAATATAATATGCACCTCTACTATATAGAATATAAGAATCCACAGTCATAAACATGTAACTATGTATCCCAACTATAAATCATATACATCTCTAGTATAACACAATAACTGGCTCAACCATCTCCAGTACCACAACACATAATCACATATAGTATGAGTAAGACAATATCTACATCTAACATCCACACATAAGTACAGTTCCCAGCATGTATAAGTAAATGGACTACTCGCACGCCCACATATAACGAAGGCCTATCCCTATTGCCTTTTGGGATCTCTTGTGCGTACTAGGCATAGTTATAGGCAATCTCACCCATATAACCTCAAAGAATCAGCAAGGGATAATCACTATGCTTTCCCGAAAACTACCTAGACTATCGTACCTAAGAATATACGATGACCATCAGACGTAAATCCAATGACTATACATTGGCTACCCCCTATATTCTCCCTTGGGACACGAGTACGTAAGAAATAGTGTTCGAGTTAAAATGACCAAAGTAAAGCCTATCATTATCACCGAGGTAATAGCGTGGTCAACATCGTACACTCCCTATAAAGCATATTCCCTTTATTACACTACCTGCGAGCACTCACACATGGTATGAATTACACACAAAACATACAAACATATATATATCCCTCGCTAAGGGGTTAAAATAAACACATGGACACCCAACACTATCGGGTCACACTTGGCATAACTATTATAAAAAGGTAAATCACCCTTTAGCCTTACATCAATAAACCTAACTCACATGGTTCCTAAATATTGGTATAGTCTTATGCCTAACTCACACTACAAATACACAACATAACTATAGGCAATCTCATACAACCCTAGCGCGGTCTCCCATGGCTCCGCGTCTAGGTATCATCCGTGCTTAACTTATATAGGAATATCAAATATGTTAATTACCCTACTCTAGGATTTTTGGCAAAATCTTAGCCTCCCCAGAGGATACGCGCCCTACTAAAATCTCGTGATAATCGTAACTAATCTGACCAAATAACTCAGTTTTCTAAACTTCTAAAATCGTATGTAACAATCCATCTTACTCCTGGATTTTGCAAACCAAAACCATAAATTCAATTCAACCCCTTCAAATTAATCAAGGTAAAAATACCCAAATAACCAACGCCAAAAGCCATAATCCCAAGAATATAAATATTCACTTTCTTCTACAATTATAAGAAACTTTAAAACAAATCCAACCTAGCGTTATTCTCCAAAATTCTAAAAATCAACCAAATAATCCTTAGTTGCTATTGATGACCATATTCATATCTCTTTTTGCTTGTTTACATATGTATTGACGCGATTGAAAATATTTCTATCGTGTGTACTAATATCGGTTCAAGTGCAAACCTATCGCTCAAGTAATAACCCGGTAAGACGGGGTCGATCCTCATGGAATTAGGACGATTTCTCGTAACGACGAAGGAAAGGAGACTGACCCTAAACCGATTCGAGAAAAAAAATGAAAAGGTGATTTAATTTTTGGATGAAAGACTACTATCTAAATGCAAATGAAATTGAAATTACTAACTAAACTAAGTGCGCAAAAGTAAAACTACTGCAGGTGATTAACTATAAATGATAAAATTAGGTGGGAATATAATCCCCCAAACCCTAGTTCGTTTACTGGATATAAAACTTGCTTTTGAATTAGATAATTGATTAAACTAGGCCTTTATTAATCTCAAGCATTACATATATGAGGGTACTAGCCCGCATCATACATAATCAAGAGCAAGAATACAGCTGTGTCGAAATAATAAACATGTACGTCGCATCCTTAAACACCTCGATTACTTAGGGCAAACAAGGTTAAAAGACCTACGACGCTTGTGATCACTACACAACACGATTCAATCATTATTTAATTCGAAGACTAATTTTCTATACGTGCAAACTACATCGGTATGGGTTCATGCACCCAACCCTTAGAAATCTGGTTAGACATGATTAAACTATGCTTGAACAAGAAATCTATATTACATGAATTCATGATTGCATGAAAAATAGGATGAAACTTGTAAAGAAGAATTATATCCTAATTTCTGTGAATCATCAAACACAAATATGAAAGCAATTTAAACTTTTCTAAAATAGTTACCGTAAATTCATATTCACAAGTCTCAAATCATAGTGTGTGTGTGTGTGTGTGAAGTTAAAATTAAATCGCAGATTTCCATAGATTGATCATTACGTTACTTTTTGAAAATTCATTTTGATTCAGTTCTCACGGATACATTCACAAACGAATCACTCGGAATGTGGCTATTTCTCTCAGTATGCATGATATAAAGAGTAAATGTAATGGAACACAAATTCACGCACACAAACTTGAAAGACGAAAATTTTATATGGTGAAAAGATATCTTCATCGGAATGCGATTATTAGAAAATGGGAACATCATCTCTTATACACACCATTTAATCTCTCTTATTATCTTTTCGTGTATTAAGCTCTCCACGCGGTAATTAATTTTACAATTCGGACTCGGTTAGAACTTTTTCGAGTTTAAGGTGCATTGGGTATAATGAGGAATTGGTTGGTAACTTAGGAATTTATAAATGTTCTTATGATGTCCGTTAGTGCTTTTTTCAGGCCTTTGCTCATTTTCTCTTTTTATTTTTCCATATTTTTCTATTTTTTCACATTTTCTTTTCTTGCTATTTTTGTTGAGCATTTTTTTGTTGCCCCTTTTTATTTCACCATTTGAACGTAATTGATGAATTTTCAATTTTCACAATTTTGGGTCAATTGGTTTTTCGGGTTACCAAACGAAAAGTGAAAACTTTCTTCGGCTCAAAATGGCTAGCTAAAGGATAATTTTTCACAACTTTTTATGGATAATATTTTTGGGTTAAATAAACGAGGGCCTACTTCATTATCTGAATCACTCAATATTTCACCATATGCATCTCGAGATTAATTTAGTTTAGAGATATGTTAGCGTGCTATTCGAGGCAACATCACACACATTTCCCGTAACCGATCAAAGCAAAGGTATTGAGATCTTCAATGACTTACTTAAACGTTAAATTGAACTTGGAGTTAACCATTAACTCGAATTGATTTTAATTACTTGAAAAAATGTAAGGCTCGAAATCTCACCAGGTTGATTAATCTCCACACTTACTCGTAAAGTCGTCAATTTTCATCTTTGGTCAATTTCGGCTTTGTGCGTTTGATTTTACAAATTTGAGACTTCAAACAAAATTTGAGTGCTATTTTTGAAAAATTTAAATTCCAATTTTTATTTATTTTGAAGAAAAATATTTTTGGCTTTTTTCAAAAATTTTCAATTTTTTTGGTTTTTGGAATTTTCTAGTTTTTTTTAGTTTTGGGGCATTTTAAAATTTGTGAAGTTTTTAAGAGACACACGTGTTACCCCCATAACTTAGACTTTTGCATTGTCCTCAATCAAAAGGACTAAAATTTAAAAGAAAAGAAGAATAAGTGCAAAAATAAAACGAACAAATATTAAAATGTTATAAGACACTATATAACTTTAACACATGACTCAAAAATAAAACAAAAATCACCTCATACACATCGGGGGTGCGACGACCTAACTCTCTCTCCTAAAACTCACACGACCCCATGAACAAGGATCGATGATCTCCTTATCTCTCCTATCCTTACATCATATGCCAATAACCGGAACAAGTTGGAATCCTTCCCATAAATAAGGGAGAGACCCTGGGACTCAGGCTGACTAATTGGGAAGGGATCCTCGTGGTGCGTAATTGGATGACGGTCTACTTTCATTTATTAAGAGAGACCATCTCGATTACTCTTAATTTCGGGCGTGTATGGTTCGAGCTCTAAATCGTACAATACTTGAGTCTTTTCCTTAATCGCATTAGAGGGCTCAAGTGGTATGGGTGGATGGTCACACATAAGGAATTCGTCTATTGTATCTTTCCATTCGCTCCCTTCTAAGTAACTAATCGAGCCCAATAAAGGTTTGATTTCGATCGAATGGCTCTCTTCCATAGGCTTGGCTTCTTTCTCAAAGCCCTTTAAACTCATCTCTCCTAACTCTCTCTCTCATACTTAATTTCTGAATGTTCTTTCTCACTCTCCTCAACATTATCTATCCCGCCCACGCCTATGTGCTCTCTCTCGATCACAATTTCGATTACTAAAAATGCCTCCCCCACCTCTTGCTTAACGTCAGAATTACCTCTCTCACTTGGTGCAACAAGGCCTACCCCTAACGGCTCTCGCTTGTGAGTCCTCTCATGCTCGTGTATTGTCTCCTCTATGAGATCCGTATCTCGCATTCCACTCTCATCACCCTAGTTCTTCATGTTGTTAAATATATTTATCTCGAGGGCCATGTTCCCGAACGTTAGTTGCATTCGCATATTCCGAGTATTAATAAGTGCATTAGCCATAGCTAAGAATGGGAGGCCAAGGATGACGGGCACATGATGACTCGGGAGAACGGATGGCTCCTCATCCCAAATGACAAAATCCACCGGGCAGTAGAAAGTGTCAACTTGGATGATCACGTCCTCAATAATTCCTCAAGGCATCTTCACGGAGCGATCCGCGAGTTGGAGAGTCATATTTGTGGGCTTAAGGCCCCCCAAGTCTAGTTACTTATATATGGAATAGGTAAGAATGTTAACACTTGCCCCTAAATCTATTAACGCTCTCTTGATTCGTTTCTTCCCCATGATGCACGAAATGGTGGGTGTACCCGGATCTTTATATTTTAGCGGAAGGTCACTCAACTGATGTTCTGTGCTAAGAATAAACTTTCCTTTACCTTTAGCCTACTTTTCATCATGAGTAAGTCCTTAAGGAACTTAGCATACGCGGGAATTTACCTTATGGTCTCGATAAAAGGTAAATAAATCTTTACTTGCTTAAGAACATCTAGGACAACGTCCCAATAGGTCTCTTTAGAGTGAGGGGCCAACCGTTGAGGGTATGGGGCTGCGCTAGGAGGTTTCACAACCACTTTCAGCCCACCTGTGTCGTCATTACCCCTCTTTATCAAGGGGACATCTTCGGCCTCTTTCTTGCCGGGTGAAATCTCCTTTTCATTTTTCTCATCGCATGGAGGAGGTGATAATTTAACAACCCTTCCACTACGTAGAGTGTTAATTGAACTCCATTGCTCGTGATTTGCATTGGATGTAGAGCTAAAACTAGGTTGATCTTGAGGAGGTCTTTGGCCTTGGGCCAAAAACTTGTCCTTCTTTTGGATACTTAAAGACGATTGTAACCTAGAGATTCTCATATTAATCTCAGTGAACATGCGCTTAAACTTAGCATTGGTTGCGTTTTGAGATTGGATGAGTTGATTTAAATTATCCTCAAGAGTTATTTGCAGTGGGGTGATATATCGTGCGTGAGGTGTTGCCTACATATGTGGCGCATTTTGAAATTGAGGAGGGGGTGGAGGTAGGGAAACATGTGAAGTAGGATTCAACGCAGCGTGTTGTTGCCCATAGCTAAAGCCAGTGTGGTTTCTCTACGAAGGGTTCTATGAGTTCCCATGCGTGGCATTAAAGTTACCCTTCAAATCTCCTACCGCATTCACTTGCTCTTGAAGCATGACCTTATAGGCGGGTATCGTCGGGCATTCCTCTGTTGAATGTCCCGCCTCACAAATAGCACACACCTTCTCTTTTATAGATCGGGTGGATTTGGTAGTTTTTCTTAGTGATGCCTCGAGTATGTCTCTCATACGTTTCTCAAATTAATTAAGTCGACGGTCTAATAAGGTATCTTTGTCCATTTGGTACAGACCGGATGCAGAAGGAGTGGTGAACACTTGTCGAGGTTAGTTTTGGGCATTAGGATCGGATGTGTCCCATGCTTGAGTAGTCTCGGTGACATACATAAGATGAGTCCTAGCATAGCTCGCATTTAACTCCCAAAACGGTCTTTCACACAAATTTTTAACAAGTTGTTTAGACACTATAGTAAGCCATTGATGGAAGAAAGAGATAAAGCGATTCTTATTAAATCCATGATGTAGGCAAGCGTTAACCAACTCTTGGAAGCATTCGTAACACTGATCAAATGAATCATTATCTTGTTGTCGAAAGGCTTGAATTTGAGCCTTGACGGAGTTGGTTTTATGTTGTGGAAAGAATTTCGAGAGAAACTTGGATTTCGTATCCTTCCATGATATAATGGATTTCGGTGGTAAAAACCAAATCCAGGTCTTAGCTTTATCCTTTAAGGTAAAAGGAAAAAGTTTTAGTCGAACGACGTCTTGCGTGCAAGCTTGATCACTAAACATGTCGCATGCCTCTTAGAACTCACAGATGTGGAGGTATGGTTTCTCCCAATCCATGCCGTGAAATGTGGGAAGAATTTGTATCATCCCATTATGAAAATGGAACTGTCGTGCATTTTATGGAAGTAGAATGCACCCAGGGGTGGCAGTTTGCTCGGGAAATAAGAGTTCTTTCATAGGACGATACGGTAAATCTCCCTCTCCCATACTGAAACTAGTGTGGTGAGACATCTCTCTCTCTCCAATAGAATTGAAGTCCTCACTTGGTGCCCTAGAAGTGTGACTCAGATTGTGGCTCGTAATGGAATTAGGCGGTGTAGGAGGCAGAACCCAAAACTGCGGAATGCGTGGGGTATGGGGGCTATCGGGATTATTCTCAACGATGGGATTTTCATGGATTCTTGTTGGATTATTTTGAGGAGTTTGTTCTAAATTTTGCATGAAAGGACTTTTGAGAGATGAGAATATTTTTTTTTTGGATTTTTGATTTTTTTGGCATTTTAAATTTTGGAATCAAATTTGGGATTAAATGAACTAACCTAAAAGTCTACCTAAGTTCCTAGGCAACGACGCCAAAAACTTGATGCGACTGAAAATGAGTCTATCGTGCATTCTAATATCGGTTCAAGTGCAAACTGGTCGCTCAAGTAATAACCCGATAAGACGGGGTCGATCCTCAGGGAATTAGGACGATTGCTCGTAATTATGAAGGAAAGGAGACTAACCCCCTAAACTTATTCGAGAAAAAAATGAAAAGGTTATTTAATTTTTGGATGAAAAACTACTATCTAAATGCAAATAAAATTGAAATTACTAACTAAACTAAGTGCAAAAAAGTAAAACTACTGCAGGTGATTAACTATGAATGATAACAGAAGGTGGGAATACAATCCCCTAAACCCTAGTTCGTTTACAGGATATAAAACTAGCTTTTGAATTAGATAATTGATTAAACTCGGTCTTTTTTAATCTCAAGCATTACATATATGCGGGTACTATCCCGCATCATACATAATTAAGAGCAAGAATAAAGCGATGTCAAAATAATAAACACGCACATTGCATCCTTAAACACCCCCATTAACTAGGTCAAATGAGGTTAAAAAACCTAAGACGGCTGTGATCACTACACGACACGATTGAATCATTGTTTAATTCGAAGATTAATTTTCCACACATGCAAATTACGTCGGGTTGTGTTCATGCACCCCAACCCTTAGAAATTTAGCTAGACATGATTAAACTATGCTTGAATAAGAAATCTATATTTCATGAATTTATGATTGCGTGAAAAATGGGACGAAACTTGTAAAGAAGAATTGTAACCTAATTTCTATGAATCATCAAACACAAATATGAAAGAAATTGAAAGCACGAAGAAAATATTACTTGAAATGAAGAAAAATCTTGAATTAATGCCTAAAACTTGAGGAATTATTGAAGAAAGTAATTCCCTAGGGTTCTTTGCTTCAAAATCTCTCTAAAACTTACAAAAAGAGAACTCCCTTAAGTCTGGTGGTAATTTGGAATAAAAATCATACGGATTTACAATAGTTTGAGTTAAGTACAATTCTAGTTTTAATAATAATAATAAAAATTATAACTGCGTCCCGCCGAACAGGTTCAAATATTTTATTCTTGGCTGGGACGAACCGGTTCTCTTTTCCAGCATTGCTACGAAAACTGAGCTGAAATTTTTTCCAAATATTTTTTTTCTTCCTTTGTGGTTTTTCATGATTTCTTCTCAACTTTGAACCTTCATAACTTTTCACTCGGATCTCCGATTTGGATGTCGTTTCTTACTATGCTCTCATTGGCTCACGAATTTCAACTTCTTCTGGCTTACGTGTCTGAAGTCTAGGTGTAAAATTAATTATTTGGCCCTCAACTTTCCTTCTTTTCTTTCTTTCTTGGTTTCTCGATTTTGAGTTTTCTCTTCTCTTCCCTTGATAAAATACGCACAAAATGTAAGAAGAATACGCGGAACTCGATGCACTATATAGGAAATGTCAGTAGCAAAAATATGAGATAAATCAATGCAGTTTACATTATACGAGGTGATAAAAGCCTCTAAATTAAGGGGATAAATCGAAAGAATTTATGCCTAATCAGGTATCTCGTGCTTCATTGTGTATTAAAGTTGGTATCATTTTTTCATCAAAATTGGTATTAATTGATCATTGTTTAGATTATTTATACATCTATTGCCAAGTTGTTTGTTGTTGATGTACTTGTTTTTTCCTTTATGCCTACCCATATTTCATTTAGGGGGATATTGGGTTATATTTGGGAGAAATAGTTTTATTATGCTTCATTGTCTTTGTCTATTCCTGAACAAAAGGGAGAAAATGTTATCTCAATCTTTATGGTCCGAAGGAGATTTTTGCCTTAGGAGGGAGACATCCTAACTTAGGTATAGATTGTTAGACAAAAGGGGCACGTTTATTATTATGCAGTTTATATTGTTATATATTCAAGTTTCACTTGAAGATGTGTTTAAATGTGTAGGTTTGCAACGATGCAACGAACTTTACACCAGAGCAAAGTTACTTAACGTGTTCCTATCAAGTGTCTATACGTTTTCCATTTGGGGTTGGAAATTGAGTCTTTTATATGAGTTGACAACCCATTTATTTATATTTTGTGTTTTGTCCAGGAATAGCCGAAGGGGGAGATTTGTAGGGAAAAATTTCAGACAGAGTCAATTTGTATGTATTTTGTCTTACTATGTGTTTGGACAAAACATTTCAGTCATAGGTCAGGACTTGAGTATGTTTGAACTTTCAGGCCTATATTATGTTTGATTGAAGACATAGCGATAAGATATAATGTTAATCATTATGTCCAGTTTCGTCTGAGTTTTTACCTTCATGTTCCGAGGATCTCTCATGTATAAGTCCATATATTTTTTATCATTAGATATTTAATAATTGGGTGTTGATTTTTCTAAAATGTTTTTAGAATTGTTTTTAAAAAAATCCAAGTCGTTCGAATGATTCTATAGTGTTTGTTCGAACGAGAATTGTACCTAATTGGAACCTGATCCAACAAACTTCGAATGAGGCAAAATTGGCCTCCTCTAGTTTCTTGTTGGAAATCTTGTTAGAAGCTGGTTCGAACGAGAACCGCGTCTTTATTCAAACGAATTTGGGTACTTCATTCAAACGAACCGATATACTTTTCAAGAATTGGGTATTCTTCAGCTGTTCATTATTAACTCTTTTTGAGAGACACCCAACATAAAGAGTGCTGCAGAATAATAATTTTTTGAGAATGTTTTCATTGGTTTTTAGTTCTAAAACTCTTTTAAAAAGATCTCCAAAGTTTTTATCTTCCATAATCACGTTTTTCAAACCAGAACCTTGATTTACACCTAAATGTTTAAAGATCCAAGTGTTTCATCATATACATGTCTTGAAATCTAGTTTGTGGGAACCAAGGTTTATTATTTTCATCTTGTTGAGAATTATTTCATACGGTGGAATTCATATTTGTTGTTTACTCACGATGGACTATGTATTATGGCATTGCAATTAATAAGCGATGGATTATTTGTTCCAATCCGTAGATGGTTGTTGGCCTTATTGGTGGATACCGAGGCTTGTGTGGATTCACATGTTATGGAAGTTGTGCGGGTGGACTCTTGCATGTCAATGTGAAAATGTTGAAGGAACAACAAAACACTTCCGAGTAACGACCTAGTTACCTCTGATTTCCATTATTCCACGCTCTGTGATGCACTTAAGTTTTGGGTGGTAAGTGGAGAGAACAACATGCATGATAAGGCGAGTTAATGTCTACCTCTAAGAACTCAATTATCTTTGAGATATATTCAGCCCTAAATGGGAGGACCACCTTTACCAATGACATAGTCATCTTTCCATCGAAGTCTACCAAAGGGATGGCCGTTTACTTCAAATCCTCCATCTTCAGTTTGAGCTTTCGAAAAAGTTCCAAGTACATGACTTCAGAGGAACTCCATTGATCAACTAGTATCTTATCCATGTCCTAGTTTTTCTAAAGGTCATTAATAGCGCGTCATAGTGATGGGTCCTTATCCCGATCAAATCCTCTTCCATGAATAATATATTCTTATTATAGTCTACGTCTTTTAGTTTTCTGTGCTTGGCAACTGGGCTTTTCATGGGGTCATTCTAGAAATCCTCCATAATTGTAGTGACTTTCTTGAGCTCCATTCGAATAGCGTTGCCTTGGATCTGCATGGAATTTGAGGCACCATGGATAACATCAAACTCAATCCCCAACCCATCTTTCAAAACATTATCTTATTTTTTGTCAGTGCTGGGGGTGCCCTTATCACCTTTCTTTTCTACGTACTCATTTAAATGCCCTACTTAGGCCAACCCTTTCAAATGGGATTTCAGGGTCTTGCGGTTCTCCGTGTTTTTCTCATTTTCTTTGTGGTAGGCGTATCCGAGTGAGATGGTTCTCTTACTTGGATCTCCACCCATCTTCTCCAGCCACTCGAGGAACTGTTGGTATTTGATCTTACCTATGATCTTTTATATATGTTCTCTAAAAATAGTGTTGATGTCCTCAAAAGGCTTTGGATGGTTTTGCCTTATCTCCATTCTTAGAACCTCCGTTCTGTTTCTTGCCCCCTTTTTGGGGGTACTCTCTTTATCATTCCCTTTAATTACCTTCGCACGACTGTTATCACCTTGGTTGACGGTGACCACATCTTCCACCTTGTCATATTTTCTATGCGCTACATAATATTATCGCTGGTGTCTGCCTCCTCCTTGGTGAGGGTCTGGTGCATCATGGAGTTGTGGGGAAACCCTATCTTGAATGATTCCATGAAAACTTGATCCGAGCAATCTTCGACTTCATTGAAGGTTTCCCAGTAGCATTTTGTTTAATCTCACAAAATATCCTAGGGTTTCTTCCTCATTGTGAGGAGAGAATCCATTCTCTTTGGGAGATAATCGCTTGTAATAAAGCAAGATGTGAAGGCCTCCGTGAGTGACTTGAAGTTCTTGACTAACCCATATGGTAGCCTCTCAAACAACTTTTGTGCAACATCCCTTAGATTGTATGTGAATATATGGCATATGAGGCCATCATTGTGGCTCCACAAGGTCATTTCTTGCCTATATTCATGCATGTTGTATATAGGATCGATCTTCCCATTGTATATCTTGAACCTTGGGGTGGAGAACTTCTTTAGGGTCTCTTCCTCCACAATTTTCATTGAGAAGGGGGACTGCATCTGAGTGATGAGTGCCCTTCTGGACAGTTCTTTGGTGGATCTATCCCTGTGATTCGCTAGGTGTTGATCTATTTTCCTTCGTACCAGCTTTCGGATATCGTGTTTACGATGTCTTTTATTTTGGTTTTACCTTACTAGGCATCTCTATTCCTCTGAATGCTCCTGCTCGCGGTGTGAACACCTTCCTCGGCTGCGATTTTACGCTCCTGATGGCTAGACATCTGACCACGATGCTTGCATTTATCTCCTCGGATCTCTCGCTTCATTTTTTCCAGGCATCAATGGAGACGCACGTTTTACTCAATTTGGAGGAATGCCACCTCCGCTTGTTGATGCAGTCGCTCTTTATACGCGTCGACTACCTGCAAGATCTGAGTTTATTCAAGTTGCTCTTGTGGTCAGTATCGTGGATGGAGGGTGGCTTGGCATCTATCGAGGTGGATCTCAGACTTGACTTTATGCAATGATAGTCTGTCTAGCTGATTGTTTGCAATAGGTGCATTGTGAGGGTGATACATCACTTAACTTGTTGGCTTTAATTTTTTTAGGGAAAAGAATCTTTTTCCACATACGACACCAATTGTGAGTGAAAATAATCACAATGAATGAATCTAAGGAATTGAAACCAAACAACGAACAAAACAACTTCACAAGAAAAGGATTTATGTGGTTCGACAATTGCCTACATCCACGAGGCGTTTATCTCTGTTTATTACTTCTTTTAAATTTTCCAGCAAGAAGTTACATTCCCCTTTTTCCTGGGGTGAGAGTTACATTTATAAGGATGAAGTAGGTTGAATCCTGTTCGATTCTCACATATGTTAGTTAAGCTGCCACTTGATTTGCAGTAATCTCCTCCCAGATCTTTGGCAGGTAGATTGAACTCTTCATAATTATCTCTCGTTATGTTTATCATTTAATTCTAGGTTGTCCTCCCTTCCGAATCCAGACCCATTTGGGCCACCATATTTGGGTTATTCGGTTTGCACCCCACAGTATTCCAAGTACAAATCATGTATAATATTCTATAAATAATAAAATTGCACAATGACTAATAATGACGCGGTCCCAGATTGCCTATAATCTATCCCGGTGCCCACATGGATTCCATGGCCGTCATAGGACGCTGGGTGTCTTACTTAATTAGAATTAATTATAGAATATATTACGGTGTAGATAACACAAACCCCCATCCCCTATATTTACTCTCTTACGAGAATATAAAAACTAATCCTAAAAACCTAAAATCAACACCACGCACCCCTAACTCAACCACTACACTGAATCAAGATGGTGCGATCATCCTTGAATTGAATATTACATGCACAATTCATAATTTTTTGATAATGTCATATACCCCCTCATTTTTTTGACAAAGAGTCTTATAAATTCTAAGTTATGTGAATTCAATAGTCCCCTTAAGAAGCAAACTAAATAAAAATCCTTTCTTAGGTCCTGATGTTAATTTGATTATGGATGAGTTTTTAACCTTTAATTAGAGCATCAAAGGGTCTCTTCTAATTAAACTTGATACCAAACAATGTCAACTTAAGACAAATTAGATATAAGATGTGTCAGATGAAAGAAATGAAGCGCATGTAGCTCAGTGGATAGAGCGTCTGTTTCCTGAGAAGAAAGTCGTAGTTTCGACCCCTACCTGTCATTTTCGTTTTCCCCATTCTCGGTCTCATTTTTTTTCTTGTCTTAAGAAAAAGGAAAACCAAAAAACTTTTTTTTTTAAAGTTACAATCGAGTTTTCCCCATTGTGTTGTTCAACCGTACCACTAGGGGTGGCAATTTCAAAAACCCGCACGACAACACGAAACAAAATTAACACGAAATTGACATTGCTTATTGTGTTCGGGTCGTGTTCAAATCTGGGTTATTGGACCCGCGATCGTGTTGTGTCGTGCTCGTATTTAATTTTGGCCACGAAATTAACTCGAATTGGATTCGTTAAACACATGATAGTGACCTTGTTAAGACCCATTATAGACCTGATTGAAAACCCATTATTGATCCATTATTAACTCTTAAGACCGGAAATAAACCCATTAAAAAAATGAAATCCTTTTATTGAAAATCCATCCACAAACATTAGGTTACACAAAACATTTCTTCTCCACAAACAAATTCTGTGTGGCGGTTCTTTTTCTTCTTCGCGGTTCTGTCCTCCTCGACAGTGTCATTTCTGATCTCATTTCCCATGTCATTTCCGACGTCATTTCTGGTGGTTCGTCTCGTTTCTCCATTTTCGGTCAGCTGTTTGATTATTTTAGATGAAAACATTATAATGAAATGTTTGATTTTCATAAAACTTTTTTATTTCCCATGTCAACTCATTTTGCTTCTCAATCTAAAAGTTTGATGTTAATGTTTTGTATAAATCTGAAAGTTTTGTACAAACGCACCATATTCATAAAAAGGATAAGAGTTATTGATGTTTTTTTACATGTTAACAGGTATTGATGTTTTTATTACATAATATTTTAATTCTTTTTGAGTTAATACACTATTCTTCTTCATCTCTACTAACTAACTCAATTTGTTTTAGTTAAAACATTATTTTTTTTGTACAAATACAATTAAGCGTGGATTGAAAAAATATGCTACAATTTGTTTCATTTCAATCTTTTCGTGTTTCACTAATCATGTCATGTCAATTGTGTAGTGTCATGTTTCGCTAATCGTGTCGTGCCAATCGTGTCGTGTTAACGAGCTTTAATCAGATAAAAAATTTAAATCGTGCCAATCGTGTCACGTCATGTTAAAAGTGGGTCGTGTTCGGGTTATAAAAAAATAACATCGTGTTAGTGTCACTAAAAAAATATTTCGTGTTGTGTCGGGTTGGTCCTGAACCCGACCCAATAACACAATTTGCCACCCCTACGCACCACCCACCAAGGTCTTCTCCCCTCGATCTCTCTATTTCTCATCTTTTATTCTCTTTAACTCAACGATGGTCAATTTTATTTTTGAAAATGGGCATGATTTGATTCCTTTTGTTATTAATAAATTTCTGATTTGAAGCTATGAAGGTGTTTGAGGTAGTTGGAACCCCTGTCTCCCTGGCTCTCTTCACGGATGTCAGTAACTCCAAGTATAACTTCTCTCTCTCTACAATTCTTAGATTTAAGATACTTATAGATTTAAGTTTATTTGGTTCAGATTTTTTGAGTTTTCGTGCATCAAAATTTGCAAATTTAGGTGTTTTTATTTTCTTGTTTTGAATTTCTAAATGTTGATTAATCAATAGGAATCTTAAACATTTTTTTAATTTGAAGTATGAAATTTTCATTGGATATGTATTTGTACCTATTTGATCCTATATACTGTTAGAAAAATGGGGGTTATGTCTAACGAATTAGTAAAGTGCGGGTTAAGTCTAATACACGATTATAAAGTGGAGGTTACATAATGATTATAAAGTGGAGGTTAAATAAAAAAACTCATAGTGTTATTTAGATTATTCTACCATTATCACTTGCTTTTGTAGAAAAAACTATTAAGGGTAAAATTTTAAAGAATTTTCAATAGGATTCATCTTTAACATTTATCATTGTTCAATAAATGTTACATGTTTTGCTGAATGGACCTCCATTTAGTATCCGACGATACACACAAATGCACCTTAATGATGCATAAAAAATCACCACCTTACTGTCACTTATAAATTATGTGGCTTAGAGTTACTGTATTGAATTGTATGTAGGTATATTCTAAAATATGGGCAAACTTTTGTCACCGATCACTATTTTTGGCTATCAATTGCATTTTATATAGTAATCTCATCTATGTTTTGTAGGTTGATAAATTTAATCCTATTATGTTTTATTAATCATTTATTTTGAACTATAACTAGTCATAAATTTAGAACTACCTCAATGTGTAATCTTTTTGTTTAGTCTATACAAGTCCCCAGCATAACATGTTTAGAGCATATGACATATGTTGCTACTTCCATTCCAAATGTATGTACTCCTCATCACATCACTACGCTTTATTTCAGTGTGGGTATGCAATGGACCCAAGAAGTAACATTGCTTAGAAATGTTGCATTCACCGTCTGGGCTACAATAGCGGCAACTTTCGCAGCATTGATTGTACCCTAGGCCAGAGCTGACCGAGGCTCAGGCTAGGCATCTTTATTGGCTCGTTGTGCACGTCTGGGAGGCATCTAAAATAAGAGAGAAGCTTGATAAGTCCATAGTAATTATCTCAAATAGCTGAAGACGTAGAATGCGCAATTAATGAATACAACAATCCTAAATATAGGGCTTTATATAAAAGAAAGCTATGCGAAAAGCATAATAAGCCACACAGATTATAAGGAATCTAGAACCTGATGCTCTGATACCACCTATGACACCCCGCCTAATTAAATACCGGGTGATCAGTCCTTTATTAAATTAAATCAGAATATCCTGTTGGTTCAGATTACGCATCACTGTCAAAAACTTTATTATTAAAACTAACCACCTAATATTTAAAAAGTTGATGTCAAAATTATCTTTTAATCATACAAAACTAGGTTACGAATAGTTAAACATTCACCATTCACATCAATCTCATATGATAGGAAATAACTGTAATAATAAATGGAACTTGAGTAAACACTTCCAGTCTAAAATCCTAAATATAATGATCCAACATAAATAAATCATTAATTGAAAGAAGTAAATGACTAAATCCAAAATCTGTGAACATCTTAATAGAAATGGGGCAACATGCCCTAACTAATAGCTCGTCGAGTGAGTGAGTGGATCTGCTACCGAGGAAGCAATGATAGGCATAGAGGCATCTACTACCGAGGTCCTATAACTTCCACAGCAGATACAGCTCGTCGAGTGAGTGGATCTCCTATGCTTGGTGTCTCTGCGGCTGGGCACCAAAAATAGTTTGCCAAGAAAAGAGATTTGTAGAAAACGGGTGAGATCTCGAGTTAAAAACGGTTTAAAAATCAGCAAGTGCTTAAAATGAGTTTATAGCACATATATTAATCATGTTAGGTTATTGTACTCACTTGAGATGCTCACCTGTCATCTAATGTGCACGCCTAACGTTCCATCAAACCCCACTAATTTCCACTCCCATGCTCGAGGTCTATCCCGTTTAATATCTAATCACAGTCCAATATTATTCTCATGTATTTCCCTCGCAATATAATTAAATCCTCTTTAATAATGATAAGAGTCCTTTCAATTTAATATATGCAAATTGTCCACCAAATTGATTCATTTCATGTTCCATTATTATACATGCTTACTTGATTCACACATTAGATAGTATCACCAGTATATATATACGATACCGCACCCCGTGACACAGCTCCCGTGCATGCATACTCTGCTATCATGCCCTGGTGCATCGCTCATTTCATAAAGGACTAAAGGTTCAATATTTTGCGAACCATCAAAACAAACACACATATTGGAGGCGAACATAGTTCCAAGCCGATGGGCTACGCACATACCTACGCACCCATACGACCGTCATCACTATCATTCTCACAGATAGTCTATACCTTGGTTCTATGCTCTAGTGGTACAAATCAAAATCCCACCCGAAGGCTCCTCAAAGCATGATTGTCCACAACGCGCAACCTCCGCTCGATAGCAAGCAGCGTAGGTATGTCATACACATAATAGTTAAATTAGTAAGTTCACACAACTTATTATATTCATTAGGTATTCACGCAACCTAAGTCCTCGAATTTATAAGTAGTATTATAGTCTCTACTACTCTCAATACTTTAAACGTGCGACTTATCTCTCTATCGTATGTACTCTTTAAGGATCCTTCATTCCAACCCATTCCCTTAGTAGTAACACAATTCACCTCACTACTAAATTATGAAAATGTAGCTACTCCAGAATAGCGTAGGTCCTAATCTCTCACTTAAATGAACCTAGAAGATTTTTAACTCATTTGGGCAAAAATTAGGGTTTTTAAAATCTAGTTTGAACCTGGAGATTCCATTCGAACGAGTTTCTCACTTCGAACCAACTCTAAAATCTTGTTAGTAATCTCGTTGGAATTCTCTTTCGAACGAGGTCGTTCGAACGACCTGGGCAGGTCTTCGAACGAGAATTCAGGGTTCGTCCATGTCTTCTAAAAATTGCAATTTTCCAATTCTTTCACCAACCAAATGGCTTCAAACCCATCCTAATTCACATTCAACAACTCTAATCTATATCCCCTAGTATTAGAACACTTCCCCATCCGTTTTAACATCAAATCCCTAAATTATAACATGAATTTCACTAAATTTCTCAGATCTTCTATAAGCCCTAAATTTCACATAACCTCCATTAACCATCATTTAAACCCAGATTTAATGTCGTGAAAACCACGTATAAAACCCAGAATTATCATACCCAGAACATGGTTATTCATCTACATGCAAACCTATACTCCTAATTAAAGATTAATACCCAAATTCAATCCCAAATTCATAATATCATGGTTATTCATCAGCTACATTAACATGAATCAAATATGCTCTAAAAATTCAGCAAGATAAACACTTGCCTTTTTGTGAACCTCTGATTCGGTGGATGAAATTGGTATAATCCTCTCTTCATGATCTACGCGTTGGTGTAATTTTTGGTGTGAGAGGTTGAGTCTTTCTCCTTGGGCTCCTATGGAGTTTTTCTTCTTCCTCTTTGGTTCTCTCTCTCTCTCTCTCTCTCTCTCTCTCTCTCACGTAGGTTTTCAAACTCACAGATGGTCTATTACCCACGTACTTTTCCTTTTAATTTTCCATTTTCGTTAGGGCTGTGTTTTTTTCCGAACATTTTGATTTTTTTGATTTTCCGATTTTCAATTTTTCCGAATTAAATTGGATAGGAAATTGGAACTATGTTTTAAATTCCGATTTTCTGATTTTTTCGATCCGATTTTCCGATTTTTTAGCCGATCCGAATTTTTGATATAATTTTAGATTAATTTTTTGAATATTTTTTTCGATTAATATTCTGAATATTTTATATATATTTTTTACATTTTCGATTTTGTACATTTACATTTCCCTTATTGTTTTTACCTTACCCCATAATATGTGGCCCATATATATATGTTGTTAATTTTACAACTAGGGTTAAACATATCTCTTCTCTTTTCTCTCTCTATACGGCGCATACAGGGCTCTCTCTTTCAGCTCTCTCATTTTACAGCTCTCGTCCGTTTCTACTCAAATCTCTCTCTAGTTTCTACTCTTCTCAGATCTTCTCTGGTTTCTACTCTTCTCAGCTCTCGTTCGTTTCTACTCTCTCATTTAATGGATGAAATAAATGGTTTCTACTCAAATCTCTGGTAAGCCTGAAATATAAATGACTGTGTTTCATCCGTTTCAGCTCTCATCCGTTTCATCTATGTATATTATGTATTTTCAATTGTTTATTTTTTTTATTTCATCTACTTATCTACAGAGTTATAATTATTAACAACATCATTGTTTATATTGTTTATAGGTTCTGAACGATACAGATACACCATCATTATTTTGTTAACATCATTGTTTATATTTTGTTAATATCAGTCCCTTTCGATTTATATATGTTTATCTGTTTATTTTGTTAACATCTGTTTATATCTGTTATATCTGTTTATTATTTTAACATCATTGTTTATATTGTTTTTATTTTATTTTTTGGAGTTTTTTGGGTTTAATTGATAGTGAATTAACCTGTTAGCCCCAAAATATAAATCACCATACCTGTTGGAGTTTTTAGGGTTTCATGATGTTTTTAAGATCTTTTTACTGATATTGGAAACATATTTAACTAGAGATGATCTGATGCTACTTATGTTGATGAAGTTTGGAAAAATCAGCAATTAAATGATATTTCAATTTTGCCATTTTTTCTAATCTATACCTGTTTTAGTTTTCTTGTGTACTAATTGTGGATTTAATATTTGTTTTATGTAGATTTAATATATTGTGCGAGTCAGATTTAATTTGTTTCAGCTCTTCAAAGTGAGGTATATTCTGTCCACTCCGCTATTAATTGCATATCGACAATGGATGAAAGCACCAGAGTCACTAGTAAAGTCAATCCTAAAAAAAGCAAAATAACACCAAAATCAGGTTTAGTTGGTCATCATGGAGCATCGGGAGTGTGGGAGCTTTTTAAAAAAAATATGGTTGAAGGAACAAAAAAAAATTCAGGTACCTGTAATTGCAATTATTGTCATGTACAAATTTTAGCACCTTTTACCGGGGGAATAAATAAATTATGGAATCAACTTAACAAGTGTAGAGATTTTTTCGGTTATGAACGAGATAACACAACGCAAACCATTATTTTTATGGTAGGATACCAACCTTCTAATTGGCGATTTGATCAAGAGATGTGTCGAAAGTCTTTAACTAAATATACTATTATTGATCAACTCCCCTTTAATCATGTGGAGAAAGAAGGTTTTAGGATGTTTTGCGCTGATTTACAACCTAAATTTCACGTGATATGTAGAACCACCCTCACTAAGGATTGTTTAAAGATGTACCACGAGGAAAGGATAAAGTTGAAGGATTACTTCAAATATTTTAATACGAGGGTTTGCCTCACAACTGACATGTGGACTTCATTACAAAAAATTGGATATATGGCCTTCACCGTGCACTTTATTGATAGGGATGGGGTCCTACATAAAAAAATAATAAATTTTAGAGTCCTTCCTTATCCACATAAGGGTGAGGCGATTGCCAAGGCCGTGGAGGGTTGTTTTATGGAGTGGAGATTAGAAAAGGTCACAACTATAACACTTAATAATGCTAAAAATAATGACACATGTGTTCCGGATTTGAGAAAAAGGTTAAATAAAAGAAATGGGTTGTTGTTAGGAGGTGAGTTTTTCATATTAGATGCTTTGCACATATAATAAACCTTGTTGTGAGAGATGGAATCGTGGATGTTAAAGACACAATCAAGCGCCTTAGGGGTAGTGTCAAATATGTGCGAAGTGGCCCATCACGCATGCAACTTTTCAAAAAATGTGTGGTGGATGAAATGTTGGAAACAAAGAGGGCGGTGTGCTTGGATATAAAGACGCGTTGGAACTCAACATACCTAATGGTAAATGAGGCATTGGAGTTTGAGAGGGTATTTGATCGTTTAGATGAGGTCGATCCTAATTATTAAATCGGGTGTAACGCAAAAGGGGAAGGTTTATTGGATGAGGTTGATTGGAAAAAATTAAAATCTTTGCACACCTTTTTAGAATAATTCTTTGAACTAACAAAGCGTGTGTCGGGTTCTCAATATATCACTTCCAATATTTATTTTGATGAACTCACCCAAGTTAAGGACCTTCTCATTGAGCATTTACATAGTGATGATTTATTATTCGTTCCATGGTCATTAAAATGGATGCAAAGTTTGACAAGTATTGCGATTTTGATTCTCTTAATCCGATATTAGTTGTTGCAATTGTGTTGGATCCGCATTATAAATTACAATTTGTTGACTTTTGGTATTTCTCATATTTGGAGAAATGTCCCGATCTTTACGATGTTGAAAAAGCTTACAAAATGGAAGTCCTTGTTGAAAAGTTAAAAGATTTAATGCGTAGACTTTATAGTTACTACAAAGCGGGAGAGAGTCCTTATTTGGAACATGGTTTTTCCACTCAACGGAATAAAGTCAATGTTGTAGAAAAATTATCAAAAAACCAAAGTCTAAAGACTTGTTTAGAGG
Source organism: Sambucus nigra (assembly GCA_949130495.1). NCBI lineage: Eukaryota > Viridiplantae > Streptophyta > Magnoliopsida > Dipsacales > Adoxaceae > Sambucus > Sambucus nigra. Next base: position 674,594,324 of record OX422212.1, read on the forward strand.
AGTTTTGAAGAGAAAGGAGTGTAGTGAAGTTTCCAATGACTTGGATAGATATTTGGCTGATAGTGTTGTGGAGATTGATGATCGTCATTTTGACGTTATTGCTTGGTGGAAAGGAAAGCTTCCAACATACCGTGCATTTTCCATAATGGCCCGTGATATTTACCTATTCCGGTGATGTCAGTTGCATTTGAGTTCGCTTTTAGTACGACCGGCAGAGTCCTTGATCAATTTCGAAGTTCTTTGACACCTACTATTGTGGAAGCTTTGTTATGCACACAATATTGGCTTAGAAATCCTACGCTTCCTATTACTATTGAAGATACAATAGAAGTTCTAGAATCTATTGAAGAAGGTATATTAATTTATATTCATTTTTTTCAATTTCTTATTATGTATATTCATTCACTCTAATTTATATTATTTTGATTGTAGTTGTGAACGAGGATATAAAAGCATTGTCGTTGGGATGAAGATGGTTATGCTTGGTTAAGAATCTTGGACGATATTTTAATTGAAATTTTGAACAATGTCATTGTATTATATTTGGTTGTTAGACATTTAGACATTTTAAACTCTGCATGGATGGTCATTTATATGATTTAAATCAGTGAAATTCCTACAAAGTGATGGTGGATTCAATCAGGGTCATCGAGGCCAGCGAAGCCAAAGGGACAATGGGAGTAGCAATCAGGGTAAAGTCTACCAAGTACATGAGAAGGACAACCCCGACATGGCCAGTGGGGCAAGAGATAGGGGAATGACATAGGAAAGTGTCTTATGTGTGGAAAGTAGGACCACAACAATTGATTATGTCCACAGTGAGTCAGGGGATATGAGTGGGATGCCTAGTAGGGACAACAGTTAAGAAGTTTTTGGTTCAATTTGGATGAGAATATTATGTCCAGGAACCATTTGGGCCGTCAGTGTGTAGGCAAGTAGAAGTACGAGTTTTTATCCTCGGATAGATAGGAGGAATTTTGTGTGACATGTTTGGTCACAGTATACTTGCTAACACTATATTCGCGTGGGAGATGAGTTTAGTGGATATATCGTAGTGTTACTATGGTATATATATTTACCGCGGGGTAGCGGGGATATCTTTAGTTTTATCTATAGTGGAGCAGGTGTGAACACTGAGAGGGTGTATTTTACAAGGGTAACTCATTTTGAGAGGTGTTATGAGAGTATGATTTTTCCTGGATACAGACTGGTTAGCGATGGTGGGCGGTAACAGCAAGACTTTCGTATTCGCGGTTCCAGGGCAGGATGCATATTCTTTTGTGATGACTCACCTAAAAAAGGGTCGATCTCGCATATATATTATTCATTAAATAGACTCGAGAGGGTATAGTGGTCTAGGGATATTGGATCTCGGTGCGTAGGAACCTTTACGGATGTTATTCCAGGAATGTCGAGTTTACCGTGGAGAGGAGATATTTAGCTCATTGTTGTTTATACGCTGAGAACTTAGTGATAGTGATAGCGTAGTATCATGTAATGCCTTAAGAGACATCGGCATAGATGATTTTATTTATGTATTAGGATACAAAATTTGTGATATCTTAGTGTGTGTTATGGACACACGAATTTTGATGATCGACAATGCTAGGGAATAGTGCATTGGGAAACGTTCTTTTGAGCTTAATTGCGGAATGTTATACGCATGGACCTTAATAAACTTTGAAAGTAGTGAGACGTTGTGGGATGCGAGTGCATCGGTTTTAAATATTAAATTATTAGACGTGTAGAGAAAACACTTTAAAATGAGAGATATTTCTATATAGGGCCAGTGGAGCCGGGGTGTGCTATGACATAAGCACAGAGAGAACTTATGTACCACAAGTTAATAGGTGGGGTAGTTTTAAAAAATTAAATTTCAAATTGTTGGGTAATCGAGAATACATGTATTATATAGTCACGCCGAGAGTGCAGAGCTGAGTTTGAGATAAGTATGGTTATGTACTAGATGTTAACGATATTATCCTGTGATGTTTGCATTACTGGAGAGAATTCTACTTTCGAGAATTATGATAGTAGAGTGGGAAATTTCCCAAGTTTTGGTTGGTTAGCAATGGTTTGGAGCTATACTGGATAGTTATAGTAAGAATTTGTGTCCGCTGTATGAGGTATGGATTATTTTTGCTAGGTATCACCTAAGATAAGGTCTAGCTTATATATACGAGTATGTATGTTAAATGTGGCATGATAGGCTTATGATGATATGCTTATGTTATTAATTCGATTCCGGGGATTAGGGACAGTTACTAATGTGATTCAGGGTGGATAGACTTATTTACAAGAGGGGAATTATAGCTCGGGATTAATTTTGCGCAAGGAAGCTAGTGATAGTAAGCGCACGATATTTTTGTGTTGTCTTTTATCGCATAAGAGTGGGCGTGTATACTTTTATGCCAACAGGCAGGTATTTGAGGGTACGTGTTATGGACTAGGGGCCGAACGGATCTCATCGATCGACAATGTTAGGTAGTAGTGTATCGGGGGGGGGGGGGGTTCCTTGATTGGATTTCGCATTGCGAGACGTCCCACGCATGAAGCTTAGCGTAACGTTGGAAGTGGGGAGATGTTTGGTCATTTGTACATGGGTTGGGTACCTCAGTTATTTTACATATATGTAGTTATAACTGCAGTTTGGAAGTTATATTATGGATTAAGGATAGTACAGTAGGGTAAAACTTGTGCGGTTAAGCACGGGTAATGGGTGTAAGAACGCCTTGGTTAACTAAAGTAGTTTTAGCATAGTTCGTGATCAGACGTAGGAGAGATAGGTGTAGCCATCTTAGAGGGATGGGATTTGAGAGATATTCATACCTTCGAGCACTAAACTTATCTTAATTTCGAGGACGAAATATCTTTATAAGGGGGGAAGTATGTAACACCCCGTAATTCTAAGGACTTGGAATTTAATTATTTTCATGAGAAATAGAACCTAATTAATTTGGAGAATTCATAATTTATGAATTGGAGAATTTATTTAAGTCAGATGAATTATTTAAATTGGTGAATTGACATTTAATAAATTCGGAGCATCTTTGGATTTTGCATGTGTCGCATTATGAGGTTCAAATTAGATAATGTTATAAAGTATTTCAGTTGTCAATTCTGAGTGCACGGTTGAGTCCGGATAGGTCAAGATAGTAAAAAAAGTGTACCCGGGGGTGGTAAATTGGTCACGGGGTATTTTTATGCATGACCGGGCTCACATAGGGGGCTATTTTAATTAGGCCCATAAGAGGAAAAATGGGATTAGCACTTTATAACCTAAAAGTGAGAGTTGGGCGCATAAATAACTCATTTTAGAATACTTAAATCTGTAGAGGGTAGAAAAGATATAATTTGAGGAGCTTTTGGGGAGCCAATTTGAAGGAAGATTTGGATGCTTGTGTTAAACCTACCATCTTCATCAAAGGATTCAAACTCTACGAATTTATAAGGCAAGTGGTTAAATTGCTTCAATGTAAATTGGTGATATTCAATTCATATCATAGTAGGTGTTATACAAGTGATTTTTGGATTGGGTTGATACAAATTAGGTTTTGATTTGGGGAAGTTACGAATCAAGTTTTTGGAACTGTTATAATAAGGGCTTATGAATTCTATGTTGTGAAGAAATTATAAGATAATTAGATAAATTTATTGATTGCAAGTTGGGGAACAATCATATGTATTCATATCTTTATTATCAATTGGAGACAGAAATTGGGAATTAAGATATTAGCACTTATTTTGATTCGTAAGAATTAATGTGTAAATTCGGGTAAAAAGCTTCACAGAAGCTGTTAATAGAGATTCTGTCCGCAAAACCCTGTAGAAAATGGCATTTTCTAACTTTTATTCTTTAATATGTTTTTTCAAAAATGGCCCCAAAATGGCATTTTAAAAATCTGGGCAGATTGAGTAAATTGAAAACCTGAAGTTAATAATTGTGCAAAATTTATTGAGGAGAATTTTGAATAATTAATTGGGGATATTGTATTATGGACCAAGGGGGTGTCCAGATATTTTGGTTGAGTGATGCCATGATAATAGATTAATTAATGGGGGATTAACTAATTAAAGCTTATAGCTGGAATAATTTATTATATGATGATATAATAAATTGTTAAATATTATTTAATTAGGAACGTTCTCTTTATAATGGAATTTTGAGGAGTACGTTCTAAGAGATGAAAATTCGGGCCAGGTGAGTGTGTCCGGGTACATTGGTTGTGTGACACCAGGAAGATATTAAATTAATTAATGAGTATATTAATTAAAATAGAGTCGGACCATAGACTCGGGAGATAATAAGTTAATTAATGGGTAAATTAATTAAATTAGAGTCGGACCACAAACTCGGGGAGATAATAAGTTAATTAATAGTGGGACCATAGACTCTGGGAGATATTAAGTTAATTAACGGATAAATTAATTAAATTAGAGTCGGACTATTGACTTGGGGAGATATTAAGTTAATTAATGGGCATATTAATTAAATTAGAGTCGGACCATAGACTCGGGGAGATACTAAATTAATTAATGGGTAAATTAATAAAATTAGAGTCGGACCATAGACTCGGGAATATGTTGGCTAGTGTTACGGACTTTGTACACGGCAAAGCCGGGATTATAATATATATATATATATATATATATATATATATATATATATATATATATATATATATATATACACGGAAGTGTGATAGTATATATATTGTGTACTCATAAAAATCGGTGGCTTGGTATTTATTTAGAATTATATGCTCTAGTGCTATCGGGGGAGGTTGCGCGATGTGGGTGAATCCCCAAGCTGTTTTCCTCATCAGGTGTTTGCAAGGAGGCAGATTGATGCACTCACGGCTCAGGCATGGTTGTCAAGAAGTGAACAACTAGAGGAAAAGGTATGTTTCTACTTTCTTGATATTCACTGCAGAGATGTATGTTTCTACTTTCTTGATATTCACTGCAGAGATGTTGCACTTAACATTTTTGAAAAATCAATTGTTTTTATTGAAATAAAGATCCATCAAACAAGGTCGAAGGAGGAAATGTTTTTCTATTGAGAAAAAGTAGAAATCTATGCAGCAGTATTAGCTACAGCTTATCCCGTTCAAATTCAATCGTCTTTATTTCAATTTATATACTTCTTCCTCGAATGTTTTCTGTTATGTTTGGACTGCTGAGTAGGTTATTGATGTGTAATATAATTATAATCATCTTAAAATAAATTTGTATACCAGCAAAGTAAAGGTTATTATTTTTCCCTTTCATCAACCCTTATATGTGTGATAATCTTATGCAAATCAAATACAATTTCTTGAGTTGTTCCTTGGTTGTAGGTGGCAAAATTGATCCTACAAACAGGGTTTCCTTGAGAGTATACCCGATTCATATTAGTTCAGACTGATAAAGGGAATCAAGCCTCCGAATCAGTTCTGGTACCAGAGGTATACTTTTGCTTACTCTACTGGGTACATTTGTTTTGCTGTATTTGTTTTTTGTGAAAAATAAAACCTCTGAACTATGAAGCATGATCACTCTCTCCAAAGGCAGGGCATCCTGTTTGCACATCAATAATTTGTTGTTACAGTCTCTTAAAGGTATAACTAAAAGCAGTAAAATAATTCAAGCCTTTTGAATTGGAACAGTTTATGTGTGTCCTAACTGCTCCCCCCTCTCTCTCCTCCCGTTTACAATACATTGATGTGCAGAAGGAAGATGACCCGAGTGGCAAGAAGATAATTATCCTAAGGATTCTGGGCATTGGCTTCGGCAACTTGTTTGCCACTGTCGAGAATCGTCGTCCAGAACCCGAAGAACCAAATGAGTCTACAGATTCGATCATGAAAGACGCTACAAATTGTTGTAGCAAGGCGCTTGATATGTGCTGCATCCCTCGACTGAACGATCAATACGCGGTTGTTCTCACTCAGCTATGCCCCGCCCTCTCATGTTTAGAGTGTATAGATTGTTGTTTTGATCTATGTTCTGAATGTAACTAATGCTGACTACAAAAATAAGTAATGGTGTCTACCATGGGCGGAGCTACCCTAGAACGAGGAATTATGAGACTTCTGAATTTTTTTTATACCTTTGTGTAATAACTTAATTGTTGAGGTGAAACTATTAATTTCTGAAACCTTAATCATTTATATGAAAGAGACCTGCATTTCTTTAATAGCCAGCCGACCCTATTTTCCAAGAGAACTCTTCTTCTTTCTCTCCATTGAAAAATAAAGCTTCTTAACCTCATTAACCATCCATTATCCATGTCTTGCTCACCATTATCCACATAAAAGGTAAGTTAACTTTTATATTTTTGATTTTTTTTCAGCCGACCATTAGATTTGTTAAATTTGTTTGACTAATAATTATTTTTTTCTACCGGCCATTAGATTTCTGAATTTCTTAATTCTCTTAGAATAATAATGTTAGACCTTTATGTTATATTTGTTAGTTGATTTATTTGACTTTTACAGTTTGAAACTTTAGACTTTTACAATTTGGAACAAAGCTTAAGATTAATTCTTTTAATATACAAATTTATTACCTGATTTATGTTAGATAAATTTATTAGACTTTTTATTGATTTATATTAGCTGATTTATGAATATTAATGCATGATTTTTTTTGTTGAAATTTTCTTTAGTACTAGATTTATGCCCAAAAAAGTAAAAATAGCTTCAAAAAATTTGCCTCAGGGGCTGCCGCCCCCAAACCCCCGGGATTCGTAAGACACTTTTGCACCCACTCACGCATAATCCTAGCTACGCCACTGTTGTCTACTTTGTATATATTCCGTGTTGCACCATGGTTTTCAACTGTTGTAGCAGTATGTGTAGTTACTAGACTCATGATGCCTTGTTTATAGTCTGTCTTAACCATGCTACCATTGGATAAATCCTTTGGGCACTATGGTTATTTTGCCTTTGAGACCCCCATTTTCTTACCACTTCGGCTATAATTGTCACCTTTTGTGAAAAATTTCAGAAAAATGATAAAAAGTTTTACAAAAATAGAATATGGTACCTAAAGTTATTATACACTTAACTTGGCACCACAACGACGTAAATAAATAATAATAATAATAATAATAAATAAATAAATAAAAAATGTGACTATTTATTTATTGATTGGTTAGACGTGAAGGCGTGTCATGGTTTTATGGAAATTGGTTAGGCAAATTTTTGGAAATGTTAGGGTGATTTCCCTCTTAGATGGGGTTCCACCTTGACAAATGAGTTCAAATTTGTTGATCTATTTTAAAAGCGAGTAATGGTGACTCTCTTACATGATAAGTTGAAACATCAAAATAATTAGTAAGTAGTTGCATTGTAATGTTTTAATCAATTATGTAAAAGGGTCACTGAGATCCACTTTATAGTAGGTCGGCAATTATGGACCGTACTTTCTTGCATTAAAATCATAACCGATTAGTGGGGGTGAATTATGTGCGTCGTGTCGGATCGAGGATTCGTGCTAGGACATAATTTCATTTCATGGTAAATATTTTAACATTGAACAAGATAAAAAAGAGTAATGCAAAAATAAATTCATGATATTAAAAGTGAAATTAGGGTGTATTGGAAATCACAATTAAGTGCTTTAGAATTATTATTCAAATTTTAAATTGAAAATATTTGAATTCCAAGTCCAATGCTTGGATTTGGAGTTTTCAAATTTGCTCAAAGTGTTTTTGAGAATTCAAATTTCACGCCTCAAAGCCCCGTTCGGTATGCGATAATATTTAGGATGGATGGTGATTACTAGGAATGCAATTGTCATGTAACCTTTTACCAAAAATTTATATTTTATCGCCTTGTTTGGTTAATAAATGAATTCTAATAAGGTATCAAAATTTAATGTTGCGTTCATACATTAGAATGTCACTATATCCCAATAACTTCCATGAGCAATTTTATTACTATATATTTTAAATTGATCTATTTAGGACATACAGTAAAACACAACTATACAATTCACTATTTACAATTGTATGAACACAAATATGTTATTTTTAGATTATGTAACAAACATAATAATTTATTGTAATTATGTGGATATTGTTGAGTAAATTAATCAAACTATTCCATGAGTAGAAAAATTGTAAAAAATACCTAAATAAAAATTGTACGACTTTAAATTTATTACAAATTGACATAATCAAATTATATATTGAGGTTTTAAGGGTAGTTTTTAAAAATTTAATATTTTTAATGGCCATTTTTGTCTTTACAAAAAAATATTTGTAAAGATTCTCATTGAAAAGTAAGAATCTTACCCATATTGGATGGATCTTGATTTCACCCACTTTCTCACCAAGTAGGAAATGTGATTACATTGGCGCTTACGTTCTCATGCAACTTATGCTCAAACTAATTGTAAATTATATTTCATCTTACTTTATTGAGTATTAAAGGGGCCTAAAGGAATTGGAAAATTTTTAATTCAAAATTTTGAACTGAAAAAATTCCGATCGTGAAATTGAGGTTTTCCAAACACACCCTTATGATAATTAGGGCACAATCTAGAAAGTATACAAATTTATAATTTTTACACTTAATTAAACACAAGAATATAAAATTTCATGAATAACACGACACATCTTGATCTATTGTAAAAAAGTGTATTTGTATTTCACTTGGAATTAGACCTTATAATAGATACAATTAAATAGCTGGACTGGGTCTTCATTATCATTAGATAAAAAAGAACCATTATTTTATTTTTTCCTTTTTCTCTATTTCTCCCTTTTAGCTTTCGATTGTTTGTGCGTTTCTCTACTGAATGCATTGTTCTCGCACAAAAAGCTTTCTATGGTGATACATAACCTAGTGGAAGATCTAATAAGCTTTACTGGCAACACTTTCATGACAAGACAAACTAAAATGCAGAATATTGTTGCAGGTGATTGCAATTATTTGAAACTCAAGTTTTTTGAAAATTATTTTATTAGACTTCATTCCTTTTACGCATTTTTGTATAATCAAAAAGCAGAAAATATAATTTAAATGTAGGGATGATAATTCGTGTTTTTGAATTGGGTTTCAACACGACACGACACAACATGACTAACATAATTTTTTAAATTTTACTTTCAATCAGAAAAAATAGGCACGATAACCCAAATAAAATTACGACTTATAATTTTGACACAAACACGATACGACTTCGTGTCAATGGGACTTGATACGAACAGACAGATCATGTCAATTTCGGGGCAAGTTCATGTTGTTTCTAAAATTGTCAACCATATTTACATGACAATAATTTGGTTTGGGATTAAGATGTTTAGGCATATTTAATTTATGCGAGAAGGGGTGGGGTGCATTTCAAGTGTCGGGTCAACGGTGAAAAATGACAAAAATAAGAAAAACTATTTGTCATTACAGTATAAAAGTGTCGTATGTTGCTCTTGGTGTGCTTAATTTCCATGAGGAAATATCAACCAATATGCCAAAACTTTCCAGTTTTAGCAAAATAAATGGTTGTTTGGAGTGACTATTTTATTATCTTGGTATATTCGTCAAGAAATGGTCTAATGGTCATATCATCTCCAAACGATTATGCAAAATGCAATTTTAACCAAAATAACAAAATGGTTACTCGAGATGATTACGCTTTTTGATAAAAATATAAAATTTTGTCATATTGCTTGGCATTTTGCCACCCAAATGAAGTCTCATTATGCGTAATGCCTTCCCACATGATTTGAAGCGCCACAATAGCAACATATGACACTTCAACTATTGCATACAAATATTTTTCTTCTTTTTTCATTTTCCCCATTGGTCCGATACTTTAGGTGCCACCTCAAGTCTTCTCGTGGCACTTGAAACGTCACAACATGTGAAATATGCTTAACTGCATGGAGCATCACTAAAATTTTGGTTATGCAAAACACATAAAACGTCCAGAGATGGTCTTAGGGTGTGAACATGTCAAGAGTTAAATACTCAACTCAACAAAGCCTTTTCCCAATGTAAAAACTTAAATATGATACAAAATTAAAAGGTTTGAGTTTCTTCCTAATGGGTTTAAGTGATTATTGGGTAGATAGTAAGATATGATTATATATGTAAATAACACATATGCAACTATACATATGGGTTAGTGCTTTCTAATTTAGTTATCACATAATTTAATATATTTATTTGAGTTATAAGTGGACCAAATATGGATTACTTCTAGCTTGACTTATCAACTTGACTTATCAAGAAGTTTAATGCTAGTTTAAATTTATAAAATCATTGATATTTAAAGTTAAATCTTGTTAATCTTAATACTCTATTTATACTTATGTCTCACTGCACATTTGAGTCGAATTTTCACGTTCCTTAACCGTGACAATTTTGGGCATCACAACACATACAACATAACTTGTCACAGTCAAGAACCCTGTAAATTATGTCAAACTTAGGGGTGACCATATCGTGTCATGTTTAAGGATCGTGACAACAATTATATTGTTACGATCCTATCACAGTCAAAGATCGTGACAATAATTGGTTTGTCACGGTCAAGGGCAGTGACAAAACTGTAGCCCCCCAAAAAATGTTAGCAGTAGTTACAACCTAGAAAACCTGCTTCAAAAATCCAAAAAATGACATATATTTTATTCAATCTAAACAACATTGTGGTGACAATTATTACTCAACACAAAGAGATAAGAGAAGCGCAATCACCAAGCAGAATAAGGAATATAAAATGCCAATCACACAACAAAAGATGTACGTGGTTAAGCAAAGGTGCCTACGTCCACGGTGATGCAGTCAGTATTATTTCTATATACTCTGGAGAGTGATTACAGAGAATACAGTGTGTCCTTTGCCCCGGACCTAGGGTTTACTATATACATGTTTATTTTAGTAAGTGGGGGTGTTGTACTCCCCCATGTTTTCCATCTCTTCCTAGAACCTCTTTTAATGGGAACATGGGAGGAGACTGAATCATGATCGATTAAGATATGGAGGGTCTGGACTTTGGGCTGCCACAATTGGGCTACTCGTCCAGGCCCATCATTCTAATTTCGGGTACCCACAATTGCCCCTAAGTTTGTTGGGCCATGCTTTGGGCTCAATAAATTTAAATGGTTTGTCATAATGGCTCCTTCGTACATTTTGCAACTCTTACCAAAGTTTGTGGACTGATTCTGGCGGCACCTGCTTCATGGTCTGTGCACTATGATTAGTAACACTTAAAGGTTTTATTCAGAGCAGTCGTCGTTTCAAGCTTCCCAGTAGTTTCCTATTTTCTGTGAGCTCTAACGATTCACGTTCTCTTCTCCCAATCTCCATTCTTATTGCTTTCTTATCATTTGGGCTCGTGATTCTTCATCGTTCGAGTTGAGCTTTTATCTTATAAGTCTCCTGTGCCTTCTCTTTGTATTTTATCTTTGAATTTATAGTTTTCTAGGGTTTCCCAATGGCAAATATCGACAATAGGTCAGTGTCTGAGTTTAGGAAGTTCTATAATATACCGGAGTGGGTAGAGATTGAGTTTACCTCTCCCCCTAGAAATGTTAGAGAGATAGAAGGTGCCCATTGGATCCATGTCTTGTTTCTCTCCCAAGGGGGGCTTACTTTTCCTCCCAACAATCTGTTCTTGCACTTCTTTGGTTATTTCAATATTGTTCCTGCACAGTGTTCGCCCAATGTTTGGAAGATAATTAATGGTGTTCATAGAATAAATCAGTTATATGGTACCAAGTTAGGGATCGTTAAGGTCTACTTTTGCTATTCTTTTTCTCGAACTAGTTCTAGTGTTCTCTACCTCAAGGCCAGGAGTCTTGATAGGGTATTGGTAGTAAACCTACTTGATTCCCAAAAGGACTATTGGCAAGAGGGCTTTCTTGCTAAAAATTGGCAGTTTTATCCCCAGTTTGAGGGGTCGAGATCTGATAGGTTCTCAGTGCCCTTTTATGGGGAAGAATACATAGGTAAACTTTTCTTTGTCCATTCAATTTCTCTACTGATTTGTGATCTTTATGACTTTTCCTATTTTTTCTTCAACGAGGTCGAAGAACTTGGAACCTGCTCTCAGCGAGGTTCATCTTTCCGAGTTGATCAAGGCCTGGAATATCAGGGAGCCTTTAGCCAACGACGAGCATCCCCGGTCTACTACTTTCCTACTCGAGTACAAAAATGTCAGTTCCATCTTTATAGCGAGGTCGGTAGATAGTATCCCTAAATTTGACACCTCTGAAGAGACTGCTGCTGATCCTATCCAGTTGGATGAGGAGGAGAGTATTTCTGAGAGTGATATTATAGGCGGTGCTGAAGGCAATTTTGGTGAGGAGAGCTCCAGTGGTGATAGTTCTTCTGACTCAGAAGAGGCTTCTGAAGCCTGAGGCTCTTCAAGTACGTCTAGCAGTTCAAAGGAGGAGATGGTTCCTCCACGGAAAAATCTAATTCGGGACGATGATGATGATGATCATGTGCTCCTCGTTCAGAGGTCAAAGAAGAAAAAGTCCATCTCTGGGGATGTAGCTACTGGCTCTTGGTCTTCTGCTCAGGAGCAGGAGAGGAAGAGGAAAGAGGAAGAATAGTTGAGAGAGAGAGAGAGAGAGAGAAAGAAGGAAGAGGAAAGAAAGAAGATGGAGGAGAAGAAGAGGATGGAGGAGAAGAAGAGAATAGAGAAAGAGAAAGAGGAGGAGAGGCGAAAGATGGAATCGAGGATGAAGGCTGAGCAGGCCTTGGTTCCCGTGTCCGCACTACCCGAGGGGGCCTCGGTTGCTATTTCTCCTCAACTGGCCCCTGCACTGCTCGAGAGGTCAGTTCTTCCTACAGATCGCCAAAGGGCGTTGGGGTCTGATCAATTGGCCCTATAAGCTAGTCAGAGGCTAGCTTTGGTAAGATTGTCTCCTTTTTCTAATGCTTTAATAAATTTCATCACTTCCTTCTTCTGATGTCTTCTTCTTCTTATAATTTATGACTGACTTCATCATGCTCTATCGTTCTTGTGATGAGCTGGTGAAGAGAAATGGTGAGCTAGAGCAATAAAATGTTGCCTTGAGGTTGAGGGGTATAGAGCTCGAGGCTGGTTTCAAGGCCGCTGATGCTTCTCGGATATCATCTGATCTGGATCTTGCTAATGCCAATTAGGAGAGGGACGCAATAGTTAAAGAATTGAACGAACTGCGATAAGCCTATGACCTGGTTTGCTCGAGCAAGCTGGCTGTCGTGGAAGAGAACAGAGTGCTATTCGAGGAGCTAAATAAGAAGGAGTCTGAGGCAGTCACTGCCAGGGAAGACTCATATAATTCTGGTTGGGCTATTGCATACGAGGATGCTGAGGTTCAGATAGGCTACTTTAGCCATCTGAATTTGAAGAAGGGCTAGAACAAGGCCCTCTTAGATGCCAGTGTGGATGTTGCATCTCCTCTATTCGATGAGCATGACCCAGGGCCGAGGAGAGTTGTGGATGAAGTCCCTTCCCCAGATATTGAAGGCACTAACCCTGTCTCCCAGATAATTTTTACTGGCGTTCACCCTATTGTGGCAACAGAGGTTATCCCTACTGAGAGGGGTTCTCCTGCTGATGCTGATAAAGGGAAGCAATCATCAACTTTTGAACAGCCTGAGGTTGCTAGTTAATTTTTACTTCTAGGACTACCTTGTATCTTTGCTTTTTCTGTTTGTAATTTTCCTTTTTACTGCTCGATGTACTTTGACCCTTATTAATGAAATGGAAAAGGTTTCTCATTCCCTTAGTGTGTTGAATGAATATGTCTTTCCCTGCTCTTTTATACCTTGTAGTTGATTGATGTAGAAGAGTATATTCATTCCACATCTCAATTGGGCAGGACTCTTGGTCCCAATGCAAGTCCTCAGGTTCGCCAAGCCTTTCTTAAGCTTTACAAATCTCTTAGATCAAGGAATCAGAAGTATAAGGATCAGTCTGAGCTTGTGGCCAAGCTGAAGTACAGGCTTCAACAGATGGAAGAAGTTGGTGCTTCAGTCCAAGAGGAGGTGAATACATTAAGGGCGAAGCTTCTAAATGCTTCCTAGATCAACCAGGTTGGGGAAGTTCTTCTGCAGGAGAATGAAGCTTTGAGGAGAGAGGTCTCGCAACTTAGGGAGCATGGACCGAGCAATGCTCCTACAGTATTACGAGGTTCCTCCTCATCGCGAGCTAGAACTGGTCCGGGCGATGTTCCTCCTGTGCTACAAGGCCCTACTCCTCCAACCATTTCGCGAGCTGGCAGGAACACCAGGGGTTCAGCTAGGGAAATGGAAGAGCTTCATGGTGATGTCCAGCGAGCGTATGTGATTGCTGTTAGGCTCCAGAGGGACGTTACCCAATCGAGGTACTTGTTTAAGAAAGGATCTCGACGAGTATGGGCCGATGGTTACAATCAGGATTGGTTAGATGCTCCAACGAGGCTGATAGAGTTTGAAGAGCTCTCCTTCATTAGTTGGTGGTTCACTGCCTTGAGGGAGCTATAAGTCCCGAGGAACTCGATGCTCTGTTACCGTTATGAGATTTCTCCTTCCACCCTGATGCCTAACCCCTTTTGGAGATATGATCAATGGATCCCCATCGACGCCATCCCTCGACAGTTATTGGAGTCGGATGCGAATGAAGTTAAGGAGGAGCTAGCTCCTCATCCCGATGACGGTCGAAGAGCCCAAGTGGCTGATTACCATGCTCAGAGGCCTCATCCTCATTAAGATTTTGCCAGTAGTAACTTTGTATATTTTTTATTGAGGTGATGTAATTTGAATGTTTTGGGCGAGCTCGTCGACTAAACATATATTGCAATTGTTGTAAATATGATGAATTAATATAAAACTTATGTTTTGGGCAAATTTGCCGACTAAACAAGTGTATTATATTTTTCTCATCTTTGTTCAATAATCTTGAGCCTCTCTTGGCTGACTAGATTTGTATGTTTACATTATCATGTAAGTGTCCTTCCAGTCCAGTATGCCAACGAGATACCATTCTGCCCCACTTTACCTTTTAGGTTGTGTCGTCACACTCCCTCAGGCCTAAGTGTGGCAATTGGCGAGGACACCCCTGGTGTTGGATGTTTTATCCGGTCTGGATTTTATTCAACCAAACATTGTTTGGTGACTAATTTTGACTTGGTCATATTGCCTAAGGATCTCCTGTAAGGCTTCATATATTGCCAGGGGCAATGCTAAGAGAGGCCTTTCTTGTTTCATAACGAAAACCTGAGGAGGGTAATTTCCCTGCTATGATGTAATGATCAGTGTGCCTTTCACTTGGAAAGGGTGTGTGAGTTGTAGAGTCTAAATACTACTAGTTAACTAACACATCGTAAAATGCAACTCCTAAACAACTTTGATTAACGAGTTTCAGTCTCATAAGTACAATGCAAAGGAATAATCTAAAAATAGAATTTCTTGAGATTGGTTGCATTCCATGCTCGGGGTATATCTCTGCCTTCCAGCATTTCCAAGTCATAAGCTCCTTGCAGGTCATTTCTTGTTATCTTAAATGGTCCCTCCCAGTTGGGCCCTAACTTATCGTTTGATGGCCTTACTGCGCTGCCCAGGACTTTACTTAGGACGTAGTCCCTAACTTATAATGCCCTTGGATTAACCTTATTGTTATAATTCCTTGCGAGCTGTTGTTGATAGCTCACTAGTTTTACTAGGGCTAGCTCTCGGCGCTCGTCATCTAGGTCGAGCTCAGCGAGCAATGCTGCATCATTATGGCCCTGGTTGATGAGGTTGGACCTCATTATTGGCAAGCCTGCTTCTAATGGGATAACTGCTTCCATTCCATATGTCAGCGTAGGCCCATAGAATATGTGGTAATTCATTTACCCATGCGCCTTTGGCTCACTCTAATCATTTCTTTAATCCGTCGATCAGTGTCTTGTTGGAAGCCTCGGCTTGGCCATTGCTCTGAGGATAGGCCACCGAGCTAAAATGGTGTATGATTCCATGCTCATCGCAGAACCCCTGAAAGGATCCGCTCTCGAACTGCGTTCCATTGTTAGTTATGATGGTTCTAGGGATGCCAAAATGGGTGATTATATTTCTCCATATGAACCTTATCATATATGTGTCTCAGATGTTAGCTAGGGGTTCCTCCTCGTCCATTTGGTGAAGTAGTCAGTTGCGACTAACAGATATTTGCGATTACCGATGGCGGTAGGAGGTGGTCCTATGATGTCCATTCCCCATTGGGCGAATGGCCATGGGCTGGACAGTGATTTAAGGTCGATAGCAGGTTGGTGGACCATAGGGGCGTGGAGTTGGTATTTCAGGCACTTGTGAACATACACTGCAGAGTCCCTTTGCATATATGGCCACCAACAGCCTTCCTTCATTGCTAAAAAAGCTAGAGATCTTCCTCTGATATGGCTTCCACAAATTCCTTCATGAAGCTCATGTAGAACTTGCTCGACATTCCTTGGGTGAATGCATTAAAGGTAGGGATCGGAGAAGGATCTCTTTTATAGGTTGCCCTCTGGAGATAAGTGAAAGCGGGCAACTTTGACTCTTATCTGGTGGGCGGTCTTCTTGTCATCTGGGAGCGTGCCATCCTTTAAATAGTTCTTTAAAGGGTCCATCCATCTAGGAGCTGATCCTACCTGGAGCACCTATTCCACACCTGACGGCTTACTGTTACGATTAATGCTCGGATGCGCGAGGAAATTAATGGGGATTATTCTTTTTAAGTCAGAATCGACTACTGAACTCAGGGCTGCTAGGACGTCAGCATGGCTTTTCTGCCCTCTGGGAAACTGCTGGACATTGATCTCTTCGAAGCTCGCCATTAGTCTTTTCACTAAGGCGA
Organism: Sambucus nigra; assembly: GCA_949130495.1. NCBI lineage: Eukaryota > Viridiplantae > Streptophyta > Magnoliopsida > Dipsacales > Adoxaceae > Sambucus > Sambucus nigra. The sequence goes on from OX422212.1 coordinate 674,611,100, forward strand.
GGTACGCTGCCATGTTTTAATCTTTGGCATTGTAGTCTCCACTTATCTGATTGGAGACTAATTGATAATCGCCGAACACCTATAAATGCTTTGCTCCCAAAGTGTGCGCCTTCTGAAGGCCGGCTATTAGGGCTTCGTATTCTGCTTTATTATTGGAGGCTGCAAATCCGAGACTGATTCCTTGTTTAAGGATTGTATCCTCTGGAGTAATGAGGACAATGCCTACTCTTTCCCCCTTTGAGTTGGAGGCTCCATCAATGAACAATTTCCAGGTTTCCTCCATCGCGTCATTACCCTTTTGTTTCGCTGCTTGAGGTTGGTTGGGAGGTTGCTCGCCCATGAATTCGGCTACGAAATCAGCAAGGACCTTACCCTTTATTGCGTTCCTTGGTTGAAATTGGATAGTCTGCTCGACAAATCCGCCTTCCTCAGGATCGCTTTGAGGGGGTGCGATGTAAGGACGATTATAGTGTGGGCTTCAAAATAGTGCTTCAGCTTTCTCGAAGCCACTACTAGTGCAAAGGCGAGCTTCTCCAGTGGTAGGTACCTTTGCTCGGCATGTAGTAGGGTCTTGCTCACGTAATAAACGGGGTGCTGGATTCCTGCAACTTCGCACATTAATGCAGAACTGATAGTGTGGTTGGAAACGGAGAGGTACAAGTACAAAGAACCTGTTTGCTGTGGAATGATGAGCAGAGGTGGGGAGCTAAGGTAAGCCTTGAGCTCATCCAATGCCTGCGAGTAGTCTGGGTTCCATTCCACTGTCTTATTTCCCTTTAGAAGCTGGAAGAAGGGCTTACACTTCTCGAAGGACTTAGAGATAAAGCGGTTTAAGGCAGCGAGCATATCGGTGAGCTTTTGTACGTCCCGGATTATTCGAGGAGGTTGCACCCTGTTTATTGCATCGATCTAGTCTAGGTTAGCCTCAATTCCTCTCTTACTGACCAAGTACCCAAGAAATTTTCCTGACTGGACACCGAAAGAACACTTGCTCGCATTAGGTTTCATTCGATACTTCCTGAGGATTTCAAAGATGCTTGATAGGTCTGAGAGGTGGTCTTCTCTCTTCTTGCTTTTAACGAGCATGTCATCTATGTAGACCTCCATGGTGTCTCCCATCTGGTCCTTGAACATCTTGGTGAACAGCCGCTGGTAAGTTGCCCCTGCGTTTTTGAGCTCGAAGGGCATGACATTGTAGCAGTATAACCCAACTGTGGTGTTGAATGCTATTTTGTCTTGGTCTGGGGTATACAGAGGGATCTGATGATACCCTGAGTATGCGTCAAGAAAACTCATTCTCTCGTGAGCTGCAGTGGCATCTACCAGTTGATCAATTTTTTTTTCGGGGGGGGGGGGGAACAATCTTTAGGGCACGCTCTGTTGAGGTCACTGAATTCGATGCAAACTCTCCACTTCTCGTTGCTTTTTGGAACAACTACTAGGTTAGATAACTATTTGGGGAATTGTACCTCCCTTATGGATCCTGCATCCAACAACTTTTCCACTTCTTTTTCCACGACTTTTGCCTTCTCGGGTGCAGTTCGTCGTGCCTTTTGCGCGATTGGTTTGAAGGTGGGATCGAGGTGCAGATGATGACAAACCATAGTAGGATCAATTCCAGGCAGCTCTTATGGTTCCCATGCAAAGACGTCTACATTGTTCCTTAGCAGGGTCGTCAATTATTTTTTCTCTTGATCTATGACAGAAGCTCCAATCAAGAAAATCCTGCTATCGTCGCTATCTCCAGCTGCGACTTCTTCCAGGTCCTCGATGACCCGTTCGGAGGGGAGGAGCCTGGTCTCCTCTAATCCGGGTCTTTCGTACTTTAATTTCTATTTCAAAGGTATCAAACCTTATTTTTCTTCAACTCTTTCGCTAGACTTTTCGGCCTTCTTCTCTAGTTTTGGGCGGATGGTCGCTATGAAGAACCTTCTTACCATCTCTTGATCACCACGGATCTCCATTACTCCTCGCTCAGTCACATACTTGAGCTTTTGGTGGTAGGTCAAGGAAACTGCCTTCATTGCATGTAGACATCCTCGGCCGAGGATAGCCTGGTATGGCGAGTCAATGTCGATCACAAGAAACTCGATCATTTTAGAAACATTTCCTGCCCTTACTGTCAGCACGATCTTTCCCAGGGGCATAATCATCTTTCCAGCGAAGCCAACCAAAGGGACGATGGCTTCCTTTAGGTCGGCGATGCTTAATTTCAATTTTCTGAATAGGTCGAAATACATCACCTCGGACGAGCTTCCTTGGTTGACGAGCAATTTGTCGACATCATAGTTCGCTATTCTTAGAGTAATGATCAAAGCATCGTGATGTGGGGTTCTCACTCCCACCAGATCTTCATCTGTAAACAAGATATGCTTACTATAGTCGACGTCATCTGCTCGCCGACGCTTTCCTGACTGTATTTTCGCTGGATCAATCTGAAAAGCTTGCATCACTGCCGTAATCTTTTTTATCTCCATGCGAGCTGAATTGTCCTGAATCTGTTTCGTGTCGGATGCCCCATGAATTTCTGCAAATTCATGGCCGACATCGTCTTCGACTACGTTGTCAGGCCTTGCTTCTCTATGGGCAGTAACTTTCTCTGCCATTTTCTCCATGAATTCGTTCAGGTGCCCGGACTGGGCCAGCTCTTCGAGGTGGGACTTAAGAGCTTTGCAATGCTCAGTCTTATATCCTCCCTCTTTGTGAAAAGTGCATCTCAGCGCATTATTCCTCTTCGAGGGATCTCCTCCCATCTTCCTAGGCCACTTGATGAATGAATCGTCTTTGATTTTTGAGAGAATTTTGTAAATTGGTTCTTTGAAGACGGTGTTGACTGCCTGAAATTCTTTCGACACATCATTGTTGCCTCCATTTTTAGAGCCATTTTTGCCCCCATTCTTTCCTCCTTTCTTCTGGTTCTCAATCTTGTCACTGCCCTTGGCAGCGAGCTTAGTTCGACTATTTTCCCCTGTGCTAAGGCGGGTCACATCTTCCACCTTGGCATACTTCTCAATGCGGGCCATTAGGTCGTCGATGGTCATGGTCTCTTTCTTCGTTAGGGATTGGTACATAAGGGAAGAGCTGGGTAGCCCAATTTTGAAAGAGGCCACTGCCACTTGCTCTGAACAGTCCTCGACCTCATTGAATAATTCCCAGTACCTCTTCGTGTAGTCTCAGAGGGTCTCTTGGGGCGTCTTCTTCATTGTCAGCAGAGCATCCATCCTTTTGGGATGGGAGCTACTAGTAATGAATTGGGCCGTAAAGAGCTCGGCCAGGGATTTGAAACCTCTGATGGATCGATGGGGGAGCCTTTCGAACCATTTTTGCAGCACGTCATGCAGGCTCGAGGGGAAAATTCATCACATTAGTGCGTCTCGATGGTTCTAGAGGGTCATGGCCTGTCGTTACTGTCTGACGTGATCAATGGGATCAGTCTTACCGTCATAAAATTTGAACCTTGGAATAGCAAACTTCTTGGGGGCTTCTTCTTCTTCGATTCCCCTTGAAAAAGGTGATTTTATCTGAGTTTTGAGAGCTCGCCTAGCGATTTCTCGGGTCGATCTGGTACCGTGATGGGCAGGGTGTTAGTCCATCTCCCTTCGGACCAGACTTCGTATGTTCTCGTTGCTGCGATCTGGGCTTTTGTGACTGTGAGCTAGTCGCAGTTGCTCGAGAAGGTCGTCCTCTGACTCGTTTTCGTCAATTCTCTGGGATCCGCGCCTGGGGCTCCTTCCTCGGCTGCGAGACTTGCTCGCCTGAGGGCTAGGAGTGTGGTACGGACGTGTCTTAGTACTACGCTGGAACTCTCTCTCCATTCTTTCCGATCTTCTTTTGAGGCGAGCGTTCTCAGCTTTGTGCCTGTGAGAAGACTCCCTCTGCTCTTGGAGCCTCACCTCGTATGCATTAATCAGTCTGGATATCTGCGTGGATCTCGCTGGTCCTTGGCTTTCTTTTGAGGCTGGCCTTTCTGGGCGAGCCTCCTGATCTGAACGCCGAACTTCTGACCTAATCCTGCGAAGAGCAGGAGGTTCTTGTATATCTCCTGCCTGGGGAGCATTACTACTGTGACCAAACATTTATAACTCCTTTTTTGGTGTGGGCTTTCTCAGGGAAGATAAACGTTCCCACAGACGGCGCCAATTGTGGTGACAATTATTACTCAACACAAAGAGATAAGAGAAGCGCAATCACCAAGCAGAATAAGGAATATAAAATGCCAATCACACAATAAAAGATGTACGTGGTTCAGCAAAGGTACCTACGTCCATTGTGATGCAGTCAGTATTATTTCTATATACTCCGGAGAGTGATTACAGAGAATATAGTGTGTCCTGTGCCCCGGACCTAGGGTTTATTGTATACATATTCATTTTAGTAAGTGGGGGTGTTGGACTCCCTCACATTTTCCATCTCTTCCTAGATCCTCTCTTAATGGGAACATGGGAGGAGACTGAATCATGATCGGTTAAGATATGGAGGGTCTGGACGTTGGGCCGCCACAATTAGGCTACTCGTCCCGGCCCATCATTCTAATTTCAGGTACCCACAAACACCAACCATAATATAATATGCAATACAAAAGAAATTTACGCTAGATCTACCCAAATTACACAAAATTCGAGTTAATTATATCAAAATCAAATATGCAAATTTAATTAAATCAAATCAAGTTTTATCATAAGTATAATTCAATAAAGCATAATAATGATAGAGGAGAAAATTTGGCCAAACGAGATACGACCCCACCATGTCGTCAATATGTCAAACATTGACTTGCTCATCCAACAACAAGATCTCGTCATCTTTTTTCTAAAACACCTTAATCATTATGATCTGGGATTTTTAAGGCTGCAGTGGATGATTGTGAACCATGGTACCCGCAGTAACGCTCGAATTATACTCTACCTTGGTAATTTGTTCTCCTCCACACGTGTTGCGAGTCTCTGCCCAACTGGGTCAACTGGACTCAACATAGTGGGTTAGGGGTAGAGTATATGTCATAAGGGGATGATGAGTAAGCTGACATCGATGAGGGGGATGGAGTAGTGATCCCCTCACCAACATTTCCCTTACCATTTCCTTTATTTTTCTCATTCCTCTTCATTTTCTTCATACTCGTGACTTCCCGTTTGACCCATTCGAACATGTGGTTCATGGAATGTTAGAGATTTCCAACATCAAGTCTGTGTCTACTTTGTACATGTCGAACTTGGACAACAAGCCACTCTTACTGCAAGAAATGACCAGTAGCTTTGACTTTCCTATTTGGAGTTGACACCCCGAGTACACCTTTTTCTACATTGGCTCGGTACTTGGCCTGTGCATTCGTACTCAGAAAGGCATTATTGGCATCACTCTACTTGTTGTTCACCGCCTTTAGCCAATCCTAAAAAGTATAAAAACACGCAATTAACTTTGAAAATTAATATTAATAAATTATTGAAATTGATAATATAATTTTAATTATCACTACCAAAGTCTCGTGACATGCGGATTAGCACCGTCGCCCTTCTTCAGCTAAACCTTTACATAGGATTCGATCTTATATGGCTTTCCCTAGGGCCGCTCCAAGACTCCTGCATAGATTAAATTAATAATAAAATTCTAATTTGACCATTAATGAAAATGTGGCCAAATTAAAGAAATTTATTTATCATCCTATGCTCCACCTCCACATAAGATATTTGCCCAGAGTAGTGCACATCCACCTCCTTTTACCGGTTGGTCCTCGTCGAGACATGTGTGGACAATTGTCTCTCAAATGCCTCAGAATTCATGAGCTTAGTCCACTTGGCCAATGCCATCAATTCATTCTCCAAGATGGTGTCCCTACATAACAGCAGGGACTCTTAGTTCTTCCCAGAATAGTGAGAGCGCATGTTCTTCTTCCATGTCTTTCATTTCCTGTTTACATCGGTCAATACAGTGTCACGCGATTTCGTGGGCATGTTGAATTATTGTTTTTCAACAATTATATAAATTAAGAAAGTTAGTGAATTAACATTAAACCTATAATAAAATCTTAAATGAAAATGAAATATTTAATATAAATATTGAGATTTTAATACCTCAAAGGCCCCTCAAATGGTCATCTTTAGCTCGTCGAATATGCTTATCTAATTATCACACTGAGGACCAATTATTGATTGCATTCTCTAATAATCGCATCATTAAAGTCGTCATGTTTTTAATAACACACCCATGCTCAACAAACTTGATGGGATTTATGTTTGACGATCGCTCGCCCCCTTCTTTGTCCCGGGTCTGATGGCCTGATGTAGACATATTAAGAAAAACATAGGTTTTGGTAGTATAATATATAACATAAATTTTAATTTTAAGAAACTTAGCACATGTATCAACTAGGTGAAGTCATATTAGGCATGTGGATCAACCAAACTCAAGTTATAATTAGGAAACCTATGTCAATTCACTACATGCCAAGATCAAAATTCAATTTTTATGGAATTAACAAGATCTATGTGAGATCTAGGTGTACTATGTGATTCAAGTGAAGGAGTAACGAGGAATTTAATTTTTTTAAAAGAAAGGGAAAATGACCTATTTATAGTTTTTTTAATTTTGCTCCTTCGTGCCCACGGTTAACTTTATGGTGCACATGGTTTCATCCAGTATGCAATCATGAATAAAATGGTGTGGTCGTGTGCATGGGTTAAGCCTTAATTGTGCAAATGGTTGTCATGAGCACGGGTCCAAATGGGATCTTGCAAACGGTTTGAAGCCATATGAAAGAGACTTCAAACAAAATCACATTTAAAGTTAGGTCTTTTCCAATTATATACACAACACATCTCATGTATAAGAATCTTTTGCTTATCCCTTTAAAATACATGTTATAAATAAGTGTAAGTGTGTGCATAATGTCATGTGATGTGAGTCAAATGACTGCACATATTGTTTCTACATGTTAGTTTAATGTTGTGTGATGTAGTCATGCCTATTTTCGAGCAGTTTAATTGTTAAATTACGTTTTCACACCCTAACACCTTATTTTCAAGATTAACCCTTGGATATTTGAAATTTTAATATAACAATTCACATTAGACTTAACAAATAATAAATTAGAGATTACCAATTAAATTGAAATCCTCATCATCATCCTCATTTTACATCCCAGATCGAACCAGATCGAGATTACATTTTACAACCCAAATTAATTTATGCATGTAAAGTATCTAAAAATTGCTTCAAGATTGGGTTATCATCTAAAATGGATTGATAGTCGGTACGAAATTCGAAGTCATCCACGTTACTGGTGAGACACTTTGGCGTGTGTAAGACGACTGACAATGGTTTGTTGTTGATATACTGTGAGTAAAATACCTGCTTACACTTTTGAAATGCACAAATAAATGTATCACAATTCATATTCTCCTTGATTTTCATATTTGACAAGTCTACCATTATCTGATTGGTAGCCAAATCGACCTTATAAGCATTTTTTTCCTCAACTATTACCCAATCACAATGTGGAAACCCCGATTTACAATCAGGGTGTGGATCTTGTTTTCCAAATCCTTAAATATACCCTTAAAATCACAACCCACCAAATCCCTAAAAACCTTGGAACAAAACATTGGGGACCAAAATGCAAATAAGAGAAAAAAATTAAAAAATAACAAAAAAATTATGGGGGTCCTTTTATAGATCGGTTAAAGGCCCTCATCCTTTTAACCATGTAGCTAAAGGCATTTGATCGCACAGTCATCCCATTTTGTTGTAATCTTTGAAAGATCTTAGGAGATATTTTTTCTAATCCTACACATGTCACACAACCTCCATCCACCCTATATGTATCACCATGGATGACCGATCGGTCAAAGGCCCCACTCAGACCCCTATAAAAGAAGCTCCCAATTAACCTCTCAAAGACCCCAAAACCCAACATTGATTCATTTTTTAACTTTCTTCAATCCCGAGCGCCCGAGATACTTGAGCTCATTTTGAAAAGTCCTAAAGAAATTCGTACTTCGAAGAAGTCTCTTCCCATAAGGAACGTTCGTTTTTTCTAAAAGTGACTTCCATTGAGTGAATTTCGTACTTCTAAAAAGTCGCTTCCTCTGAAGAAAACATAAGCAAACCTCTACATTCATTCTGCGAAAGTTAAAACTTTTGAACGATGGTCTTCCCGATTAAATGGAGCTCAATCCAATTGGGCACCTCAAGTGGGGACACTCCCCCGGGAAAAAAATTGATTCACGTTACAAGGGTAAGGAAACTCTATCCGAATCATGAGTCAAATACCCCATATATATCGTGATAAACTGTCCACTTTTGTGTATATATTTTTGACCGACCCTCGTTTAGGGAACCAAGTATGCACTTTATAGCGTTTATATTTTAAAGCCTCATTTTTCTCAGTACCTCTGTTAATTGAATCGACATGCTCATATGTTAAATATATGTTATTTAAATTCCATAATGATTAAATACAAATATAGAAACATACATTTCGAAATTGTTCTCGGGAAAGTGTCAGTGAGTCGAGTCAGCCCGAAACTTTACACAAGACAAAGTCTAAAATCAGACTACTCGCACCAATTCCCCCGAGCGAACAAAACCCGTATCCATGGAGGCACGCTCAAATATGTGTTTGCATATTAATACTTTTTAAGCATCAACCTTTTATTTACGCATCTTTAACATATAAATATATCAATCTAACATAATATAAAAGTTATATAAAGGACCAGGCTCCATAAATTCCATAATTATATACTCAGTATCACGCCGCCTACACCTGTAAATATGTCACGCTTATTGGAACTAAGATGGCTTTGATCCCAAATCTCCTTGGGCATGTAGGCATTATACCGAGAAAAACTCGTGATGTTCAAGCCTCGTGATACGTGATTCGACAAAAATATATCATATTTATCCACTTAATTTTGATACTTTTACGGTCCTGTGCATTGCATTTACCCGTAATTTATTTCATATCTATGCTATTACCAATTTTCGACAAGTATTTCGTGTATTTTTCTCATGTTTTACAGGTAATTTATGCAAGTGGATGCGAATGAGAAATCGAAACGGTGAAAGAAAATCAAGAAAGAAAGTCAAGGGTAAATTCGTAATTTTTAAGCCAAAGTTTGAAAGAAAAGATAACTAAAAAGTTTAATCACTGAAATTCAACTAAAAAGTTTAATAACTCAAAGTCACGAGCACTCTGGACGAAATGGCACCTCAATCCGAGCTACGGTGGAAAATTATGTACATTTGAAGTTGGGATAAGAATGTAGGGGTGAAAAGTGAAAATAAAAGATAAGAAAATGGCCTTATGCAGCACAAGTGCGCGAACTGGTTCTAATTTCAGAGTGAACCAGTTTGGACTACGAATCAGTTCAGGTCCCCTAGGGAGAATTGGTTCAATGTACCTAATTGAAAAAAATACGAAAATTCTCATTTTCTCCTTATTTTTAACTACAAGAGTTGTATTGGTTTAGGACTTTGAAAAACGACTTCCATGACTTGTAAATAGTTATTAGGAGTATTATTATCATATAGGCATTGATATAAAGTAGAGAAGAACCCTAGGAATAATTGAAACAAAATTTGTGCTTTCTTTTTATGCAAAATTCAATAAAAAGTTGATTCCATTCCAGAGATTGTTCAAGCTAATTTCTTGCATGTTCTTAATTCTGTAAATATTGGTAATATTATTTTAGTTCCCTATTCTTGTTATGCATTCTCCATCTCTTTATGCAATCTTGATAGTTCATGCATAGTGATTAACAGCATCATGTTCGGCTAGGCTTTTAGAGGTTTAGGGTACATGAACCCAACCTAGGTATTATGGATAAATGTAAAATTGGATAAAATTAAATAAATAATTGGGAGGTTTGATACTTTGTCTAAACAGGTATTGTAGACCTTTTAGCTTCGTTTCTCATATAGGTAACTGGAGTATTTACGGATGTAATACGCGTGTCGACAATTTTGTCATTTGCTTTAAATTTATTTTTGACTAGATATCGTGCCGAATAAAATCCTCTTATGTTTAGTACTTAGATAAATTTAAGATTTTCTCTTAATTATATTTTTAATTCTTGAAAGTTTTGTATCCCATATAATTATCGACGGTTTGGGGAAGTGAATTCCATCTCCATTTTCTCATATAATTTATTTCTAAAAAGCCAAAAAAATTTAGTCTCACATTTATTAGTTAAATTGAACACATTGGTTAGTTTTCATTAATTCGTTGGACTTAGCAAAACCAATTTTATCACTTTTTTTTTATTTTGTTTAGCGAGTCGATGGTTAGGTTCTGGATGTCTCCCCATAGTTTTCGTCACGACTTTCATCCTATTTCTTGAGTTCGACACCCAACTTACTGGGATATTACTTGAGCGATCGGCTTACACTTGAGATGTAGATACATACATCGCACACACTTTTTTATCACGTCAAGTTTTTGGCATCGTTGACGGGGACTATGCAGACATACTAGGTTAGGTCGAATTAACCAAAGAATTTTACTTTAATTCCAAAAAAGCCAAAAAATACAAAAAATAAAATATCCAATAAAAATTACGAAAATAAAAACATCGAAAATAAAATAACTATTCCGATTTTTGATCTGATTTTTTCGAAAAATTAAAAAAAAATTCCGAATTCGAAAAAATCGAAAAATCGACAAAAATAAAAAAGAATCGAAAATTCACAAAATATATTAAAAATCAAGAAATTTCAAAAATTCAAAAATTTCAAAGAAATAAATTATGGATTTTCGATTACTCGAAATTCTCATTTTAAAGAAACAACGAAAATGGCTTAAGCTAATTTGTAAATACATGAGGATTCGACCCATTTTTCCATTTCTGTAGAAGTTAGGAGAATACTCTCCTTTTAAAGAGTATATTTTGGAGCCATCTCCCTCTCCCAACCGATGTGGGATATGGGAAACTTTCAAAAAATCGAAAAATAATTCCGAAAAAATTGGAAATAATTCGAAAAAATCGAATCGGCATAGTTTCGAAAAAATTGAAAAATCGAAAATTCAGAATTATTTCCGATTTTTTATCCGATTTTTTTCGAAAAAATCGAAAATAAAAAAAAACGAAAATCGACAAACTAAAATTTCATTCCAAATTCGAAAAAAATTGCATCGAAATCGAAAAAATCGGAAAGTTCGAAAAAAAAACACAGCCCTAAGTGCGTCTTTTAAACTTCACAAATTTTAAAATGACCAAAAGTTAAAAAAAAAATCCAAAAAATGGAAAAATGTCAAAAATTCCAAATAATAAGAAAATTTAAAAAAAAAATCCAAAAAAATAAAGAAAGTTGAAAATTTTCAAAAACATTTTTCTTCAAAATAAATAAAAATTTAAATTTAAATTCTTCAAAAATATCACTAGATATTTGTTTGAAGCCTCAATATGTAAAAACTTAATATAGTAAGCCGAAATTGAACGAAAACATAAATTGAGGAAAAATAGACGACTTAATGAGTAAGTGTGAAGATTTTTAATTCGACGAGATTTCAATCCTATCACTTTTTTCGAGTAATTAAATCACCCGAGTTAAAAAGGTAACTCAAAGTACAATTTAGTAATAAAAAGTTGTTGATCATCTCTAAATCCTTATTTGATTGGTCACGAAAAGCGAGTTAAATATTGTATTGAAAATGCACTAAAAATATATATTGAGTAATTCAGATAAATGAAGTTAGGCCATCGTTTGTTACCCAAAAAAATTAATCCATAAAAAGTTGCAATTTTTTTTATCCTTTTGAAAGCCAATTTGATTTATCCTTTTGATTGGTCATGAAGGTATTTGTTTCTTGTCTCATGTGTATAGGAACAAAATTGAAGATTATGTTGCACACCTTGATGAAGACAAAGGTGATGGTGACAAAGAAGATTTGAAGAAAGTTTAAGACACAAGATTTTAGAAGAAAGTTTAAGACTTGCATGTCTAGTACCTTTTCATATCTGGGTTCATGAGAGGGTATTAGATTTGTATAGGAAATTTTGATTTTATAATTCGTATGTCTTTAGTTTGTACCAGCATAGACATAGGGGGCGATTTGTAAGGACATATTTTACATAGTCTTGTTTACATTAGAGTATGTCGTATTCTACTACAACCGTTAAAGAATTCACCAAGTTCATTCATGCATCAAGATGAATTCTAATGTCAACGTTCTTTAATAAAGAAGCCTCTGCGAGATTAGTTTTGATAAGGTTATGTTTAAGTCCCTTAACGGTTCATTTAATGAGTTGAGATAATTTTTCTAAAATGTTTTTAAACACTTGAGGTGTTGTTTTTGGTAAAAAGAATTTTTTCTTAGTGTTGAGGGGGAGTTTCAATTAAACTTTATTTTTTCGCTAAGATCGTTCTAGCAACCTCTCACTATCCTTCAAGCAACATTATGAATGTCGCGCGATGTCGTTCAAGCGACATCAGACCTCGTTCGAGCGACATAAGGCTCTCGTTTTAGCGACTGCATTGACTCAATTGTTTTATAAATAACATGTTCAATGAGTCCTTTTTCATTAAGAAGGCCTGGTGTTTTTCATTCTGTAAAAACTACAAACAAAAGAACGCTTTGTCTTCTTCATTTAAGGTTTAAAACTTAGTTTTTTAATTTAGTGAATTGTTTTAGAACCCAAGAAACCTCTTTGGTTAAGTTTCTCTTATAGAGAGGGTAAATATACGGATGACTTGGTACCACGTGAGGGAGGTGTTGGTTGATTATGACTGCGTGTCATTGGGAGTACTCGTGGGTGTTCCTCGCTGATTCAGAGCTACGTATTCTTTTGGGTTTGCTACGATTGATCCATTACTGACTCTAGGATGTGTGTCTACATGAGTATCTATGTGATATTCATTGCATATTTTATTGTGTATGTAAGTTACGATTTATCTTTCATAGTGAAATAAAAAGGTTTTTCCTTTTAGGTTTTTTCCTGAAATCTGTGTGTCGGCAATTTATTTGTGATGGTTTGATTTTAACCACATACTTTCATGTTTTAGGGCTGCATTTAATTTGGATAAAACTTTACTCCAATTAAATAAGTTTAAAATTGAAAATTTGTGAATTAGCTTAAATCGATATCACACCGTGTTAGCACATTTACATTACCTTTAATGACAAAATCAAATTCTTGGAGTAGTAAGATCCACCAAATGAGGCGCAAATTCTCATTCTTCTTGGAAAGGATATATTTGAGAGTTGCGTGGTCGGGTTCTATCCCCTTGGAAAATAAAAATAATTTTTTCTCCGTATCAACCTCTATCCACTTGGATGACACGATGTAGCTAAGAACTATTCCTTAGATAACCATAAAATGCCACTTCTCCCAATTTAATACCACGTTCATTTCCACACATCAGGTAAGAAACTTCTCGAGATTAGGGAGGCAATGGCCAAAGTAGGGGATGAAGACACCAAAATTGTCCATGAACATATCAAGGCCCCTTTAGACCATTTTGCTAAATAGATTAGCATGCACGGTTGAATGGTCGCGGGTGCATTACACAATCCAAAGGGCATATGTTTGTAGGCAAACGTGTTAAAAGGACACGTGAATGTAGTCTTCTCTTGATCAAACACACCCCCCTCAATTTGGTAATACCCGAAATAACCATCTAAAAAATAGTAAAATGAGTGAACCACAAGTCTTTCAAGCATTTGGTCCATAACCGACAAAGGGAAATGGTCCTTTCTAGTACTGGCATTGAGCTTTCAGTATTTAATGCAAACGCTCCACCCAATGGTGGTATGTTTTAGGAGAAGTTCCCCTTTGAATTTTTTACCACAGTCATTCCCAAATTCTTCGGGACGACTTGAATAGGACTCGCCAATTTACTATCCGATATGGGATAGATAATGCCGACATCCAATAACTTAAAGATTTCCGTTCTAACGATGTTTTCATGGTGAGGTTTAAATGCCTTTGCATCTCCCTCTAGGTGGATTTTATGGGTACAAATTAAAGGACTTATACCCTTCAAATCCGCGATGGTACAACAAAAAGCACCTTTTTACTTGCTCAAAATGTACATAAGCTTTCCTTCTTTCTCTTTATTTAGGTTCGAGGAGACAATAATTGGATATGTCTCATCCTCTCCCAAATAATTTGATGTTAGAAGGAATCTTCTTTAACTCGAGGGTAGGAAAGTTCACGTCAGAGGGAACCGTTCATAATTCCCTCGGTGGTAGTTCCTCAAATAGAGAGACCCAACTAATATCTCTCATGTCCTCATTGCTCCCATCCGCATCCAAAAAATCTCCCATCTCCCTCACTTCTCTCTCGAAATCGATGTACATGATATCACTCTCACTCTCCATCACTAGACATGCCTCTAATGGATCCCTAGTGTGATTACCCTCAAAGTTTTAGTGTACTACCTCCTTTATAAGATCCAACTCATGTAACTCGTCCTCATTACCCATTTTTTGGTGATGTTGATTACATATATATATATATATATATATACAGTACTGCTCTTGTGCTTATCGAACACATGTCATGTGGCGGTGAGCCCATAGAAAAGAGTGAGTGCACCTATAATTTAGCCGATAATTTCTAGACTCACTGTCAGGTCACACATGTCCAGTCCTCACTCTTAAAATGCATGTCACATGGCGGTGAGCACATAAAAGAGAGAGAGTGCACCTATAATTTAGCCGATAATTTCTAAACTCACCGTCAAGTCACACAAGTCCGGTCCCCACTCTTAAAATATGGATATATATATATATATATATATATATATATATATATATATATATATATATATATATATATATATATATATAGAGAGAGAGAGAGAGAGAGAGAGAGAGAGAGAGAGAGAGAGCATACATGTCTTGATGAATAATACATGTCATTAAATGGATAATCAGGAGGATGAGTTGGAGGATGCTTTAACCAGCATGGATTTAGATATAAATGAAGATTTGAGAGCTCTTGAGAATGTTGGAAACATGCTTCTGATGAAAGAGGTTAAACGGGTGAATGTTGACACTGGAAAACTTGAGCCGGCTAAATATTTTAACGAAGATGATGGAAAATTTCACACTCGCACCGACAACGAAGAACTCAAAAAGTGCGCAAATACATACACTTGTATACATATGCTAATATTTTATCTTCAAATTATTCTTTTAGGTTTGTATTTCTGTTCTCCCCCAAAGCACCACCTATTTATTATCTTCATTTTCGAGTTATCTAAACCACCACATTGAAAGAATTTTTAAAAACTCGTCCTTATATTTTAAAATCGGCCTTTAATTTGACACGAACATTACAAGATGTAAATCATTAAATATCATGTTAAATAACACTACAAGATATACACCCATCCTGAGATGATCCGTATTCGGGTTTTTTATTTCAAAAAATTCTAACACTAGTTATAAAATAAAATATTATTGTATTTTGCCAATTAAAGGTTTTATAACTACAAAGTCCTGCTTGGTTGTCCCAAAATTATAAATTGATTGATTTATAAATTGATTAATTTACAAATTGACGTATTACTTGTGTTTGATTTCATTAATGAAATGATTCCTTAATTATCTCATTTTAGCTATAGCGTAAAATCTGAAATTGAATCCTTTCCCCAAAAAGGTGAAATGCGTAAATTTGGAATAGGAGCCACTCCCACTTTCCCTCTCTCCATCCGCCTCTTAATTTGCTTTGAATTTTTTTTTCTATTTAAATTTAACATCAATTTCAGATTACCAAACATCGATTAAAATTGAATTTTAACTCATTTCAAAAATCCACTAATTTGTAATTCACAAATTCACAATGAACCAATTTACACAATCAAATAATTTGCACGACCAAATTGTGCCTAAGTCTACTCAAAAGCGTAGAAATTGAATCACCGATTATTTGTTATACTAATTTATCTTTTCTTGTTTGTAGTTTCGCAGAAGAAATTGTAAATGAAATGTGACTTTGACGTGGAGAACCGAAATAGAGGGTGGAGTTATATTAATGAAGTTCATGTCACTTTCAAATATTTGTGAATTGAAATAAAGGGTGGAATTAGAACTAGTGTTTAATGCCATTCTCCCTAGGGGTTTACCCATTCAAGTTTGCTTAAACTTGCATCTATCCATACGTACACATCAAGACATGGAATTTCAGTAAACAAAATGATTATTTCTATAATTTAAATAAGTAATACAAAAAAATAAACAAGATTTATGGATGGAATTACCTTAGGGGATTTTACGTAATTTTCTATGAATTTTTCTTCAATTTCTCCTCACACCTTCTTCCTAAACTTCAAAACTCTCTTTCCTTAGATTAAAACTCTTCCATGGCTGAAATATACTGAAGGAATAGCTAAATTGAAGGGTTATAAGTCGGCATAAGTTCACCCCCTTGGTCCAATCAAAATATAACATGTGGCATCATATAAAACAAAATATCATTTAAGGCTAAATGACTACATTGCCCCCTGTTCGTAAAAAGACAATATCTTCTCACTCGGATGTCCGTTAGATGAACCGTTTGTTGTGTTACAAACCTAAATCATATATATATACAAATATATAGTTTATACCTCAAGTCAATTACTATATTATAATGGTCAAAACCAGCCTCCAACATGAACATTCGTATCGAAAACTTCAAAATTTGGTGTTTGTAACTAATTCAATTTTTCATACTTTATGAAGAAAGAATTAGACTAAATATAATGACTTAACATTATATATACTAATAACATATTATCCATAACAAATAAGCTAATCATGATTTAAATATAATTTATCATAATTGTATTCGGGCTGTCACACTAATCGTCTAAAAAACACCAAAAACTAACCTAAAATGAAGTCCCCTTATAAAAATAAACGACCTCCCCTTCAATACCCATCCAACAAAAGCATTTAACCCCCAGCCCCCCAAAAGGTCATTCTGAAGAAACCCGATCCATGGGATAGACGATGGATCAGGGCGGGGTGGGTCTCACAACAGTACGAAAACGTCCATAAAATCTTGATACCGACTTGGAATGACACATGGTTTGAAGTCTCGTGAAGGTAATCCATTTTTCTAAATTTTATTATTTTAAAACCATAAAATATTTGCATCATAAAATTACCAAATTAACTTTGAAGTTTAATGTAACACCCTCGACTTTTCACGCCAGGTGGATCGGGCTAGACCCAAAATATCGTAAGCACTAAAATAACTTATATCATTCTCAGTGTCAATGACGAAAAGAAACTACAATAAATAAAAACCATCCACAACAAGAAATCAACGAAGAATTACAAGAAAAAGAACTTAATTGAAATGAGTGAAATTCAAATAAATGATTCGACTATACAAAATCTCTTATTACAAATCCCCCCAAATGAAGTAAAAGATATACAACTGAAACATTATCTGAAATAAACTCATAAATTCCATGACAACTGGAATGAAATAATAATCCAACTCAAAGAATTATAATGGGATCTCCCAAATCATAAATCAGAGTACTCAGCCATGCTAATCCTGTATATAAAAATAAGAGTGTTTCGGGGACATGCATAGATTTGGATCAAAACCCTAAACTTACAAGAAATATCTCAAATACATCAAAATCATGTGACTAATTTGTAACAAACGTGCCACCCGTCGACTCTCACATGAAATAAGTATCTCTCCCCCCATTTAAGTGAAATAATATGCGCATGTCCTAACCTAAGGACTAACTGACTAATGGCATATATCTTTAAACACTATACCACAATATGAGAATGGTCATACCTAGTGGCTCACGGACCTAGACCCTGACTAGGTGGTTGCGAACCCAGACCCTTAACATAGATATTTTGGGCTTGAATATGTCTGTGACAAAGAAAACGTGTGACATCCAATGGATTGGGTCTTGGCTATAGTCCGTAACCATGTCCCCGACAAAAGGGAGACAAAACTCCCGCCAAATATGGTCACAAACCATGACCACATGTGTGGAAAATAAGGTTGGATCTGTGAAATGGAGTCACGATCCAAGTCCGTGACCATTTGGAAATTATCACGAGGGTTGATCACGGACGAAGCCCGTGATCAAGTGGTGACTTGTAAAAACATTATATGGTCACGTACATTAGCCATGAACTTAGACCGTGACCAACCTCGGTATATAAAATCTTATCCGAAGCAGATTTATCAATTCTCTCTCTCTCTCTATGTTGCCTCTTTCCCTCTACTACCTTTTTCCCTCTAGCCATTACCACCACCACCACCCCCTCTCTCCCTCTCAAGTAATATCCCTATATACCTCTCTCATTATATAGGGAGTGAGTGTGATTGTGTGTGCATAATATGTGTCGATATCATATGTGTTGGTGTATGTATATTTTGTGTGTATATGTGTATGTGTATATATGTGTGTGGTTAAAATATGCAACTGAGAGTGAAATGAAAAAATGCTCAAATAAAACAAAACCTAAGACTGAAATGTGAAAACACCAAAATTAATTAAATAAACCTAAATGTGACAATACTGAAATTTTATAGATAAATTTTAAACCCTGAGGTTTTTAAAGGATTTTGAAGAGATTGAGGATATGGATTCGATTTGTGTCAGTATAATCCTAGTTTGCTTTAATTAAGAAATAAATCAAGTTTGTGTTAAAATAATACTAGTTCATTAGAATCTAGACTATTCATGAAATCATATTTTAGTCACACTATAACCTAATTTTTGTAATGACATTAATTGGACGTTTAAGCCTTAGTCACAAAATAATGAACTAACATAGGTTTGATGTTGAACTGGTTTCAATGATACACCATGAATTTATGTAATCTAAATATGAGTTCATGTAATCACAAAGCAATATATTTCAATGAAATATCAATTCTCAATTTTAACACACACGCGCATGCATGTACAAAATATACACACAAACATGTACACTTGGTTACGATTAGAGGGACATGGCCCATGATCGTGACCACTAGGTTCTGGCTAGAGTAAAAAAATGCGCAACACAGGCCATGACCAAGCGAAAGGATGACATCTAATGGATATGTTCATGGCCATGTACCATGACCACGGGTGTTTGCAAACTAAGTTAAAACTGAATATGAATTAGTGTGTAAGTATTTACGAGTGTTTATATATCCAAACTGAAATTGAGTATGGCCCAATACAGTTGAATTAGTGTGTGTGTGTGTGTGGGTGGGTGGGTGAGAGAGAGAGAGAGAGAAAGAAAGAGACAGAGGGTTATAGAGAGGGTGAGAGATGGATTAATACCATACACATCACACTCCTCTAGAGAACAAGTAACATTAGAAGTCACTCTCTAATTATCCCTTCACTTTGCCACCCATTTGGAAATTGTTATTATCCCATAATTATAATCTATAATCAGTCTACCAAATGAAAATTTTAAGGTCTAGAGAAATAACCTAAATGTCCAAATCTCAATCTGCACCCAAAAACCCTAACAAAAGATATAACCTAAATGGAACCCGCCTAAAACGAGAAGAAGTTTAAGACTCATTTCAAAGCAAAGTTTGGAGAAAAAAATTATTTAGTGGAAAAATAAAGGGAATTAAAAATTACATTGGTAGTAATAGTAATAGAAATGATGAGGGCGCACGCGCACACACACACACACACACACACATATATATATATATATATATATATATATATATATATATATATATACACACCAACACACACAGACACACACTTACACATATTTTCTACTCAGAAGGACACGTAACATCGTTAACATTAAATAAAATAAGATAAACTTAAATTGGATCGGTTGCAAAACAATAACTAGTTAATGATTAATTAGACCCATTACTTGTAGGACTAGAATTCACACCCTCGCATATTTTTCTCAGGAAAAAATGAGACAATGTCATAATCACTAATAACAAGAGTATGAGAGGTTGGAATTGGACCGCACTTATGCATCTTTCATTAGGGTGCACCATATAGAGTGTACTCCTATTACAAGTATGGGAATAAGAAGATCGAACAGTTTAACTACCTTTAAAATCATGAAGTTCATCTCTCGTAAGCGTACGTGTTTAATCGTATTCTATTTTCCTTACCAGAAAGTTGGGATGAGTAAGTAGAAAATATATTTTGTGTACATAATTCCAACATAGCACTGATATTCCTTACACTATTCGAGAATGAAAAAAAAGAATTCACCAATTGTGGATACAAATTCTTAAATAGAGAATTGACCAAGACTGTGATGTCATGCGATCTATGCATGATGAGCGTGAACCGTCTGTTCGTGTTAGGACATTGTCGTTATTTGGCTCACCGCCTGCCAAAAACCTAAACTTTAACTACACTTATTTTATAGTATAACGGTAAGTTCGGGTATCAAAAATCCATATGAAATGATTTTTAGGATTAAGTTGATTTAGCACTTTGAAAAGGGGGGAAGTGAAAAAGATGATATGATGATTATACACAAGGGAAAAAGAAGACGTTAACTACGCAAATAAAAAATAAACAAAGATTAACAAAACAAGATTAGGATCACATCCCCACGAGGGGTAACAACACGTATATAGATTCCCGACCTGAATTTGGGTTACTGTCGATTCAACCCGCACCGAGTCAAGGAGTTAAGGGTGGAGGGGTAAAGCCCCCTTTTATTATTTGAGAAAAACCTTCAATTTCATCATTTTATAAGGATTACATTCTAGGTTTTAATTTAAGAAACAAGTGACTAATTTAAGTAATCAGGTTAATTAACGAGGTTTATTTATAGAAATTCATTAAATCCATTAGTGCTTAATAAATAAGTAATAAATCATAGTTGTGTCTGTATTATTACATCACTTAGTCGAGGGCCAAATAAAATGATTTAAAAGATTCCAAATCGAATGTTTTTTAAGATATAGTTTAAATAAAATGACATTAACGACGATTGTTACCCTCAGAGGCTTTACCCGATTCCTTGCCAATGTCCCTACTCAATGTACCCGGGGTGGGAATAGGGTTTATAACATAAAAAGTAGGGGTGAACAAATGATCAGCAGGGTGGGAAATAAAGCTATTATTATTTTTATAAAAGTACTATACATATAACATGTAGTTTAACAATTTCGAAAACGTTTATCATTTTGCTAGTGTTAATGCAACTACTATGCAATGCACCCGAGGATGTCTTTACACACACACTTAACCATTTTGTGTCACCCTTTATTAGGTCTAGAGACTATTTAATACATTTTGATTCCTTAGTCTCCTCTTTATCCATTTCATTAGGTTGTCTTATTTACATTCCTTAAGCACAACCAAGTTCATTTTCATTTCGATTATCTTTTCTAGGAATCCTCCAATTATCCTCATACTTTAATGGACTCCACATCTCTAGCTATAATCACTACAATAAATATTACTTTTAACAACAATTTTTTTTTACGATGAAAAAAAGTTCGTGGCAAAATGGGCGCTTTTGGCAACGGAATTTAAAATTTAACAAAATGGGGACTATTTTCCATGAAATATAAACTTTTGTTACTAAATCCTAAAAAATTTATTAGGCGCCATCCTTACCACCCAATGAATTTGGTGCTCATTTATTTGCCAATGAAAGTATATAATTGTCAACACAAAAATTTCACTGTCAAATATTATATTATTTAACTACAAAATATATCGTAGCGAGATAATGAATTCATTTGTCAACTGCCTAATTTTTATGGTACAAAATACAATTAAATTAAATAACAAACCAACTCTCACATGATTTTTATTTTTTTATTTTTTTTGGTAGCATACCATGAGGTGTTCGGGCCAGCTTACGCCCACCTTGACTAATCCTCATTTGCGATTCGTGGCTTCTACTGGCCAGACATTATTTTGACAGTACCAGGAATCGAACTGGGGATCAAACCCAATCTACTCCCAACACTATCCTAGTGGCAGTGTTATGTTTGAAACTTCCAAAGAAAAAAACTAGAGTCTCCCCCTCTCCCCATCTTCTCACCCTGATCTCCCCTGATCCCATTTCTCCTTCCTCCCCTCTTTGCCTTTGTTTTCCCTGTTCTCACCCCGATCCAGGGGCGGACCTAGGTGGTCCCGAAGGTGGGCGGCCTCCCCGTGAGTTTTCGAGAATTTTTTCCAGAGTTTTATGGAAAACAAATATTAGGACTTATGTGTAATAACTTTAAATGAACTTAAACGAACGATCGTTCATTTTCTTTGGGAACAAAACCCTATCCTCCCTCTCCTCTTCAAAATCGCTCTCTCGCCGACCAGCTTTCCCCTCCCGTCGGACCGCCCCTCTCCCTCCTCTGGACGTCCCTCTCGGTGCTCCGACAGTCGACCACCCCCTCCCTCCGGCCAGAGATCTTCCCTTCCCCTCTCCTCCGGCTCATAGATTCACACAACAGGTAAATTTGCATATTTGTCAATGGATTGACACACAACAGTTCATTCAGTTCATAGATTCATTGTTTTTAAGTTCAAGTTCAATGGGTGTTTGTTACCTTTTAATTTTTGATTCACTGTTTAGCCTATATTTATTTCAAGTTCAATGGATTCCCTGTTTAGCTTATATTTCTTTAAATTCTTGAAAATATAGATTTGTTGGGTATTAGGTTGTTAGTATTTTAAAAATAAAAGTTTTGATTATTTGTTATTGGGTTGTTGCCTATTCCGTGATTATATTAGTTTTCTCATTTTCTGTTAATTTTAATTGTCGAAACACAATTTCGAATATATTTTCAAATTTAGGGTAATTATGTTGAATTTTTTATTGTAATTTAAAATTTAGGGTAATATTTTGTTGAGGTATTTCGAAAAAAGTCTTCAAACAAAGTGGGAGCGAAAAATGGGTGAATATAAACATTAACATTTTTAGGGTTGAAAAATTGTAAAAAAAGTAAAAATGACCCTAGAAAAAATTGCCTCTGGGGCTCCTGCCCCTGAACCCCCGACCTTTGTAAAAACAATTCGCACCCCTTGGCTGAAAATCCCGGGTCCACCACTGCCCCGATCTTACTTCTCCTTCCTCCCCTCATCGCCTCTGCTGTCCCTAGACCCCCTTTTCCTCCCTCGCCTCCGTTCTACGCCATTCTCCTTCCTTCCCCGTAGCAGCATCCCAACAACCCAATAGGTAACTTTTTATCCTTTTTTTAATTCAATATTAAACACGCTTCAATTATTGCAACCATGGTATAAGAACCATATGTATATTATATATGAGTTTTCCTCTTCTATTTTCTATTTTCAATGGGTTGTTCGAATCAATCTTTTTTACTTTTCTCCGTGTGTTATTTTAAGTCTTTATGTTTCTATTTACATATTTACCATCCGTGTCTCTCAGATTTTATCGTTTTCATTTTATTAGGGTTTTTTTCCTCTTCAATTTTTAGATTTTTTGGTACAATATTTAAGAATTCATTTATAGATGTAAACGTGGAACGGAATATGCAAATATGTTCCATATAAAAGACTTTTTGCGTTAACATAGTTGTTAAATACGGATTTTTACTCAATTTACATCCTACTCAATCTGACTGCAGTGTTATTTTATAGTTGGGATGGGTATATTAGCTTGCTTATAAATTACAAACTACTATCAATGAAATTAATAGTGACGGGAGTAAGGGTTTGGTACTAATTGATATAGTGTAGGAGTGGTGGCGATTGGTGTGGGAGGAGAGAAATAGAGGGAGGTCGGATTGAGGGCCATGATAACCTACAGTTTGGTTATTGTTGATGAAGATTTTATTAAGAGAAATGGTTTTGTTGTTGGTGATTGTAAATAGATCAAGATTTAGTTCTAACACTAATTAGTGTAGGACATGAGGGAGATGACTTATAACTAATAATCAAGGATAATTATTAAGTATCGTACATCATTTACGTGTGATTTGTTTATGCATTTCACATGTGTCATGTGTGATAAATATGATATCGTTCAAGAACTTGTATGATATCCTCAAGTTATTGTTTAGGAATGAAAATGCAATTTCTTATTACAATTATGTTCCACCATTGACGTGTAATTTGTTTATGCCTTTTGCATACGGTATGTTTTATGTAAAATGATTTTGCTAATGCACTTGTACGATATTGCTAAGGGCTTAAAATTTTTATTTACTTCGAAAAAATTACTATTCACTCACATCATAACTTCCTCTTTTGATTGTGGATCATTTAGCATGTCAATTCTAGGCGCCTGAGATCAACTAGATTATCTATAGTACTATGACAAGCATAGAAGAGTTATAATAAGCTTCTGTAAAGGATGCGCAACCTCCCATAGTACAAGTCATGCAATTTGGAGATTCCACACATTTGTCTCAAGCAACCAATTGTGACAATCCTATAGATAACCAAGGTAATAAATCTAGTACCCCTCTAATCTAGTTTAATGGAGTTTTATATTGTATACACTGTTATGTCTACTATTTAATAAATACAAAAGTAAAGAATTACGGATTATAATCTAATTACAAAAATAAAATGAAATTACAGAAAATAAAAACTTACTTGAATTTGCCGAAACAATAATAGAAATATAAAGATAATCCGATCCCTGTGAATTTCACAGTGTCCTTAAGACAATTTATTCCCTCCAATGTGCTCCGAGGTTGATGAATATTGTCTCCCAAGATAGAACGGATTTTCCAATTAATTATGTAGCACAACAATAATTAATCACGACGAACTCAAATTCTGTGGCTTTTACTCAACAACAATGCAATAGATGTTATGTAGAAAAAAGAATTTTCTGGAACAGATATGACAGAACTTGTGGCAATTTTCTGGAACAGATATGGAAGGAATTGGAGGAGGGAAATTTTCATTGTTTAAAAATGGAGGGAGGCATCTTTATTTATAGCAAAGTAAGTGACTATTGGCAATAACTGTCAAAAAACAGTTAAATGAATTAACTGTTGGCAATAACTGCCAACAGTTTATTAATTAATTAATTTCGTAATTAATTAATAATTAAAGCCCAGAAAGTTAAATTAATTCATCCAAAAAATATAGGAGATTTTTATAAGCCCAAGCTCGAGCTCGAGCCGATCCGAGCTGACTGGACGGACGGACGCACGCGCGTGTGGACTTTTGATCGAAAGTCAACCCGTGCATAGCTTAGCTCATCTCCCCTTCAAAGAGTTGGGATACCCCAAGGCATCCAAGCCTTAGTCCATCATTTGGGTTTTATTAACTCATCATTTTCCCACTACTCTTCCAATGTGGGACAAGAGTTAAAACATACAACATACATTAACTTTCTTTGCTTTGTGAGTCACTTTGGGGACATATTTATCATTCATAACTTAATGAAATTGGACATGTGAATATACTACATTAATCTCCTTGCGGAGGAGAACGCGTGCGTATATTTTCCCACAATTATCATAGTGTGGGTCCCACCTAACTTTGAGCTCAAAGTTGCTCAAAATTCTGTCCAGAAAAATCTAGACGGCTCCAATTTTCCAACAATCCCCCACATGAATGATATATGGCTATAAATAAAACAAAACAGATAATAATGCAGATGAAGACATATGTTGAGTAAAACTGAAGATTTATTGCATCGGGAGAAGTAGCCTAGTGGCCTGGAACTATCCTTAGTGATATACTATCGAATTTACTTGGTTAATCAGTAGACTTCACGTCCTTGAACCGTCAACCGTTTTTGTAAACCTAGACAATAGTATTCACACAACAATTCTTCAACACAGTTGGTTCTCACGTTTGTGTTCATTTTGGACATGAACACCACTTGGTTCCGTGAGTATTTTAGAGAATATGCTTTTCATTATTCTCATAGAAGTGACCCCCTTCGTACTCACATAGGTGGCTTCCATAAAGAGTATCCTGCAATACCCCACTTAGACGTACTATGATATAGATGTCATTAAAAGCATAAATTATCCTAACTTCGCGGCAGATGTTCACTGTCTCATATATGGAAAGGATAGGATTAAATCTCCTCCAGTGCTTACTGAATACAATGTAGTTCAGTTTCCCCATTGAACCTAGATCTTGGGATCTCCAGTCAGCTAGGTTGAGTTGCCACTATATTGATTCTTATTTATTTATAGGCTTTAGACCCATTCCTCTCGATGATCTTTCAACTTGCTCTCGGTTTAAACTTTTCGTTAGTGGATCCGATATATTATCTTTTAACTTTACATAGTCAATTGAGATAATTCCATTTGAGAGAAGTTGTCTAACGGTATTGTGTCGACGACGAATACGTCGTGACTTTTCGTTATACATGTGATTTTGTGGCCTTCCAATCATTCATTGGCTATCGTAATGTATACATATTACGGGTACAGGTTTAGACCAATTTGGAACATCCTCTAAGAAATTTCGAAGCCATTCAGCTTCTTCTCCAGCTTTGTCTAGTGCAATGAATTCAGATTCCATTGTCGATCTAGCAATGCACATTTGTTTTGAGGATTTCCAAGATACGGCTTCACCTCCGAGGGTAAACACATACCCACTCGTAGACTTAGAGTCTTTTGTGTTGGATATCCAATTTGCATCGAAACGTCCTTCAAGAACAGCTGGATATTTTGAGTAGTGCAGTCCATAGTTTTTAGTATATTTTAAATAACCCAAAAATCTCAATATTGCTTTCCAGTGATCTCTTCCTGGATTACTCGTAAATCGACTTAGCTTACTTATTGAGTATGCTATGTCCGGTCGCGTACAGTTCATGATATACATTAAACTGCCGATGATACGAGAATATTCTAGTTGTCTTGCAAGATGTAAATTGACATCTACATGTGTCTTGGTAAGACTAATATCATACTTCTTGAATTTTTCAAGTACTTTATCTATGTAATGAGATTTAGATAATATAAGTCCATCCAATGTTCTAGAAATTTTAATTCCTAATATAACATCGGCGATTCCCAAATCTTTCATGTCAAATCTACTACTCAACATTTGTTTTGTAGTTTTGACAATTTCCAAGTTACTACCCATGATAATCATATCATCAACATAGAGGCATACAATGACATATCCATTATGAATGTATTTAAAGTAAACACATTTATCGCATTCATTAACTTTGAAACCATTTGATGACATTGCATTATCAATTTTTTCATGCCATTGCTTAGGTGCTTGTTTTAATCCATATAGTGATTTAACAAGCTTGTGTGGACTTTTGACCGAAAGTTAACCCGTGCATAGCTTAGGTCATCTCCCCTTCAAAGAGTTGGAATACCCCAAGGCATCCAAGCCTTAGTCCATCATTTGGGTTTTATTAACTCATCATTTTCCCACTACTCTTCCAATGTGGGACAAGAGTTAAAACATACCCAATACATTAACTTTCATTGCTTTGTGAGTCACTTTGGGGACGTATTTATCATTCATAACTTAATGAAATTGGACATGTGAATATACTACATTAATCTCCTTCCGGATGAGAACGCGTTCGTATATTTTTCCACAATTATCGTAGTGTGGGTCCCACCTAACTTTGCGCTCAAAGTTGCTCAAAATTCTGTCTAGAAAAACCTGGACAGCTCCAATTTTCCAACATACACTACATATGATTATATAAAAATTTAAGCGTGAAGGTAGAGAAAAATTTAATGTGAAGTGGGGTGATCGGAGGGGATGTGATGTGGGGTGACAAAGTTTCATCTAATCTCAACCTATTGTAAATTAATATGGGGTTTTATATATTCTTGTTCATTTGGAAAGTTGGGGTATATTATGAATAGTGGGAGTACTAGGATGGTTGAGGAGCAGGTATGTATGTGTTAAGTGGGTATGGGTTAAGTTGGTATTTTCTTTCCAAGTACAAGAGTTTAAAGTGTTGATTTCTTCCCCTGAAATTGGAACTTGGTGGTACATTCGCAACCTCTTCCTTTACTCCTAAGCCCCACCTTTGGAAAGCTATTTGGCTTTTAAAAAATCCACCAAAACTCAGACACTTCCTTTGGAAAGTTGCAAATAATGCACTTTCATGTAAAGCAAATCTGCATCGGAGAAAATGCAAGGATTCCCCCATCTGTGATATATGTTCTGATGAAGTGGAGGATCTTGAGCACATTTTTTTCTGCTGTAAAAAAGTCAAAAGTCTATGGATCGAATGTGGCACAAGCCAAGAATGGGAGGAGGCGGATCAAACTTCATCTTTGAAATGGCTCTCTAAGGTGGTGGACAGTACAAATTCAGTTAACAAAGCCATGGGGAAACTCAGTTGGCTTACCCCAGTTTTATGGAACATTTGGAAGAGAAGAAATGCATATATTTTCAACCACACCTCTACGCACATAAAGGTGATAGTTGGTCAGATTAATCGCGATAAGGAGTTTTTCTCCAGTGGTTTTGAGACTGATTCAAACACTACTCCCAGCTCCAATAGGACGGTTGTCAATCCTGCAAACAACAGATGGGCCCCTCCTCCAATTGACTTCTATAAATTTAATATTGATGATGCATTTTCTGAGACAACAAGAAAAGCCAAGATTGGTGGGATCCTCCGAGATTCTCTTAGTACAATCCACATGGGCTTTAGCATAAAAATGGGCATCTTCAGCTTTAATGGCAGAAAGTCTAGCTTTGAGAGAGGCTGCATTGGCTGCTAGGTCTCTTGGAATTTCCAAAATTTATTTCGAATGCGACAACCATGGTCTTATCAACTGTTGTCTGGGGAAATGCCCCATCCCTTGGGAAATTGACCAAGTTGTGCATGACATCCTCACAATCTCCTCTGGCTGGCTCGAACATAGAGTTTAGATGGGTCCCTAGGAAATGTAACAATGCTGCTCATTGGGTTTGCTCAACCCCCCAAGCTTTTTGTCATCCAGAATGGTCCACCCGCCCAACTGAAGAATTAGTTAATTTTGTTTCTGACTAGTTTGGCTTTAAGCCTTGTCTCTGTTAAAAAAAAAAAAAAAAAAGAAATTGGGACTTGGTTTATGGGATTTCCTAGCTGCAATATTATGGGGATATTATGAATTGTGACTTACGTATTCAAAGTTTAATCTTGTTTACTATGAATAAAATTGCAAATATAGGACACACACTATAAACACGTGCTTTGGAACAAAATTTAACTTTTAATGAAAGCAATTTTTCCATTTTACTTTTATGTGAATTAAAGTATTACATACGCACCATTATATTTTCTCTGCTATTATGCCAATGATATGATATTGGACTTCCACTATTGCATTATCCATACTCATCTAAAGTTTGTTTGTTTAATCGTTATGGACTTATATGTATTGTGTGGCAGTTGGAACCAAATGGCACTTGATATCACTGTGTACAGTAGCTCTATATTCTTAATTACTACTAATGAGTTGGATCACAACTTGTTCCACACCATTGAGCGGTCTGGCGCGGCTCTTCCTTTGTCCCAATGAACCGGTTTCAGTTTTAGAAGTGGAGATCCGCCTTTTCTGAATGGTATAATTACAGAATATATAACCATATTCTCGACAAAAAGAGTCCATCGGATTAGGTGGATTTAAGGTTGCTGCTTCAAGCTCTCATGACATGAAGAAAAATCAAATCATCGATTTACTTGTGATAGCACGTTTGGCACATAGGTGTCACATGGGTCTAGAATTCATCAATAGTTTGGGTTGGATGAATTAATTTTTTTATCGCTTATAAGGGGATGTTTTTTCTCCTATTTGTTTATAATTAAAATTTATTTAATTCAAAAAATAAAATAAAAAAACTTAGAAGACATTTTCCTAATTATTATTTTTCATGAAGTTAAGTTCTAAATTATGATACATGTGTTTGAATAATTTGCAAGTTTTAAATGAATATATTTTTTCAAGAAAAGCTATCACTACTTGACGTTATCAGGTTCAATATAACTATTTTTATTACGTATTGAAGTTGAAAATTATGTATACTTAATTGGTAAACCAGCTACTGATAAATCACTTTATCATTTTGCTAAGGAAAATACCAGGTAGTTCATGGGTGAGATGTTGAAACAAAACACTAAAGACCATTCCCAAAGGAAGCAACTGGAATTGTTAAAACAGAAAAGTGAGCACTTCTAAAAATATCGGAACCTGACCAGCTAATTGGATAGGCAACTAATAAATCCTCTTATATAGGGAAGGAATCCCATACTCCTGGAACGCTGCATTTTTTAGGCAGGGAAGGTGCTAAAATTCAAACTAAATTTTTGACCTCTAACTCAGCCGAGTTTCATAGGGCTAAAAACGTAGAAGACGAAATTGGGTCCTTCTACATCCCTATAGATTTATCGCACATTTTGTGCGATATAGTGACCTGTCGCGCAGGTATTATTTAGTGTCGCTGGCGCGGTTCCACATTCATAAGCCAATAGTCAATACCGGTGCGACACGTTACTGTATCGAACCACTCTGTGTCGGCCTAACATTTTGGGACCAAATTATATTTCAGTCAGAATGGTAGATGAGGAAAACGTGTTAAATGAGCAGTCACAAAATACCAATCCAGAAGTAAACGAGGCTGAACATAAATGAGTTTAGGAAAACGTTTTAAATAAGCAGTCACAGATTACTAGGTCGGTTCATATAGGTTGTAAAATTAATGCTGAGGCATTAAATGAGGACATCTCAACTCAGGTAATGCCTAATCACATGGCTAACTTCCAAAAGGACGAGAATATCCCTGAACAATTGCAAATTAAAGAACAAAATCATGTGTTAAGAGGGGAGTTTTTAAATGAATCTGCTCCTCGTTAATACCACCCGACTGACTTTTTAATTCATTAATCCATCAAGCCAAAACAGTTATCCTGAAAAATGAGTACAACGGCTTCTATGCTGTACCTAAAATCAGATAAGCAACTAACAAAAATGGGTACAACAAAGCGTTGATTTTCCAAATTCTTCCAAACCAATCAAGCTCTGACGTTCACTATAGGCCGGTAGCTTGCCTCCATAGCCATGCTTCAAACTGGGAGTTAGTGTGGACTCATTGAGCCTATAACTCTCTTTAATGGGAAGGCTTGGTGGAAGACATGGGTGATCAAATGGAGAGAATAAAAAAATGTTCCTTTTCTGGGTATTATCGGAGGCGATTTGGTCCAAATATCACATTTTTTCTTCTTCTTTTACAAACAATGCTTGTGGGGAAGGTTAAATGATTATAAGCCTAAAATTGGTGGATAATTAAAATGGGTGGGTGTTAACAGTAAATCATGGTGTTAATAAAAAACACGCGTAAAAAATTCATAATCTTTACGGGGGGGATATTGTAATTTATATTAATAACGAGTAACATTTTTTCGATGATATGCTCATATTAGAGAACATTCCAAACTTAAACGAGGTTTCTTCATATCATACAAATGATCCGGCGCGGGGAGAAGACCTAGGTTCTAGACATGAAATCAATTTATATGTCGATATACCAAATTTCAATGAAGACACCACTGTAAAAAAATGCAAAAAAAATAAATATAAAATGCACAAGACTCTTCTCAGTCACTCCTTTCAGCTCTCAGGAAACATTAAAGATCCATGTTCAATCTGTCAAGACATGAGGATTGAAAGGAAAAAAAGGTTGGTATTAAAAATCTTGAATTTGACGCTTTTCCATTCTTAATTGCAGAAGAGACATCGGCTCTTAAATTTTTTTAAGGCATTGTGCCTCGCGCTTAAGACATCGTAAATTTTCTTAGGATGTTTGATTTTTCTTTATCTCTTGTAAGAGTCGTGGGAGAGGTTTTTTCTTCTAATGCGTATAAATAAATTTTATCTTTTTCTGCCAAAAAGAAATGTATACTTAATTATTAGTACAAATTGTCTACTAAAAAATATGTATGTATATATTACGTATTGATGTTCGAGATTTCGTAACTGTTCTTAATTTTATTTTTGCTTTAGCGCTTAGTGCAACCCTTATGGGTATGACAAATGTGTACATATATTGTTTTGATGTTTGTTGTGAGTAGGACATATTTCTATATTTAGCATTTGCTACCACATATTTGACCAAATATAGCATTAGACTACCAACCGAGCAACTATTTTTTTTGTTGGCCCATGGCTATAGTGGAACATCATGTTCCGCCTAAGACTCCATTCAAAAAAAATTAATAGGAACTTCATGTTCCGCGTGGAATTAACATGTAAAAAAATTGTATTTCTACCCCCAACAATTTTATTTTGTTTAAACACCATCGGTTCGTTTTTTTAGGTGGGGGAGTGGTATGTTAATTGTATTTATTTTGTTTAATCACCTTAATTGTATTTATAGGGGTGGTATATTAATTAGAGTGGTTGGTTAGTGGTTTAGTAGTTAGGTGGATATTTATTAGGGTGTTTATTTAATTTTCTGAAGTTAAACAGAACATGATGTTTATTAGGGGCTAAAAATGAAATATGATATAAATCTCTAAATATTAAATGGAACATGATGTTCCGCTTAAGGAGGCTCAGAAATGACATCGTTTTGTGTGTTCTATGGTAAATATATCATACCCACAATGTTTTTCGCTTTTTTTCGCCGGTGTATTTACACTGGCAACGTCTAAAATTGGACCGTGCATAATGGTTTCTCTTATAAGAGTCCTAGTAGAGGCTTATTCTCTTATTTATTAATAAATTTTTTCTTTCAAAATTATATATATTATAAATATTATATAGCATTGAATTTCTTGTATTAAGAATCCCAATTTCATGTTTGGCCTAGGCCCCATTTTAACTTGAGCTTCCCTGCTTCTGTACCTGTACACATTTTGATATGATTGGCTAGTGGGATGTCACGTAATCCATCCATCTAGCACCTGTAACCCAATAAATATGAATCCCCTTAATTATTAATAAAAAAATATATATAATATTGAATTTCTTACATTAAGGGCTCGAATTTCATGTCTGGCTTGGGACGATAATTTTAGACACATCACGATAATACGCTACAACACGACACGATACGAAATTAACACGACTTGTCGTGTTCGTGTTCATTTTTTAACACGAAGTCGTGTCGAGTTATTCTCATGTCAAAATTATGAGTCGTGTTATCGTGTCTTATCATGTTAAATCTTGTTTTTATTCAGGTTATCTTGTATATTTATGTTTAATTTACTATAAAATTTAAGAAATTGTATGATTCGTAAGGTGTCTTGTTGTGTCGTCTTCTATTTGGTTCGTGTTCGTGTCGAGCAGAAAAAACACGAATTCCTATCATATCATGTTCGTATTTATAAAACTCCTTATCGTGTCGACTCGTGTCGATCCGAAACACGACTCAAACACATAAATTGACACCCTATGTTTGTCCCCTAGGACCCATTTTAGCTTGAGACGCCCTTCTGTACACGTTTTGATATGTAGTGGGATTCTCACGTCATATACCACGGTGGCAATTCGGGTTAGTCGTGTCATTTTCGGGTCGCGTTGATTTTTATTTGAGTATAAATTTTGTGTACTCTTAAATCCATACCATCTAATCGTGTCAAGTTCGGGTTATTACCATAAACTGGTTATCGTGTCAAAAATTGCCAGCCCTATGATGTCTCTATAAAAATGAATCCCCGATATCCAAATTATGTGCATCATCTCAATTTGTTTTGAGGTACCAACTTACTATTTTAAAGATAACCTTCTGGGCTACTGTACAAGCTCCATTTTTTTACGAAGGGACAAAAAACCAATTACAATTATGTTTTCCTCAATGTCTATATTTTATTCATTCTCGGTGGATGGACTTTCAACAAAAAGAATGTTTTATGTTGGCATTTTTCTTATTTGTTTTGTAATGTGTTTGCCTTTTATGTTTTAGACTATCTAAAAGTCTAAGCATCACCAACTACAATGGGGCCTCCAACTCCCAACCATGAGGAATTTCATACTGTGCCTAGTATTGATGGAGGAAGGGTACAGGGGATCATTCCGGGGTAGGGGTGGCAATTCGAACCCGAACACGACAACACGACACGATCCAACAAGAAATTAACACGAAATTAAAATAGCTTTTCGTGTTCGGGCCTGATTTTTTAAGCCTGTTAGCGGGTCGTGTCGTGTTCGTGCCAAGCAATTGACACAAAATTGGCCCGACAATGACCCGTTAGATCCCAATTGACACGACCCAATTTCAACCCAATTAGAACCCAATTTAGACCCAAATGGACATAGTAAATTGACTGATTATCGTGTTGTTAAATTGACGGGTTATCGTGTCGGACCGTGCCAATCGTGTCAAATTGACACAATTTTTTTATCGTGCTCTTCGTGTCGGGTTGTGTTATTAACGGTTCGTGTTCGTGTTGGTAAAAATAAACATAGCGTCGTGTCGTGTCGTGTTCGGGCTGGATAAAATCGAGTCGTGTCGTGTCGGGCCAGACCCAAACACGCCCCATTGGCCCGAATTGCCACCCATATTCCTGGGATAATCCTTGCAGAACTGGAGTCATATATTCAAGTAAGGTTTCACAATTTTAGGGTTCTTATAATTGAAAAAAGACTCGGTGATTTGATAAGGAATATTTTTATTATAAATAAATTTTGAAATAGAGCACTTACTATTTGGAAGGTAATTATTTTTATACAAAGTATTTGCAATCAAGGTACTATAAAAAGAAAACAATATTACAAATAACTATTTTTTATGAAAAAAAATTCATGTCAAACAAAAACACTCTTAAAATTTAATGAAAGGCACCCAATAGTGTGGAGAAAAAACAGGATTCCACAAAATTCTTTGATTGCGTGGTTAGTGTGTCGTGTCAGAATCATAACCAAGGACAATCTTTTTCAATGGGGGATTAAAGACAACGATATGTGTGTGTGGTGCAACACATGTAGTGTAGATAATAAATCATCTACTTTTCTTATGTTTATTAATGGAATCGGATCAGGGAAATCCAAATCCTTATCCATTTATGTTAAACGGATTCGGATCCGATCCGATTATCCAATCATCCGTTTATATTAAACTTGACTTGCAACATTTTTATTTTCAACTCTTATTTCATAAATTTAGTTTGCAACTCTATCAAAAAAACTTATAATGAAATAAAGAACTATTATAATATATATTTAAAATATTATTAAATACAATATATATTAATTAAAAATAAATTATATATATATATATATATATATATATATATATATATATATAATATTTTAAATATATAAGTTTTAAATATATACAAAGGCGACTATCTTCACGAACTGGTTAAAGTGACACTTGGTGGGAAAATCGATACCAAACTGGTTATACTCCCTAATGAAACGGTGCACCAAGCTAAGGAAAATGTGATGTTGGACGAGACTCTTACTAATAGC
Source organism: Sambucus nigra (assembly GCA_949130495.1). NCBI lineage: Eukaryota > Viridiplantae > Streptophyta > Magnoliopsida > Dipsacales > Adoxaceae > Sambucus > Sambucus nigra. The sequence continues at coordinate 674,646,334 of OX422212.1, forward strand.
TTATTTGGCATTCATAATCTTCCCAACCTTAGCCGTTATGTCTATCATAGTTTTGGCTAGATTTTTCACTAGAGCGTAGTAAAGATCATTGGCGAGCAATCCACTCATCAAAGATGCAATGTCTGTCGTTTCTTCATAATCGACCACCTCTAATTCCTTATTATTGAAGCAAGTTATATATTCTAGAGTACTTTCTCCAGGCTGTTGATGCATGGCCAAGAGATGAATAAAACTCTTGATTGGTTTAGCCCCGAAGCAGATGTTATCAATGAATAATTCAGCCAATTGATGGAAATTAAAAAACATTCCTTTGGGAAGATTGTTGTACCCACCCAAACAGGAGATTTGTAAGTGTTTTAAACACTTACAAATGGCATTTGTAAGTGTTTAAAACACTTACAAATCGGCGCGTTGCATAAAAAGTCGATGAACTGGGAATTTTTTTGTAGTGTTGTGCTATATCACCCACCCTATAACATGTCACAACTGTTTTGAATGTGTAGCATAAAAATTCGATGAACTGGGAATTTTTTTGGCACTTACCTAGTATGTTTCAAACACTCCTTTTCAAATTAATCTCTAGAGGAAGAATTGTGAAGTTTTTAAAATAATCGTAAAGTAGGGCAAAGGATGAAATCAAACTGATAGTTCCTCCTAGGTAAGACTTGCAGGGGGGGGGGGTCAGTCGAGACAAAGACATTTCCATTATTTTTAAGGCATATATATTCCACGTAGAAGAATTTGTAATGTGTGGATTATTGTGCATGTCCAAAAAAAATCATTTTAATGGTGGTGGGTCATAGCGTATAATGCACCAATAATCATAGTTGACAAATTGCATACTGTACCGTAAGATTATAAAGGACACATTACAATAAATAATAAAACATATTACGGTCTAAAATCAATTATACGATTAGATTACACCGTGAAATGGTAAGACGTTCGATTTTGTGATAAAGAGTGTTCCAATCACATTACATTCTCATAATTCAAAGGTACCGACCAATAATATGGCTACGACACAGTGCTACTTGCGATACAACCATGCTATAAGTATGTTTTTGCTGTTGTACCGTAATAGTACGGTACGTATAGTGTATCTTACGATACTAACAACAATATCAATAATATAATGCAAGTTTATGGTTCGGTTCCCAAAGCTTTAATAAAAAGAGTGCGATCCGTGATTATTTCGACTTTATGTGATCCGTGATTATTTCGACTTTATGTGGTCCTTCATTGTGTATGTTTAACAGTCACCGTGTGTAATATAACTAGTACTTGTGTAATATAACTATCACGAACAAACATATCTCATAATATGTTTGTGAGACGTGGTCATATAATACAAAGTAATAGTTATATTGGCAAAGTGAGGTCCCATAATATGATCTGTTGACTATAAAATGATTCACTTTAAATTTTCCATTCTTAGCACAATTAGTTAAAGCATTCACAAGCATGCTAATGGCAACAACACCCATATCATGCCCTTCTTCCTTGTAAAATAGGTAAGCTTCCTCTGGTTTAAAACATTTGGCATATTCATCGACCATTGAACTATAGAAAGCTTTTCTACAAGTAGAAGAATCTTCCCCTGCTTCAAAAACTTCTTGGGCTTGCTTCAGCTTCTTTTGCTTTCCATATGAACGTATCATAGATGCAATCGTTCCATACTCTGGTCTGCATTCAAGCTTGATCAATAGGTCATATCGATATTCCGCCTTTCATATGTCACTTATATAAAGAAATAACACTGACATCATGAAACCATTTCAATTTTAACAGTAAGGGTGTGTTTGATTGGCAATACTTTCCAACTTTTGGTGTGATTGATTGTCTAAATTTTCCTTGGAGATTTTGTTCAGGTTTGCCTAGAGTACAACCTGATAATGCACATTTTGAACATTTTCTAAGGAACAATTTTCTTTAGGTGGCGGTAAGAAAAAAATTCCAAGGAAAACTATTCCTTGGAAATTTTTCGCACCTGCTCTAAAAACACACTGCATTTTATTACATAGTTGGAAAAGGAGAGAAAAATAGTTCGTTTTATGAAAAGTTGGAAAAAGAGAAGATAGATGAGTCGCTTAATGAGATGTTCGCTAACCTTTAAGGTTTTTTATGGAATCCAATTCATACTCACCTCCCAAAGAATTGGTTTATATGAAAGCCTGAAAAGGGTAAAAGAGCATCTCACCAAATAACTCGTCTTCTTTTTCATCTTCAGCATTTGAGTTTGCGTTAGCTAATAATTTCTCATTAGCTAAAATCACTATGTTGAAGTCCCCTACCACCATTTGAGTTTGCGGACGATGAGTCTATGCCAGAGAATTCAAATAATTTCTCATTAGCTGAAATCACTGTTTTGGAAACCGTTCAGTCTTTATGATGATTATATACAAGTTTTGTTGCCAAAAAAGGCTCTACTTATTCCCACTCTGAAGAGAAACATAAAAAGAGAGATAAATACATACGGGGGGACCATAGAAAAGAACCCCCTTTGAAGGAAACATCCCGAATTTCTCAAACTTTGTCAGATGCTCGACAGGGTATTGAACAGTTTATAAACAAAATGGAAGCAATTAAAATAAATTACAAAAATATCACCACTGCAATAGAACATGGCAAAATTACATCTCAAACTTAATTTAATTGTTATTTTTACCTCTTGAAGTACCCGCTTTAACATTTTAAAGACCTCCAATGCCCTCTCAGCTAACATTTGGAACCTTATCAACCTTCTTATTAGTTCAAAGACAAAAATGTAAATATAATAATAATATATAATGAACACAGATTCTATCATCGACTCTTTGCTAACTTCCGATGATATTTTGTATCTTGAGCTACATTAGTAGAAAATTAATATCTACTCCTGAATACATATATACCCAAACTATTATATATCTGCTTATGGATATGTACTTTGAAATCCACATAATTTCTAAACAAGAATACTTTGACATGCACATATGCATACATGCACAAACAGACTAATAAGTGTTTTACGATTTGAAACCACTCGGACGTGTAAAATCTCAAGTAACTTCATTAGATCCATATAGTTAATTTTTCCCTTACTATTTGAAGGAGATTCAAAAGGACTGGAGGTATAAATTTTATGGTCAATATGATGTCTAACAAGTCAACAGTCGTACATACACACACATAGAGTTGAAACACGGAAATCAATTTAAGTTATAAACATTCAATTCTTTACAAGAAAACATTAGCAAAAATTAATGCACTGTAACGAACATTTCTAGATAGATACGATACCAAAATATATAATGAAAAAAGAGACTAAAAATGAACAATTTATATGATAGTGTAATTGTATAGAGACATAAATGCATAAAGTAACTAGAAAGAGACTATATACAAACGAGTATGAAAAGGCTTGAATCGTTTACCACAATCCTACATAATTTTCATCTAAATGCCATCAAAAAAATTTGAAAACAACAAATGCTTGGCTTCAATTTCTACTGTACATAAAAGCCAAAATCATACTAGTCAGTAAAAATAATAACATGAATCCATTTCTCAATGACTATACACACATGACTAGAAATTCACATATTTACAAACCCGTAACTATAGAGTTACACATGCATAACTATATGCGCGCGCGCGCACACACACACACACACACACACACACACACATATATATATATATATATATATATATATATATATATATATGGAGAGAGAGAGAGAGAGAGAGAGAGAGAGAGAGAGAGAGAGAGAGAGAGTTATACCTGAATCAATTTTTAAGCTTTACGATTGAGTCCTAGATTTGAAGCTTAGCGATTGAGCCCTAGATTTGAAGCTGAGCGATTGAGCCCTGAATCGTAATGATGTGTCGGAGTCTTCAAATCTGATTTTGGTTCGCAAGGAAGATTAGGAATTTTAGGAGGGATTTTGGGAGGGAATGAAAATTAGGGAGCGGTTTTAATAGACGGAGAATAAATTTTTGACGAGGGAAATAGTTAAGGTGGGAAATTGTGTCTTTTACACTTTTGGGAGATGATGCTAACACTTTTAGGTTTTGGTATTAGAAAATTACATATTTTATAACGGTTTTGAACACTTAGAAAATTTATAAGTGTTCAAAACCGTTGTAAAATTTGTAAGTGTTCTAAACACTTACAAATTAAATAATCTATTAGTTGTAAAATAGCCATTATGGTGTAGTGACCATATTTGGGTCAGACTTGTGATGTAACTAGAGAAATCCCTTCACCTCATTTCGTCGGGAAGAGAGTAGATATCAGTAGTAGCATAATATAGTTCTATATGGAGGACGAGATCAATTTTTCCATCATACTTGGGAGTAACAATTAGTGGTTTGAACTTGGAAGGTGTGGGATAATCCACAAATGCTTGGACAGAAGGTGATCCTTCGATAAAACTCCTTTGCAAAGGATTTTTGCTTTTTTACCATTTTCCCTAGCTAATCTTCTAGTCGCTGCATAGATCCTTTCCAAAAATACTCATGTGGTTTGGACTTGGCTGAAGTTTCTTCAGTTCCTTTGATGTGCACATGTTCTAAGCTCTCTTCTGGATAATTATGCTCGACACGCACAGATCCCCTTATACGAGCCCAAGATCTCATAGATCCTTCTCTTTGCTCGTGAGGACGTTCTTGCTCCCTACGGTTTCTTCTAGCTGCTCGGGGAGCCAAATGATAAAAGGATGATTACCCGCTTAACCTTTCTAGTAAGCTTGGTCTCTCATCAGAAGAAAGACCGACCAATGTAATAATTCGTTGACCAAAAGGATGTTGCTGATCCAGGGCGGTAGGATTTTTCACGAGAATAAATGGAGTGGTGAATTAGGCTATTCCTAGCTGGTGAAGGTGGCATATCCCTCCTAGATAGTTCATTGGAGGACTTGTCTTACAACGTGCGAGCCAATTGCTTAACTGACTATTGCATGGCCTCTAGCCAAGTTGAGCTAAATTCCCTTTAGGTCAGACACACTAGGGGGAGCAGAGGGATCCGGATTGATACTAGTAGCAGCCCGACTGCTTTTTGGGACATTAGTCATTCTTTATAATAGAGAATGAACTAAGAATAAAAAAATGTAGAGAATGATGACAAGCAGTCATTCGCACAGACGACGCCAATCTGTTGATATCTAAAAATGGTATGGATCCACTTTTATAATAACAGATAAAATAAAGAGAAGCCAGCAAAACAAACACACAACAAACAAGGCTTTAAAGTGGTTCAGTTATAAGAAGAGCCTACGTCCACAATTGGTATTATTTCTTGTGATTACAATAGCTCAGTATGAGTGTGTTAGTGCTTGATTGAATTCTCCTTTGAGCTATGAGATATTATCTAATTATAGTGTTGTGAAACCCTAGAGACAAAATGCCTTTATAATTCAAGGCATTTACATATGTATAAAATAAATGAGACTCTTGAAATTCAGTGTTGGTCACCCTCCTATCCGAGTAACCTTTGTTATTCATAATGCTTTGTACCACAAGATTTGGTCTGCATTCCATCCGACAAGTACGTCTGAGGCCAACCAGGTTAGCTGAGCAGCTTCAGAAGAGGAATAGTGTCCGTATTTCGCGAGTCGACGTAGGAGAGTAATTTTTACATACAACACACATTAAAAACTTTAAAAAAATATGGAAATAGTTGGGAGAGGATTTTAAACATTTGAAATAATTGGAAAAAGTTTAAAAAAGTTTGAAAAAAACGTTTAGAAAATATAAAAAATATTAGAGAAACCTCACATTTACATAAAAAAAATATATTTTCAAGAAAAAAATATTTACAGAAAAATATATTTTCAGAAACAATAAATACTTTTAGTAGGAAAAAACAAATTTGTTGTGAAAAAACATTTTTTGATAAACAACATTTTCATACCAAAAAATAAACCAGAAAGAATAGATTTTCGGCAGAAAAATATTAGTTCCATGAAAAAATTTGGCAAAAAAAATAAAATTTACAAAAAAGATATTTCCAACAAGTAACCGTATTTTTTTTTTTAGAAAAAGGCATTTCGAGCTAAAATTGAGAGTGGGCAACTATGGTTTTCATTGCTGCCATGAGAGAGACAGAGAAGATAAGATAAAAAAATTGTTTTTTTTACATTTAAAAGATGTTAAAAATACTAAATACAAAAGTCACACCAGATGCACATGAGTCGTGACAAAAAAAATTAACGGTATTATGTTTGAACTATTTTGAAATTTTAAGAAGTTAAGTTAAAAAAATAAAAGTTCAAGTGGTGAAGTGAACCTACGCATGATAAAACCTTTAGATGTATGTTCTCTCTCATTCAACATGAAAACAAATGTTTTATACACTAAATTTGGATTAGTCTCACCTGACATCCTTTACATATAGTATCCTTTGGACACCTTAACATTCCTCCATTGATGAAAATCAAGATAGGAGTTCCCCAAATCTGGAGAAGATGTTTTATCTCTACCACGCATGACACCTTCAGAAACCCCTTCAATAAATTATCCAATCCTCCTTAGATCTAACTTTACATCTGAATTCTTATTGACCCAAATTAGAAATCGGGAATTGATCTAAGCGTTAGTGGATTCAAACGAAACACTCATGTTTATGTAACACCCCGCTTAAAAAAGTAACGGGTGGCCAGCCCTATACTACATTAAATCAGGAGTCTCAGATGGCTCAGTCTCAACATCAACTGGCAGTACTTAATAGTATAAGACTAACTATCCGATATCATATACACGAGATGATAAAATTAAATAAAATATGCAACAGACAACAAACCAACACTATAAAACTAATAATAAAGGAAAGAAAATGCATACAAGAACTATGATAAATGAAATGCTAGAATAAAATGAAATGAGTAACTACAACCGAATATACCACAAAGAAATAAACTCGAATAAGCCGTCGGGTTATAGACAATACAATGACTGAAATGGAATAAATATAAACATTTATAAATATCCCTTGGGTATAAACCCGATATACAACATGAATCCTACCTAGATTTTTAAAGAAGTAGGAAGCGACTACATCTACATCCCGCAACAGTCCGCACCTGTCACGGCTTCCAAGACTCTGGATATAAGGTCATCCGGCATCCACGCGGTAAGACACCTGTAGTAATATATATATATATATATGCAGGAGAGAAAAGTAAACGGGTCAGAGCTCGAGTTGTGAAAATATTTAGCAAGTGTGTTAACCGTGAATAATAAATATAAATGCACTTATTTCATAATTAAAGTGGCATCGCACTCTCGTGAAATCCCAAATCACCTCTCATCTAACGGCGCGCACCTATTCGCGTCCTGAAAACTTAGTTAAGTTACCCCACCTTTAAGGGCAACCTAACTTACCATAGTCCTAGCCTATACCCGTGAGATCTGCCTTCCTATCATAACCCCAGAACCAGTCTTTCTAAACACACTTAATTAGTATTTTTTTTACAAACATATATGCCATACTAGGCTTAATGGATTCTGGTTTATAATTTTATCAATTATAATTCTTAATAAATTACCCATATACATTTGGGTTGAATCATATGATTTAATTTCTAAATAACACGCATACAAAATTATTATTCACAAAACTTCTCTCCAATCTCAACACTGCACTACACTTCGTGCGTGGGGCGTCTCGCAAAGGGAAATCCAAACAAGGAATCCCCCCCCCCCCCGTTACACTACTCTGTGACAATGTCGATCCTAGAGATCCATTATTCCATACATACAATTTAATACTACTACAACTACTAAATTTAGATTACCATATAAAAACAACTTAAAATCTCCAATAATATCCTTAGGATGATGTAATCGAAATATTCCTTAAATGCGATACATCAACCCCCAACTATCTAGTACATCATAATCATCCAAGATGTACTGCATAAAAAGTCCATATCCTTTCACCTATAGGTTATATAAATACATATATAGGTATTTATTCGAACCATATATATATGTATATATATACAATCATCCATTCCCATATCCAAGTGTACATACCATATATGATGTACAAAGGCCATGCACATAATATACCCGGCTATATATATCACCGATAAACTGCACCATGCTATCATCTTCCCAGTGCCCGGCTCAGGTAGCAATACTGGGGACCTCCGGGTGGGGCTAAATGACACCCACCTCGTGATAAACTCACGCACACAATGTCTCGGAAAGCGGTCATAGCTCCTAACCGGCAATGAGATGAAACATACCCACCACGTCTCATCCCAAAAATATAAATCACATAATAACACAGTGGACGACTATGACCTGGGGAATATCCACACCCTGCTCCTCGAGCCAGGATGCTCACCCTCTGCGCGGAAACTTCCCAAAGATATCATGAGTGGGGTATGCTTAACCACATAAGTATATATATCATTCACATGCACAATATATATACATCCATATGATTACATCATATGAGTAAACCATCACATACGGTTTAGATATTCACAACATAAATATACCCATATATTCATATTTCTAAAGATATATATGTATATTCACTTATCCCTATATATATATGCAAACTATTTCTCGTTCATATGTATAAGATTTATAAACTCGGCTTTAAGTACATATAAACCTCAATATACTATCCGTCACCCAAAACTCATTTAATTTACCTCATTATGTGAATATGATCCTTCACTGGAGGCATATTCATCCATTTCTCCATATAATGTGAATAGTCTTCCGACACATATATATATATATATAAAGTTTAGTGTAGGTAACAATCACTACCTATTGAATCGATATCCATAAGCACCTCAATATCTCATTTACTAAGGTTGACTATTGGTATGCACATTACTAATAGTCTACGAACCTCAAGCTTATCTCAAATTCATTTCAAGTATTGGAATCCCAATTGTTACTCCCACACATTTATGTGTATAAACTATCCTGACTAGAATTACACTACAACTTATTCTAGCTAATAGTACGCTCCAATTGTCCCCAATTTCGCCTAAGGTTCAAGTGCTCTTATGAACCCTTAATTCTATTGCAATACCATTTATTCCTTAATTTAAACACTTCTAAGGATACGGGACCACCTTCTCTCTCGTTGGTCCCCAAATGTAACTTAATAGGATCCTATCGCTATAAGGATTCGAAATGAATATCGTCCTATAATTTCCCAACATCCCCTCACAACTCTCCTTCTAAGAGTTCTTAACTTCACATCATATCTAGACTCACTTTTGATCTAATATTAGGATTTTTATCCCCAATGAGGTTTCTCACTATCTTTATACACAACTCTAATGCATACATGTATACATACTTTCCCAAATTGTCCCAAGAAGTTCCCATAATCACAACGTGTGAGAAAACCCTTATATGTCTCCAAAACTTATCTCTTACATCATAAGAGAAGGCCCCAAATCAATAAACCAAACCAAAAAGGGTTTGAAATTATCCTAGGAAAACTCCATAAAACAGCCCTGTTTCCGAATCGATTCGGCCCTATTTCGAATTGATTCGGCCTAGTGAATCGATTCGGCCTCCAAGGCGAATTGATTTGGGTTCAAAGACCTGGGCTTCTGTCTCAGGCCGAATCGATTCTCCTTGGGTCCGAATCGATTCGGTCAATGCAGACCTACCAATTTGCCTAAGCCGAATCGATTCGCTTAAAGGGAGAATCGATTCGAGTCTGCAGAATTTGAAGGGTTCTTCTTCTTAAACAAAACCCACAAATTCTAAACCCTAAAATTTCACTTCTAACCGCTAAACATTCATCACAACATGATTCTAAGCCAATAAATCAACCCAAAGTTGACCCCATCCATTTCTACACCATTAAACCCATATTTAAACATTGATTTCAAGATTAAACCCAAAAATCTAGGTTTTGATATTTATACCCAAAAACCATTTCTTTTACCCACAAATTAAGAAATCAAATACACAAATGACTTATTTAGCAAGAATAAACACTTGCCTCAATTTTGTAGAGGTTGGATCGTCCTCGATGTCGCGTTTGGGCCGGAATCTCCAAGCTTTTCCTCCTCTCTCTCTTCTTTTCTTCTTCTTTTCTCTCTTCTCTTCTCTTTTCTTTCTCTCTCTCACCTTCTCTAAATGGGAAGGCTTATCCCGTAAGCCTCTTAAACCTTAAAATATAAGTCCCAATTTTAAATGTTAATACACACTTTAAATGACTCGCTTACTCCAATTCGAGTCAAACTGACCTAAAAACATTCCGCAACCGAAATAAAATCCAATGACAGTCATTTTGACTATCTCGACCCTTACGAGATCGATGGTACCCTCAAAATCATCATCCAGAATACTTTGAAATGTTCTCCATTTTTGGACTTCAATTCCCAAATTTAAAATTCTCCGAGTTAAATGAATTTTATTTTCCCAAAAATTTAATTTCTCAGTCTCTAAAATCATGGGGTATTACATACTTCCCCCTTGATAAAAATTTCGTCCGCGAAATTTAAGATATGACTAGGACCTTAATGTCATGTTGTCCTTACATCAACTCTCAGGATCACTATACCGATCCTTTCTAGTTCTCACGTTGAACCATATAAGTTTTAAAGCAAACTACTACCCAGGGTGCCCATACACCCAGTACCCAAGCTCCACTCGTAGAATTATAATAAGGCTCCATTAGCCTCAAATCGTAATATAACTATCACCAATATAATCTATAATAACATATTAACTATATAAAAGTTTGAAAATTCCCACTTGTTGAACTCTCCTCAATTCCTGACGCTAGCCACCTTCGTGCGGGGGAGGTCTCGCAAGCGAAATCCAAACAAGGAACCCTCCCAATACACTACTGTGTAGCTAGGTTGGGGATTGAGATTAGTTGAACCAGGGTTAAGGTTTTATAAAAGATTTCCATATTTTAAGGTATTGCCCGAAGGCCTATACAACAATATAATATAAATCTATTCCACGTCCTTCGACACACCAAACAAACACCTTATGTTTAGGACACAAGGCCTCAACAAATACAACACTCTAACCAATACCTAGTTCTCAAAACTAGCACATCTATGAGCTAAATTCTCTGCTCAAAATAAATCCACTAAACTATAAACCTCTCAGCTATAAAATTCCCCTACATCACATCAACACCTTTCCATAAAATAAGTTCTTACCTCATTGGAACACTACAATTTCATGACCTAACCTATCCATAAGGCAATAACCTTATAGTCACTACTCAACAAACCTCAACATTCCTCACTCCCGGAATTCAATATTATATCTCTCGACTATCTCCTCATGAGACGATTTATTTTCTCAAAAGATGCCCTACAAAGGCCATACTTACTCACTCCTTCCTCCAAGGAAATTCTATACACCCTAAAGGTGTAGCGGCTACTACTCATCATACCTTACGCGCGACGTTCCCAATATCACACAAAGCATGACTTAAACAAAAAGAAAGGTATTCTACCTTATTCTTCCATAATCTAATGGTTTCACCTCATCCAAGAATCTAAATTCAAGGTCCTCTACTTCTTCCAAGATAATCCTTCTTAACCACTTTGAAGGACAAAGTGCTGTTTCAGCTTCGGACAACTCCTTTGGTCTAACTCAACGAACCTGAGTCTCCAAATTCTTTCTCCCTCATCCCAGAAGGCAATACTCCTGATATTGGGACAACTCCACCTACCAGGTTTCCTAACGAATGTTGAAGGATTTCTCAATTTAAACCTCTCAAGGACTACACTATATACCCCTCCTCATACTTACCTTACTAAGTCCAAGATTCGCCATTAGAGTAAATTTCCCTTTCTTACTCAACCACCGATAGAACACCCTGAATCACTGTTAGAGTTCTCTTTCTTATTTCCGCATGAATCGAGGAAAACAAATACCTCCAATCAAAGCGTACCCAAAAGCTGGCATGGGTATAGTATCTCTAATCTTGTCCTTTCCTAGATGCCATAATCTAGGTGACGTCTGAAACGAGAGCAACTGTTATCAGAACGTCGATCAAGTGAATACACTTCACAGCAGAAGATAAGCGCAGTGAACACAACAGTCCAAATAGTAGGGCTTTATATCAAGAATGTTAACGGAAGAACGCAGAAAACCTGCACAAATCCTAATGACTATAGAACCTGATGCTCTGATACCATCTGTAACACCCCGCTTAAAATAATAACGGGTGGCCAGTCCTATACTACATTAAATCCGGAGTATCAGATGGCTCAGTCTCAACATCAACTGGCGGTACTTAATAGTATAAGACTACCTACACGATATCATATAAGCGAGATGTTAAAATTAAATAAAATATGCAACAGACAACAAACCAACACTATAAAACTACAAATAAAGGAAAGAAAATGCATACAAGAACTATGATAAATGAAATGGTAGAATAAAATGAAATGAGTAACTACAACCGAATATACCACAAAGAAATAAACCCGAATAACCTGCCGGGTTACAGACAATACAATGACTCAAATGGAATAAATATAAACATTAATAAATATCCCTTGGGTATAAACCCGATATACAACATGAATCCTACCAAGATTTTTAAAGGAGTAGGAAGTGACTACATCTACATCCCACAACAGTCCGCACCTATCACGGCTCCCAAGACTCTGGATAGAAGGTCATCCGGCATCCATGCGATAAGACACCTGTAGTAATATATATATATGCAGGAGAGAAAAGTAAACGGGTCAGAGCCCGAGTTGTGAAAATATTTAGCAAGTGTGTTAACCGTGCATAATAAATATAAATGTACTTATTTCATAATTAAAGTGGAATCTCACTCTCATGAAACCCCAACTCACCTCTCATCTAACGGCGCGAACCTATTCGCGTCCTGAAAACTTAGTTAAGTTACCTCACCTTTAAGGGCAACCTAACTTACCATAGGCCTAGCCTTTACCCGCGAGATCTGCCTTCCTATCATAACCCCAGAACCCACTCTTTCTAAACACACTTAATTATTATTTTTTTTTACAAACATATATGCCATACTAGGCTTAATGGATTTCAGTTTATAATTTTATCAATTATAATTCTTAATAAATTACCCATATACATTTGGGTTGAATCATATGATTTAATTTCAAAATAACATGCATATAAAATTATTATTGACAAAACTTCTCTCCAATCTCAACATTGCATTACGTTTCGTGCGTGGGGCGTCTCGCAAAGCAAAATCCAAACAAGGAACCCCCCCGTTACACTACTCCTTGACAATGTCGATCCTAGAGATCCATTATGCCATACATACAATTTAATACTACTACAACTACTAAATTTAGATTACCATATAAAAACAACTTAAAATCTCCAATAATATCCTTAGGATGATGTAACCGAAATATTCCTTAAATGCGATACATCAACCCCCAACCATCTAGTACATCATAATCATCCAAGTTGTACTGCATAAAAAGTCCATATCCTTTCACCTATAGGTTATATAAATACATATATAGGTATTTATTCGAACCATATATATATATATATATATATATACAATCATCCATTCCCATAGCCAAGTGTACATACCATATATGATTTACAAAGGCCATGCACATAATATACCCGGCTATATATATCACCGATAAACTGCACCATGCTATCATCTTCCCAGTGCCCGGCTCAGGTAGCAATACTGGGGACCTCCGGGTGGGGCTAAATGACACCCACCTGGTGATAAACTCACGCACACAATGTCCCGTAAAGCGGTCATAGCTCCTAACCGGCAATGAGATGAAACATACCCACCACGTCTCATCCCAAAAATATAAATCACATAATAACACACTGGACGACTATGACTTGGGGAATATCCACACCCTGCTCCTCAAGCCAGGATGCTCACCCTCTGCGCGAAAAATTCCCAATGATAGCATGAGTGGGGTATGCTAAACCACATAAGTATATATATCATTCACATGCACAATATATATACATCCATATGATTACATCATATGAGTAAACCATCACATACGGTTTAGATATTCACAACATAAATATACCCATATATTCATATTTCTAAAGATATATATGTATATTCACTTATCCCTATATATATATGCACACTATTTCTCGTTCATATGTATAAGATTTATAAACTCGGCTTTAAGTACATATAAACCTCAATATACTAGCCGTCACCCAAATATCATTTAATTTACCTCATTATGTGAATATGATCCTTCACTGGAGGCATATTCATCCATTTCTCCATATGATGTGAATATTCTTCCGACATATATATATATATATATATATATATATAGGTTATCACCCAAAGTTTAGTGTAGGTAACAATCACTACCTATTGAATCGATATCCATAAGCACCTCAATATCTCATTTACTAAGGTTGACTATTGGTATGCACATAACTAATAGTCTACAAACCTCAAGCTTATCTCAAATTCATTTCAAGTATTGGAATCCCAATTGTTACTCCCACACATTTATGTGAATAAACTATCCTGACTAGAATTACACTACAACTTATTCTAGCTAATAGTACGCTCCAATTGTCCCCAATTTCGCCTAAGGTTCAAGTGCTCTTATGAACCCTTAATTCTATTGAAATACCATTTATTCCTTAATTTAAACACTTCTAAGGATACGGGACCACCTTCTCTCTCGTTGGTCCCCAAATGTAACTTAATAGGATCCTATCGCTATAAGGATTCGAAATGAATATCGTCCTATAATTTCCCAACATCCCCTCACAACTCTCCTTCTAAGAGTTCTTAACTTCACATCATATCTAGACTCACTTTTGATCTAATGTTAGGATTTTTATCCCCAATGAGGTTTCTCACTATCTTTATACACAACTCTAATGCATACATGTATACATACTTTCCCAAATTGTCCCAAGAAGTTCCCATAATCACAACGTGTGAGAAACCCCTTATATGTCTCCAAAACTTATCTCTTACATCATAAGAGAAGGCCCCAAATCAATAAACCAAACCAAAAAGGGTTTGAAATTATCCTAGGAAAACTCCATAAAACAGCCCTGTTTTCGAATCGATTCGGCCCTATTTCGAATTGATTCGGCCCAGTGAATCGATTCGGCCTCCAAGGCGAATTGATTTGGGTTCAAAGACCTGGGCTTCTGTCTCAGGGCAAATCGATTCTCCTTGGGTCCGAATCGATTCGGTCAATGCAGACCTGCCAATTTGCCTAAGCCGAATTGATTCGCTTAAAGGGAGAATCGATTCGAGTCTGCAGAATTTGAAGGGTTCTTCTTCTTAAACAAAACCCACAAATTCTAAACCCTAAAATTTCACTTCTAACCGCTAAACATTCATCACAACATGATTCTAAGCCAATAAATCAACCCAAAGTTGACCCCATCCATTTCTACACAATTAAACCCATATTTAAACATTGATTTCAACATTAAACCCAAAAATCTAGGTTTTGATATTTATACCCAAAAACCATTTCTTTTACCCACAAATTATGAAATCAAATACACAAATGACTTATTTAGCAAGATTAAACACTTGCCTCAATTTTTTAGAGGTTGGATCGTCCTCGATGTCGCGTTTGGGCCGGAATCTCCCAGCTTTTCTTCCTCTCTCTCTTCTTTTCTTCTTCTTTTCTCTCTTCTCTTCTCTTTTCTTTCTCTATCTCTCTTTCTCTAAATGAGAAGGCTTGTCTCGTAAGCCTCTTAAACCTTAAAATATAAGTCCCAATTTTAAATGTTAATGCAGACTTTAAATGACTCGCTTACTCCAATTCGAGTCAAACTGACCTAAAAACATTCCGCAACCGAAATAAAATCAAATGACAGTCATTTTGACTATCTCTACCCTTCCGAGATCGTTGGTACCCTCAAAATCATCATCCGGAATACTTTGAAATGTTCTCCATTTTTGGACTTCAATTCCCAAATTTAAAATTCTCCGAGTTAAATGAATTTTATTTTCCCAAAAATTTAATTTCTCAGTCTCTAAAATCATGGGGTATTACATACTTCCCCCTTTACAAAAATTTCGTCCGCGAAATTTAAGATATGCCTAGGACCTCAATGTCATGTTGTCCTTACATCAACTCTCAGGATCATTATACCGATCCTTTCTAGTTCTCATGTTGAACCATATAAGTTTTAAAGCAAACTACTACCCAGGGTGCCCATACCCCCCGTACCCAAGCTCCACTCGTAGAATTATAATAAGGCTCCATTAGCCTCAAATCGTAATATAACTATCACCAATATAATCTATAATAACATATTAACTATATAAAAGTTTGAAAATTCCCACTTGTTGAACTCTCCTCAATTCCTGACGCTAACCACCTTCGTGCGGGGGAGGTCTCGCAAGCGAAATCCAAACAAGGAACCCTCCCAATACACTACTGTGTAGCTAGGTTGGGGATTGAGATTAGTTGAACCAGGGTTAAGGTTTTATAAAATATTTCCATATTTTTAGGTATTGCCCGAAGGCCTATACAACAATATAATATAAATATTTTCCACGTCTTTCGACACACCAAACAAACACCTTATGTTTAGGACACAAGGCCTCAACAAATACAACACTCTAACCAATACCTAGTTCTCAAAACTAGCACATCTATGATCTAAATTCTCTGCTCAAAATAAATCCACTAAACTATAAACCTCTCAGCTATAAAATTCCCCTACATCACATCAACACCTTTCCATAAAATAAGTTCTTCCCTCATTGGAACACTACAATTTCATGACATAACCTATCCATAAGGCAATAACCTTATAGTCACTACTCAACAAACCTCAACATTCCACACTCCCGGAATTCAATATTATATCTCTCGACTATCTCCTCATGAGACGATTTATTTTCTCAAAAGATGCCCTACAAAGGCCATACTTACTCACTCCTTCCTCCAAGGAAATTCTATACACCCTAACGGTGTAGCGGCTACTACTCATCATCCCTTACGCGCGACGTTCCCAATATCGCACAAAGCATGACTTAAACCCAAAGAAAGGTATTCTACCTTATTCTTCCATAATCCAATGGTTTCACCTCATGCAAGAATCTCAATTCAAGGTCCTCTACTTCTTCCAAGATAATCCTTCTTAACCACTTTGAAGGACAAAGCGCTATTTCGGCTTCCGACAACTCCTTTGGTCTAACTCAACGAACTTGAGTCTCCAAATTCTTTCTCCCTCATCCCAGAAGGCAATACTCCTGATATTGGGACAACTCCACCTACCAGGTTTCCTAACGAATGTTGAAGGATTTCTCAATTTAAACCTCTCAAGGACTACACTATATACCCCTCCTCATACTTACCTTATTAAGTCCAAGATTCGCCATTAGAGTAAATTTCCCTTTCTTACTCAACCACCGATAGAACACCCTGAATCACTGTTAGAGTTATCTTTCTTATTTCCGCATGAATCGAGGAAAACAAATACCTCCAATCAAAGCGTACCCAAAAGCTGGCATGGGTATAGTATCTCTAATCTTGTCCTTTCCTAGACGACATAATCTAGGTGACGTCTGAAACGAGAGCAACTGTTATCAGAACGTCGATCAAGTGAATACACTTCACAGCAGAAGATAAGCCCAGTGAACACAACAGTCCTAATAGTAGGGCTTTTTATCAAGAATGTTAACGGAAGAACGCAGAAAACCCGCACAAATCCTAATGACTATAGAACATGATGCTCTGATACCATCTGTAACACCCTGCCTAAAATAATAACGGATGGCCAGCCCTATACTACATTAAATCGGGAGTCTCAGATGGCTCAGTCTCAACATCAACGGGCAGTACTTAATAGTATAAGACTACCTACACGATATCATATAAGCGAGATGTTAAAATTAAATAAAATATGCAACAGACAACAAACCAACACTATAAAACTACAAATAAAGGAAAGAAAATGCATACAAGAACTATGATAAATGAAATGGTAGAATAAAATGAAATGAGTAACTACAACCGAATATACCACAAAGAAATAAACCCGAATAACCTGTCGGGTTACAGACAATACAATGACTCAAATGGAATAAATATAAACATTTATAAATATCCCTTGGGTATAAACCCGATATACAACATGAATCCTACCTAGATTTTTAAAGAAGTAGGAAGTGACTACATCTACATCTCACAACAGTCCGCACCTATCACGGCTCCCAAGACTCTGGATAGAAGGTCATCCGGCATCCATGCGATAAGACACCTGTAGTAATATATATATATATATATATATATATATATATATATATATATATATATATATATATATATATGCAGGAGAGAAAAGTAAATGGGTCAGAGCCCGAGTTGTGAAAATATTTAGCAAGTGTGTTAACCGTGCATAATAAATATAAATGTACTTATTTCATAATTAAAGTGGAATCTCACTCTCATGAAACCCCAACTCACCTCTCATCTAACGGCGCGAACCTATTCGCGTCCAGAAAACTTAGTTAAGTTACCTCACCTTTAAGGGCAACCTAACTTACCATAGGCCTAGCCTTTACCCGCGAGATCTGCCTTCCTATCATAACCCCAGAACCCACTCTTTCTAAACACACTTAATTATTATTTTTTTTTCAAACATATATGCCATACTAGGCTTAATGGATTTCAGTTTATAATTTTATCAATTATAATTCTTAATAAATTACCCATATACATTTGGGTTTAATCATATGATTTAATTTCTAAATAACATGCATATAAAATTATTATTGACAAAACTTCTCTCCAATCTCAACATTGCATTACGTTTCGTGCGTTGGGCGTCTCGCAAATCAAAATCCAAACAAGGAACCCCCCGTACACTACTCCTTGACAATGTCGATCCTAGAGATCCATTATGCCATACATACAATTGAATACTACTACAACTACTAAATTTAGATTACCATATAAAAACAACTTAAAATCTCCAATAATATCCTTAGGATGATGTAACCGAAATATTCCTTAAATGCGATACATCAACACCCAACCATCT
The DNA here is from genome assembly GCA_949130495.1 of Sambucus nigra. Classification (NCBI taxonomy): domain Eukaryota; kingdom Viridiplantae; phylum Streptophyta; class Magnoliopsida; order Dipsacales; family Adoxaceae; genus Sambucus; species Sambucus nigra. The sequence goes on from OX422212.1 coordinate 674,665,321, forward strand.
AGTACATCATAATCATCCAAGATGTACTGCATAAAAAGTCCATATCCTTTCACCTATAGGTTATATAAATACATATATAGGTATTTATTCGAACCATATATATATGTATATATATACAATCATCCATTCCCATAGCCAAGTGTACATACCATATATGATGTACAAAGGCCATGCACATAATATACCCGGCTATATATATCACCGATAAACTGCACCATGCTATCATCTTCCCAGTGCCCGGCTCAGGTAGCAATACTGGGGACCTCCGGGTGGGGCTAAATGACACCCGCCTCGTGATAAACTCACGCACACAATGTCCCGGAAAGCGGTCATAGCTCCTAACCGGCAATGAGATGAAACATACCCACCACGTCTCATCCCAAAAATATAAATCACATAATAACACACTGGACGACTATGACCTGGGGAATATCCACACCCTGCTCCTCAAGCCAGGATGCTCAGCCTCTGCGCGAAAAATTCCCAATGATAGCATGAGTGGGGTATGATAAACCACATAAGTATATATATCATTCACATGCACAATATATATACATCCATATGATTACATCATATGAGTAAACCATCACATACGGTTTAGATATTCACAACATAAATATACCCATATATTCATATTTCTAAAGATATATATGTATATTCACTTATCCCTATATATATATGCAAACTATTTCTCGTTCATATGTATAAGATTTATAAACTCGGCTTTAAGTACATATAAACCTCAATATACTAGCCGTCTCCCAAAACTCATTTAATTTACCTCATTATGTGAATATGATCCTTCACAGGAGGCATATTCATCCATTTCTCCATATGATGTGAATATTCTTCTGACATATATATATATATATATATATATATATATAGGTTATCACCCAAAGTTTAGTGTAGGTAACAATCACTACCTATTGAATCGATATCCATAAGCACCTCAATATCTCATTTACTAAGGTTGACTATTGGTATGCACATAACTAATAGTCTACGAACCTCAAGCTTATCTCAAATTAATTTCAAGTATTGGAATCCCAATTTTTACTCCCACACTTTTATGTGTATAAACTATCCTGACTAGAATTACACTACAACTTATTCTAGCTAATAGTACGCTCCAATTGTCCCCAATTTCGCCTAAGATTCAAGTGATCTTATGAACCCTTAATTCTATTGCAATACCATTTATTCCTTAATTTAAACACTTCTAAGGATACGGGACCGCCTTCTCTCTCGTTGGTCCCCAAATGTAACTTAATAGGATCCTATCGCTACAAGGATTCGAAATGAATATCGTCCTATAATTTCCCAACATCCCCTCACAAGTCTCCTTGTAAGAGTTCTTAACTTCACATCATATCTAGACTCACTTTTGATCTAATGTTAGTATTTTTATCCCCAATGAGGTTTCTCACTATCTTTATACACAACTCTAATGCATACATGTATACATACTTTCCCAAATTGTCCCAAGAAGTTCCCATAATCACAACGTGTGAGAAACCCCTTATATGTCTCCAAAACTTATCTCTTACATCATAAGAGAAGGCCCCAAATCAATAAACCAAACAAAAAAGGGTTTGAAATTATCCTAGGAAAACTCCATAAAACAGCCCTGTTTTCGAATCGATTCGGCCCCATTTCGAATTGATTCGGCCCAGCGAATCGATTCGGCCTCTAAGGCGAATTGATTTGGGTTCAAAGACCTGGGCTTCTGTCTCAGGCCGAATCGATTCTCCTTGGGTCCGAATCGATTCGGTCAATGCAGACCTGCCAATTTGCCTAAGCCGAATCGATTCGCATAAAGGGAGAATCGATTCGAGTCTGCAGAATTTAAAGGGTTCTTCTTCTTAAACAAAACCCACAAATTCTAAACCCTAAAATTTCACTTCTAACCGCTAAACATTCATCACAACATGATTCTAAGCCAATAAATCAACCCAAAGTTGACCCCATCCATTTCTACACCATTAAACCCATTTTTAAACATTGATTTCAAGATTAAACCCAAAAATCTAGGTTTTGATATTTATACCCAAAAACCATTTCTTTTACCCACAAATTATGAAATCAAATACACAAATGACTTATTTAGAAAGATTAAACACTTGCCTCAATTTTTTAGAGGTTGGATCGTCCTCGATGTCGCATTTGGGCCGGAATATCCTAGCTTTTCTTCCTCTCTCTCTTCTTTTCTTCTTCTTTTCTCTCTTCTCTTCTCTTTTCTTTCTCTCTCTCTCTTTCTCTAAAAGAGAAGGCTTGTCTCGTAAGCCTCTTAAACCTTAAAATATAAGTCCCAATTTTAAATGTTAATACACACTTTAAATGACTCGCTTACTCCAATTCGAGTCAAACTGACCTAAAAACATTCCGCAACCGAAATAAAATCCAATGACAGTCATTTTGACTATCTCGACCCTTCCGAGATCGATGGTACCCTCAAAATCATCATCCGGAATACTTTGAAATGCTCTCCATTTTTGGACTTCAATTCCCAAATTTAAAATTCTCCGAGTTAAATGAATTTTATTTTCCCAAAAATTTAATTTCTCAGTCTCTAAAATCATGAGGTATTACATACTTCCCCCTTTACAAAAATTTCGTCCGCGAAATTTAAGATATGCCTAGGACCTCAATGTCATGTTGTCCTTACATCAACTCTCAGGATCACTATACCGATCCTTTCTAGTTCTCACGTTGAACCATATAAGTTTTAAAGCAAACTACTACCCAGGGTGCCCATAGACCCCGTACCCAAGTTCCACTCGTAGAATTATAATAAGGCTCCATTAGCCTCAAATCGTAATATAACTATCACTAATATAATCTATAACAACATATTAACTATATAAAAGTTTGAAAATTCCCACTTGTTGAACTCTCCTCAATTCCTAACGCTAGCCACCTTCGTGCGGGGGAGGTCTCGCAAGCGAAATCCAAACAAGGAACCCTCCCAATACACTACTGTGTAGCTAGGTCGGGGATTGAGATTAGTTGAACCAGGGTTAAGGTTTTATAAAAGATTTCCATATTTTAAGGTATTGCCCGAAGGCCTATACAACAATATAATATAAATCTATTCCACGTCTTTCGACACACCAAATAAACACCTTATGTTTAGGACACAAGGCCTCAACAAATACAACACTCTAACCAATACCTAGTTCTCAAAACTAGCACATCTATGAGCTAAATTCTCTGCTCAAAATAAATCCACTAAACTCTAAACATCTCAGCTATAAAATTCCCCTACATCACATCAACACCTTTCCATAAAATAAGTTCTTCCCTCATTGGAACACTACAATTTCATGACCTAACCTATCCATAAGGCAATAACCTTATAGTCACTACTCAATAAACCTCAACATTCCCCACTCCCGGAATTCAATATTATATCTCTCGACTATCTCCTCATGAGACGATTTATTTTCTCAAAAGATGCCCTACAAAGGCCATACTTACTCACTCCTTCCTCCAAGGAAATTCTATACACCCTAACGGTGTAGCGGCACTACTCATCATACCTTACGCGCGACGTTCCCAATATCGCACAAAGCATGACTTAAACCCAAAGAAAGGTATTCTACCTTATTCTTCCATAATCCAATGGTTTCACCTCATCCAAGAATCTCAATTCAGGGTCCTCTACTTCTTCCAAGATAATCCTTCTTAACCACTTTGAAGGACAAAGCGCTATTTCGGCTTCCGACAACCCCTTTGGTCTAACTCAATGAACCCGAGTCTCCAAATTCTTTCTCCCTCATCCCAGAAGGCAATACTCCTGATATTGGGACAACTCCACCTACCAGGTTTCCTAACGAATGTTGAAGGATTTCTCAATTTAAACCTCTCAAGGACTACACTATATACCCCTCCTCATACTTACCTTACTAAGTCCAAGATTCGCCATTAGAGTAAATTTCCCTTTCTTACCCAACCACCGATAGAACACCCTGAATCACTGTTAGAGTTATCTTTCTTATTTCTGCATGAATCGAGGAAAACAAATACCTTTAATCAAAGCGTACCCAAAATCTGGCATGGGTATAGTATCTCTAATCTTGTCCTTTCCTAGACGACATAATCTAGGTGACGTATGAAACGAGAGCAACTGTTATCAGAATGTCGATCAAGTGAATACACTTCACAGCAGAAGATAAGCGCAGTGAACACAACAGTCCTAATAGTAGGGCTTTATATCAAGAATGTTAACCGAAGAACGCAGAAAAACCGCACAAATCCTAATGACTATAGAACCTGATGCTCTGATACCATCTGTAACACCCCGCTTAAAATAATAACGGGTGGTCAGCCCTATACTACATTAAATCAGGAGTCTCAGATGGCTCAGTCTCAACATCAACTGGCGGTACTTAATAGCATAAGACTACCTAAACGATATCATATAAGCGAGATGTTAAAATTAAATAAAATATGCAACAGACAACAAACCAACACTATAAAACTACTAATAAAGGAAAGAAAATGCATACAAGAACTATGATAAATGAAATGGTAGAATAAAATGAAATGAGTAACTACAACCGAATATACCACAAAGAAATAAACCCGAATAACCTGCCGGGTTACAGACAATACAATGACTCAAATGGAATAAATATAAACATTTATAAATATCCCTTGGGTATAAACCCGATATACAACATGAATCCTACCTAGATTTTTAAAGAAGTAGGAAGCGACTACATCTACATCCCACAACAGTCCGCACCTATCACGGCTCCCAAGACTCTGGATAGAAGGTCATCCGGCATCCATGCGATAAGACACCTGTAGTAATATATATATATATATATATATATGCAGGAGAGAAAAGTAAACGGGTTAGAGCCCGAGATGTGAAAATATTTAGCAAGTGTGTTAACCGTGCATAATAAATATAAATGCACTTATTTCATAATTAAAGTGGAATCTCACTGTCGTGAAACCCCAACTCACCTCTCATCTAACGGCGCGCACCTATTCGCGTCCTGAAAACTTAGTTAAGTTACCTCACCTTTAAGGGAAACCTAACTTACCATAGGCCTAGCCTTTACCCGCGAGATCTGCCTTCCTATCATAACCCCAGAACCCACTCTTTCTAAACACACTTAATTATTATTTTTTTTTACAAACATATATGCCATACTAGGCTTAATGGATTTCAGTTTATAATTTTATCAATTATAATTCCTAATAAATTACCCATATACATTTGGGTTGAATCATATGATTTAATTTCTAAATAACATGCATATAAAATTATTATTGCTCTCAACATTGCACTACGTTTCGTGCGTGGGGCGTCTCGCAAAGCAAAATCCAAAAAAGGAACCCCCCCATTACACTACTCCTTGACAATGTCGATCCTAGAGATCCATTATGCCATACATACAATTTAATACTACTACAACTACTAAATTTAAATTACCATATAAAAACAACTTAAAATCTCCAATAATATCCTTGGGATGATGTAACCGAAATATTCCTTAAATGCGATACATCAACCCCCAACCATCTAGTACATCATAATCATCCAATATGTACTCCATAAAAAGTCCATATCCTTTCACCTATAGGATATATAAATACGTATATAGGTATTTATTGTAACCATATATATATACAATCATCCATTCCCATAGCCAAGTGTACATACCATATATGATGTACAAAGGCCATGCACATAATATACACGGCTATATATATCACCGATAAACTTCACCATGTTATCATCTTCCCAGTGCCCGACTCACGTAGCAATACTGGGGACCACCAGGTGGGGCTAAACGACACCCACCTCGTGATATACTCACGCACACAACGTCCCGGAAAGCGGTCATAGATCCTAACCGACAATGAGACAAAACATACCCACCACGTCTCATCCCAAAAATATAAATCGCATAATAATACACTGGACGACTATGACCTGGGGAATATCCACACCCTGCTCCTCGAGCCAGGATGCTCACCCTCTACGGGAAAACTTTGTAATGATAGCATGAGCGGGGTATGCTTAACCACATAAGTATATATATCATTCACATGCACAATATATATACATCCATATGATTACATCATATGAATAAACCATCACATACGGTTTAGATATTCACAACATAAATATACCCATATATTCATACATACATATATATATATATATATATATATATATATATATATATATATATATGCAAACCATTTCTCGTTCATATGTATAAGAGCTTTAAGTACATATAAATCTCAATATACGAGCCGTCACCAGAAACTCGTTTAATTTACCTCGGTATGTGAATATGATCCTTCACTGGAGGCATATTCATCCATTTCTCCATATGATGTGAACAGTCTTCCGACATATATATATATATATAATATATATATATATATACATCCAATATTTAGGTTATCACCCAAAGTTTAGTGTAGGTAACAATCACTATCTATCGAATCGATATCCGAAAGCACCTCAATATCTCATTTACTACGGTTGACTATTGGTATGCACATAACTAATAGTCTACGAACCTTAAGCTTATTCTCAAATTCATTTCAAGTATTGGAATCCCAATTGTTACTCCCACACATTTCTGTGTATAAACTATCCTGACTAGAATTAAACTTCAAGTTATTCTAGCTAATAGTACGCTCCAATTGTCCCCAATTTCGCCTAAGGTTCAAGTGCTCTTATGACCCCTTACTTCTATTGAAATACCATTTATTCCTTAATTTAAACACTTCTAAGTATACGGGACCACCTTCTCTCTCGTTGGTCCCCAAATTTAACTTAATAGGATCCTATCACTATTGTATTTTTGTGTTTCGGGCACTTTTACCTAGTTTTAACTTAAACGCGTATTGGGAGTCATTTTAATGTGGTATTAACCATTTAAGTTGGAGACTTTAAACTTAAGCCCCAATTTTTGTCTTCTAAACCCTTTATTTCCCTATTTCATATCCAAAATAAGAGAGAGAGAGAGAGAGACAGACAGAGAGAGGAAGAGAAAAGAAGAGATTGAGAGAAAGATTGGAGATTGAAGAATGGGGATTGCTCCTACTTCAAAGAAATCTGAGATTTCAACCCTAAGGCAAGTTTTCTACTTGCTAATATGTGATTTAAGTTGAATAATTTGTGTGATAGTTGTGTATTTGTAATTTTGGGGATAAATATGAAATTTATGATGTTTAAACCCTAAATTTTGTTTTGGGTTGAAGAAATTGTAGGTTTTAGTAGTGATTATTCATGTAGGTTGATTTGGGGTAGATTTATGATGTTGGTTGTGGGTAAAAATGGAAGAGATTTGAGGTTTGGAGAAAATCTATGGTTTACAGCCCGTAAGCCATTCTTGGCAATTTCTCCAGGCCGAATCGATTCGGCCCCCTGGGCGAATCGATTCGCTAGGGGGCCGTTCCCAGGTCTGGGTACCCGAATTGATTCGGGTTAAGGCCGAATCAATTCGTCAGTTTGCAGAACCCCAGGTCTTATGTCCGAACCGATTCGCTGTTTGGATGAATCGATTAGCTAGGGCGAATCGATTCGGAATCATGCTGTTTTTGAGTTATTTTTTTTTAACTCAACTTTTCTCCATTTTCTTTAGGCTTAGGACCTAGGAACATTCTTATATGAAGTAAACTTAGAGTCTTAGAGTTTTAGATTAGTAGGGGAACTACCCTAGATTAGTAATGGTTTATATGGGGTTTTCGGGGTTATGCCTATTGATGATAAGGCATTCTTTTCTTCTAGTTAATTACTATAAAACTAAGAGTTATAGCATTATGTTTGGGAGACTTTAGAAGCTCAATTGAGTTATGTTAATCTTGATGGTTTATAATAACACCATAAAAGTGTGTTGGGAGAATACATTGGAAGTTTATTCATTTATTTGAAGGATGATAGTCTTGGGGTTTTAAAATAACACCCTAAAATGTTTGGAGATGATTAAGAGTTTATTCACTCTTTTGAGGTTGTAATGACGATATAATTTATCGTACGGCTCCGGATAATAAGTTAAATTATTTGCATGACGTAAATGATAATGGTTTCAGATAAAATGAATCCTACATATGGTAAAGATGATGGTGAATGATAATTTACTTAATCATGAATATGGTAAATAAAATGGTTTAAACACACCCTCCCTAAATGACATCATAAGGGAAGTTTGCGCATGAGGTGAAGCCCCCTGGCTAATGAATGCAGGGTGGATATAGTCCTAGGCCATGTGAGCGTTTGTTGATGTATATTTTTCTGCGATGGGTAGGTAATTTCGGGTGTGGTTATGACTACCCCACAGGCACATGGCCACTTCCCGACGTTTTGCGTTATAGGTGCCCAGGTTGTCTTGATGATAAGACCTGGAAGATGATGGTCATTTAGGGGCGCGCACAGTGGGGAAACCCAGACGGGCAGTCTTATAATCGTTATATAAATATAATTATATCAACTCTTAATCAAGTGGGACTTGATGGATTATATATGCCACAAAGAGCATAATGAAGTGCCACAAAGAGCACAATGAAATGCCATAAAGAGCATTTGATAATGATTATATTCCTGATAAGGAATGGAATTCCAGGAAGGGAATGCAATTGAAATAAAAGCCACAAAGAGCTTATAATTATCTTTATATTTTCCTGACAAGGAATAGAAATATGAAATGGAATAGTATGGAAAATGGAAGTTTCTAATTAAATGTTAATTATTCTTATTCTCCTTCATAATTATTTAAAATTGTCTTAGCTTATGCATAAAATTGTTTCGGTAGATTCTTATTTCCCTTCATCATGATTTATCATTCATAACTGTCATACTCTTTATTCATCTGGTAATCATATAGAACCGGGCCCTGACCCGTTCATATTTCTTGTTGTGCTTGCATCTTGTATCCACTGAGGTACTCCGCCGCAAGGATGCCTGATCTGACTTCCTATCCCGGTGTCTTTGGTGAGCCGTTATGCTTTGCGGGTATTACGGGACATTTTGAAATAGACGCCATCATTCTTGCTCTCTAGTCAAGATCGGGTCATTTACTCGAGCGCGTGGTTCAAACGGTTGTAATTTCTTAATGTAATGTAATATGTAATTTACATTAAAATGTTTTATCTTATTGTATGAGACTGTTGACCGACAGCATATTCGGTCCCTTGTTGTATATTTGAGGTGTATGTAATATTATATATTCTTGGGTTTCCACTTTTTTTTTAAATTGGGTTGCTAAATTCTTTTCTTTAACATTAAAATCAAAATTTTTGGCAACCCGTTTTTCTGAAATAAGGAGTGGTTATCCCGTATACTTCTTATTTTGTTGTGATGCTGAGAATGATTCCATCCTTGATTCCTGTTTTATTGGAGTATCGGTCTGGCCACCCCCTTTTTCGGAACAACGGGTTGTCACAGATGGTATCAGAGCATCAGGTTCTAGAGTCCTTAAGAATCTGTGTGAACGCTTTACGCTTTCAGCGTTTCTTTTGATTGGACATAGAGCCCTAGGATTAAGATCATTGATTTCTCTTGTGAGATTTCGTTCTTCTGCCATGAGGTAGAACCTACAGAATCTTTTGCGCATTCGTGTGAGATTAGTAGGTCGATTGAAGAAGGGCACCAGGGAAGGTTGTGGTGAAGGTGTCATTAGATGGAATCACTAGGAACTGTAAGTTGTGGTCGGGGATGAGGACCGAGTTGGAAGTCGCTCCTTTTTGTAGCATTTTCTTATCTCGCTACTGCGACTACTAATTACAGTGGAAGTAGTTTTCCAGGTACCGCTAGAAGAAAGAGTGGTATTAGGCTTGGTATTTCAAGCAACGTTATATTGAAGTGGAGAAGTGCCCAGATAAAAAGGATGGAGGAAAATCCTTCACCCGTAGGAGTAGTGTGGAAATGGTGGGAACGTAGTCACCTTATTTGTGGGTGCTACAAGTTTTGGTCCATGAAGAAGCCCGGTGGATACTTTCAACAGTAAGTTTCTCCGGGATAACTGGAAGGAGGAGAAGATAGATCCTCAAATGTTCACGCGAGGCTCGGTCAGAGACCGACATGTGAATAAATAGTTGTACGGTTAGGGAATCCATACACCAAAATAAAGAAGAAAGAGTCCTTTGATGGAATGATAGGCTCCATAATAAGTGTCGTTAACAATTCTAATGGAGCAGTGATCATGAAACCCCATTGGTGGACATCCACTTGGGGAGGTTTCATTGAACTAAGGAAGAGGAGGTCGGTAGCGTGTTTTCTTTTACTGAGAAAGTAAGAGGGACTGCGTGGGAAATTGTTTTGCAGTTAGGGGTGGATCAATAGTTATGACATGGAAGAACCACGCATTTTCATTATGTTGATTGGAGAACAAGGGCAGGAATAAAGTGCCTAGTTGGGGAGTTGACGGAAGAAATGTTGGTTCGGATAAGACTCGAGTACGGAGTCTGAGAACCATTAGTACTGACCCAGAGTGATTGGCATAAAATGTTGACGGGAATTCCACCTTATTAGTGGGTGGTGTATTCCTTAGGATAAGATTTAGTAGTATTGTATCTACTATAGATTTGGGTGTGTATATTGAGGTTGTGGTAGTATCGACGCTACTAAATAGAGTAATTATATAACTTCCGTGGTAGGGAAGTTTTATATTTTCCTTCACTCGTTATAAAGAGAGTGAAGATATAGTTTCTTTTATGTACTATGTACGTTATGTATTACTTGTATGATATGTATTATAAAAGTACATATATTTTGGTTTGTTTGGGGTGATAGCAAGAAATTATATTGTGAGGTTATCCTACTTCTAGTTTCAGGATGGAACTAGTTGTCCTATAATATCTCTCCTGGATATAGGTCGAGACTTTATAGGGGTGGTTCAGGTATGTAGGAGGTTTTTATTCCTTGTTGTGTTATCTTGTGTGTGTGTTTGGTTGCTTGTTTGCATTTTATGTGATTTCTATGCCTTATCTCCACGACCAACAAGGTTGAGTAGTAATGCATAGTAGGGGTTCCTTGTTTGGATTTCGCTTTTGCGGGACGCTCCACGCGTGAACCTCAACGACATTGGAAGTGGAGAGATGCTGTTCTTTCTTCTTGTAGTTCATTCCATTTTATTTTATTTTATTTTGTTGGTTAAGAGTTGGGTTGAAAGGTTTAGCCGAGAATCACGTAGAAGAGTGATTAAGGGACATTAAAGTGTGAGATAGAAGCACTGTATATAGGTCTCTCCTCTGATCGATGTGAGGGAGACTGAGATACGGAGTCGAATTGAGAATTCGGGTTATGCCTTGATAAGAAGGCTATTTAAAACGATGTAATTATATATCGGATAAATATTTTAAGACTTTACAGAAAGTAAATGTCTGATTAGTTGAAATCCTTAATTATGCAATGGTAAGACATAGAAGTAGAATTTTATTAATAGGGTTGTGAGTTAGACTTTTACCGATCCCGGTCATGTGTTTTAGACCGTCACATCTTGATGATCGACGATGCGAGGTAGTAGTGTAACGGGAGGGTTCCTTGTTTGGATTTCTCTTCGGCGAGACGTCCCACGCATGAAATCGAGCAAATGTCGAAAGTTGAGATAGGTCTTGGACACTAGGGATATACTTAGTATTATATGTATACGACTTAGATAGGATATATATATAGACTTTAGGATTATTAGGGCGTAAGGCCTTTAGGGCATGTAGTGTTGATTTAGGAAGGTTATAAGGAGTTGACCACGAATGGGTCGTGGGTTAACTCTAAGGGGGATTAGGTCCCTAGAAACGAGGAGTATGGAATCTCGAGAGATTTCGAAGGTTAGGCCGATGGAGATGAGACCTCTCCTAGTTAAAGTGTTACATTGGTAACCTAACTTTTGGGGAGTTAAAAGGATTAATTGACTTTCACTCCTGAGCCCATCTTGTTAAGCTCGAGGGTGAATTTAAGGAATAAATCTCTGCCAGGAGCGGGAAGTAATAGTACTAGAGCATGGACCCATTTTTTATGCGTCTCACAATCTTAAACTTTATGGGAAGTATTATTCCAAACATGATTTAGAATTCATTGCGGTAGCAATCGCCTTAAAGTGTTGGAGGCACTACTTCCTGGGCAGGAAAATTAATCTTTCTCACGAGCAACAAGTTGTTGCAGTATGTCGTGGGAGAAATCGAGTTAGTATACGAAGTCCATGACGGACTATTGATTGGATTTTTCTCATTCGCTAAGGGAATGCGATTGGGGTAGTAGTTGCGACGAGTAAGAAACCCGTCGGAGATTTTTGTGTTGGCATGGAAAGCCGAATGAAACGTGCATGACTAGGAAGACTTTGTAGTAATAGCATTCCTGTCTATGATTGACCATTTCACCTACTCGTGTGAAGAAGAGTAGCGGTGGAACGAAGAAGGTATATTCATAGACGTCTTTATTGAATTGCCGGCATTGAACCGGTCATGATCCTGTTTGAGAAAATTATCGATTGTTTAACCACTCCGTTGCTTTTCCAGACATTGCGAGCAGACGATATGTAGAGGGTATGCCCCGCTTTTTATGGAGGGGTGGTAAAACCGTGTTAAGTGCCTAATAATAGTGGTGGACCGAGACTAGATAATTCATGTCAAGGTTTGGTAAAGTTCCATGAAGGAATGGGAACCGTATGGAAATGACGTATATATTTCCACCCTAAAGTGGTCATCACTTAACGTTGTGAATGGAAGAAGTTGACTTAATGCCGAAGGGCATATCTTGAATGTGAACCTTAGGATACATAATAGACGGTGTAGTAGTTGTATGGATGGAAATTCCCGTATAATAATTGGGCTTTTTGATGGACTTATGGATCATTTCCTAAGGTATGGGGCCGTGAGTGGCCTTGGGTAGACGGTTGAGAAATTTGCATACTCGTTGGATGAGGCCAGCGAACAATTGGTTGCTTGGACTTGGAGCGGTCCTGGAACATTTATTTAGTGACTGGGCTTTTGAGCCTTATACTAGAAGGGCTACGCTTGTGCGAGGAGAAGTTCAGTAGTGTTGGAGTTAAGCCATTTAGCGTTGATGTGAGTACCCCTGAGGGTGATGTAATGCGATTCAAGATGTAAGACTATTTACACCGAGTTGCGTGGTTATCCTCTTTCGCCATGGGAAGTTAGAATTTATAGTTTATGAGGAACGCTTTGTGCTATGCTAGAGCACAAAGATTGTAGACTAAGATCGACAGTGATGACCTTAGTCTAGGACCATTTTAGGACGCCGTAATAACGAGGGTTCGTTAAGGGCGATATAATGATAGTTTAAGATAGTATACCCTTTATGCGTATAGGGTATGCCTGAATTTTGAGGGCAAAATTCCCTCATAAGGGGGGGAGTATGTAACAACCCTCGCTTTTAAGAGGCTAATTTTATTTTAATTTACCAAATGAGGTAATTATATAAAATGTTGGAACTGGAGTTAATATTAATTGAATGAGTTGGAAGTTAATATTTACTAGATGTATGCATATTTATTGTATGTGAAAGTAAATATCATCAGGTTGTATGTTTTATAGTGTCATGTGTTTTAAATGACATTAAGGTTTAAATGAAATCGGAATTGGAAATAAATTATAAAATTGTCGGATGCCAGTTTAGAGGGTGTAGTCAGTCCTGAAATGTCCGAGACAGACAAAATAAGTGCCATATTGTATTTTTGGGTTTCGGGCACTTTTACCTGGTTTTAACATAAATGCGTATTGGGAGTCATTTTAATGTGGTATTAACCATTTAAGTTGGAGACTTTAAACTTAAGCCCTGATTTTTGTCTTCTAAACCCCTTATTTCCCTATTTTATAGCCAAATCAAGAGAGAGAGAGAGAGAGAGAGAGAGAGAGAGAGAGAGAGAGAGACGAAGAGAAAAGAAGAGATTGAGAGAGAGATTGGAGATTGAAGAATGTGGATTGCTCCTACTTCAAAGAAATATGAGATTTCAACCCTAAGGCAAGTTTTCTACTTGGTAATATGTGATTTAAGTTGAATAATTTGTGTGATAGTTGTGTATTTGTAATTTTGGGGATAAATATGAAATTTATGATGTTTAAACCCTAAATTTTATTTTGGGTTGAAGAAATTGTGGGTTTTAGTAGTGATTATTCATGTAGGTTGATTTGGGGTAAATTTATGATGTTGGTTGTGGGTAAAAATGGAAGAGATTTGAGGTTTGGAGAAAATCTAGGGTTTACAACCCGTAAGCCATTCTTGGCAATTTCTCGCCGAATCGATTCGGCCCCCTAGGGCGAATCGATTCGCTAAGGGGCAGTTCCCAGGTCTGGGTACCCGAATCGATTCGGCAGTTTGCAGAACCCCAGGTCTTATGTCTGAACCGATTCGCTATTTGGACGAATCGATTCGCTAGGGCGAATCGATTCGGAATCATGCTGTTTTTGAGTTATTTTTTTTTAACTCAATTTTTCTCCTTTTTCTTTAGGCTTAGGACCTAGGAACCTTTCTTATATGAAGTAAACTTAGAGTCCTAGAGTTTTAGATGAGTAGGGGAACTACCCTAGATTAGTAATGGTTTATATGGGGTTTTCGGGGTTATGCCTATTGATGATAGGGCATTCTTTTCTTCTAGTTAATTACTATAAAACTAAGAGTTATAGTATTATGTTTGGGAGACTTTAGAAGCTCAATTGAGCTATGTGAATCTTGATGGTTTATAATAACACCATAAAAGTGTGTTGGGAGAATACATCGGAAGTTTATTCATTTATTTGAAGGATTATAGTCTTGGGGTTTTAAAATAACACCCTAAAATGTTTGGAGATGATTAAGAGCTTATTCACTCTTTTAAAGTTGTAATGATGATATAATTTATCATATGGCTCCGGATAATAAGTTAAATTATATGCATGATATAAATGATATTGGTTTCGGATAAAATGAATCCTACATATGGTAATGATGACGGTGAATGATAATTTACTTAATCATGAATATGGTAAATAAAATGGTTTAAACGCACCCTCTCTAAATGACATCATAAGGGAAGTTCGCGCGTGAGGTGAAGCCCCCTGGCTAATGAATGCAGGGTGGATATAGTCCTGGGCCATGTGAGCATTTGTTGATGTATATTTTTCTGCGATGGGTAGGTAATTTCGGGTGTGGTTATGACTCCCCCGTAGTCACATGGCCTCTTCCTGACGTCTTACGTTATAGGTGCCCAGGTTGTCTTGATGATAGGCCCTGGAAGATGATGGTCATTTAGGGGCGCGCACAGTGGGGAAACCTGGACGAGCGGTCTTAAAATCGTTATATAAATATAATTATAACAATTCTTAATCAAGTGGGACTTGATGCATTATATATGCCACAAAGAGCATAATGAAGTTCCACAAAGAGCACAATAAAATGCCATAAAGTGCATTTGATAATGATTATATTCCTGATAAGGAATGGAATACCATGAAGGGCATGTAATTGAAATAAAAGCCACAAAGAGCTTATAATTATCTTTATATTTTCCTCATAAGGAATAGAAATATGAAATGGAACGATATGCAAAATGGAAGTTTCTAATTAAATGTTAATTATTCTTATTCTCCTGCATAATTACTTAAAATTGTCTTAGCTTATGCATAAAATTGTATAGGTAGATTCTTATTTCCCTTCATCATGATTTATCATTCATAACTATCATACTCTTTATTCATCTGGTAATCATATAGAACCGGGCCCTGACCCGTTCATATTTCTTATTGTGCTTGCATCTTGTATCCGCTCAGGTACTCCACCGCAAGGATGTCTGATCTGACTTTCTATCCCGGTGTCTTTGGCGAGCCGTGATGCTTTGCGGGTATTACGGGACATTTTGTAATAGACGCCATCATTCTTGCTCTCTAGTTAAGATCGGGTCATTTACTCGGGCATGTGGTCCAAACGGTTATAATTTCTTATTGTAATGTAATATGTAATTTACATTAAAATATTGTATCTTATTGTATGAGACTGTTGACCGACAGCATATTCGGTCCCTTGTTGTATATTTGAGGTGTATGTAATATTATATATTCTTGGGTTTCCACTTTCTTTTTAAATTGGGTTGTTAAATTCTTTTCTTTAACATTAAAATAAAAAATTTTGGCAACTCGTTTTTCGGAAATAAGGAGTGGTTATCCCGTATACTTCTTATTTTGTTGTGATGCTGAGAATGATTCCATCCTTGATTCCTGTTTTATAGGAGTATCGGGATGGCCACCCCCATTTCGCAACAACGGGTTGTCAAAAATAAATCTAGGCCCTTAAGTTTTTGGAACGGTAAAACACCCTTATCTCATATTATATAGATTATATCACACCATATCTATACACTACATACCCACACACACTGTCTAATAACTCTACCCTCTACCGGACACCATGCACCACCAAACCCACTATCCGACCACCACATCCCCAAACCATGCCATGTAGACACTACCCGACACTATGTACCACCTTATAAAATAACAAATAATAATGAACTGGACTTAAGCAAGTAATATATGCATGTTTCTTATTTTTTTTGTTTGCAAAGGGAACTGCTATTTATAATACAATAGTAGAGAAAGATAAAATAAAAAGGAGTGTGATCAACTAGGTTGTTTTGGTATTGGAGGAGCTGTTATTTGAACTGCTGCAATTCGTGAGTTTATGAACGGGATTAGAAGAAGTCTTAGCAACATGAGAATCACATGCGTTAATACTCCCCCTCAAGCGAAGTGTGGTGTAAGGAACAACACCAAGCTTGAATCGTAAGGATGCAATAGGTAGCCGGAGTAATGGTTTGGTAAAATATCAGTTATTTACGCATGAGAAGGAATAAATTGAGTGATGAGAGAGCCACGAGCAACCTATTCATGAACAAAGTGATGGTCTAATTCGACGTTCTTAGTTTTGGCATGCATGATAAGATTAACGGATAGGTGAAAGGAACTGACATTATCAAATCTAAAATTGGAGCTTGCTGGACAGGAAGACCAATGTCGTTGAGTAAACGAGTGATCCATATGAGATCAGCAGTTGTAGCGGCCAAAGCACGATATTCTACCTCGCAACAGTAGATTAGCATTTGGTAGTGTAAGAGGGTACTTTAGATTATATATGGAGGCGTAACCCCTATTGAGTATGGTAATCACAAGTTAATTGGCCGAATCTTTGGGTTAGTGATAGAACACATAAACATGAACCCGGTGAGGATAGACTCAACTTAAACTCACAAAACTCTCGTGTATAACTCAGGTCATGCTAATGGACTTTAGAAGTGGCTTAGCTAGAGGGAGAGGGAAGTAAGCACCCTAGATACACCCTGATAGGCAGGTAGAAACACACCAAACACCCTCAAGAATCTCTGTCAAGTATTAAAAGCTTTATAATAAATGACAATGGTGAGTGAGTAAACTCTCTGGTTTTGTAATAACTTCTGAACTCTACAAAAGTCTCTCCTCCTCAAAGGTGGTTGGGGTCCTTAAATAGCCCCCCACACCACCACCGAGGCAACTCAATCATTAAAGTTATGAAAGACATCCCTCATACTTTATGTCACAGCATTAAATGCCTGATGCACTAGTTGTCTCCATGTCATAAATATTAAATGCCAAGACATGCCTTTTGCCTATCCACTGTGTGTCAGGGGGTTGTTGTCGCAGAGGTGGCTCACCAACTGCCTGACAGCCCCAAATACCACGGTGGTTTACTTAAGTGCATGTCTGACAACGTTTAGATGGCTAGTGACATCACCCACAGTAGATGTGACATTGAGTAGAGGGTTGTTTGGTCCATAACTCAATGCCCGATGGAACTCCAAGCTGCTCCGCTTGAGGTTCCACGGTCAGGGTCCTTCGGTGTTTTACCAGGTGTATCTAAGATGGTCAGGACATGCCCCAACGGTGCCTTACTTCTAAATCCTCCAAACCAAGTCCCTCTAAAGTTCCCATGGTGAGGTCATTCGATAGGGCATGAAAGCCCTCCCAGGTCCTGCCATGCCTGGTCTCTCGTGAGTACCGTTTGACCTCACCCAAACTGTATTATTATTATCGTTATGTCATTACAACCGTTACAGCTTTACAGTGAATGTAATCAAAGGTACAATATGATTAACACAACAAGCTGAAGTATGAGTTGCCACGGTAAGCTGCCTCCCCAAGCTGCCTCGCTTGAGTTGCTACGCTGAGCTGCCACGCTGAGCTGCCTCGCCAAGATGCCACGCTTGAGTTGCCACGCTGAGCTGCCTCCCCAAGCTGCCACGCTGAGCTGCCTCGCCAAGATGCCACGCTTGAGTTGCCACGCCAAGATGCCACGCTTGAGTTGCCACGCTGAGCTGCCTCCCCAAGCTGCCACGCTGAGCTGCCTCGCCAAGATGCCACGCTTGAGTTGCCATGCTGAGCTGCCTCCCCAAGCTGCCATGCTGAGCTGCCTCGCCGAGATGCCACGCTTGAGTTTCCACGCTGAGCTTCAAGCCCCCTCTACATTTGCCCCTCGTGGAGAGATTTGTTGAGACAAGAAATGTCTGCACGAAATGACTCAACTTGATGGATTTTTCTTTGTGTAACCATTGGAACATCTTCTTCATTGGGGCCTTGTTAGATAAGTCTGACAAAAAGATTGGCGCCAAAAACTCAAGCTTGCTAAAGAAGGAATCGCTTCCTGTTCTCTATGCGTCATTTCATTAATGACGTGCGCTATCTTTTCAACTGTCGCAGCACTTCCCGAAGTGCCACATGTTCATGTGAAATGATTACAGGCGGCGGTGCACGTGCGAGGGTGGGGAAATCTAAACGCCAAACTCGAAAGTCTCAATCAGCCATATTCAAAATATTTTGAACCTTAAACACGTGGGCCTCAGGGGTCTCTTTCCACTTCTTCCTTCTTCTTTGCTTATTTCCTTACTTCGTTATTATCTTCTTCATCAGACTGTCGCTTCTTTTTTAGAAAGAGAGAGAGAGAGAGACTCCATTGTTGCAAGAGCTATACCACCGTTTGTAATCGTTCGTCCCCATTGTTGCTCTCAATCCCTTTTCTCTCGAAGCTTTCTTTGTTACAGCTTCACTGTTTGTCATGGCTTCTTCAAGCAACCCCACCATTTCCGCCACCAGTGTTTCGTCTGCAACCACCACTGCTGCCTCCGCCCTGGGTGCTGCTCGCCAAGAACAGCTGAGATTTTACCGTCGCTCTCCCATTTTTGGGGAGGGTGATGGCTTTGTTGTTGCCTGTAAGGCTGTCTGCTTTTCCTCCAAGTTTGACGCCCTCTTGTTGGGTGATGAGGACGAAGAGGTGTCTAAGTGGGGATTTCTGCCCCCAGAAGGAACTCTCAGATTTCGCTTAGAGCGAGGGGACTTCCCATGGTCCCATATTGATTTTGAAGCACCCGGGGGATCCCCCGCGCACTTTGCTGCTTGGAACTCTCACATGCAGAGTTCCTATACTGATGTCCTTACTAAGATTGGGCTGCAACGGGCAAGGTGGTTTGGTGAGTTTACTATATCAAAGAACAACGCTGCCTTGCCTATACTGGTCTCTCGCTGGAACGTGGATACTCATACGTTCATTGCTGCCTGGGGTGAGTTTACCATAACTCTGGAGGATGTGTGTGAGCTCCTGGGCCTTGATGCAACAGGCCATGAGCCTTACACCGATGAAGCTCTTGATGCTCAAGAGACTGCGGATCGTTTGGAGTTGGATCGCATATGGCGAAGCTGCATCGGTTCTTCCAATAAAGCTACTTTTTCTCCCTTGATCAATTATTTCTTCCAGAGTTCTAGTGAAGGCAGCTCTTCATCAACTGCCCCTGGTCAAGGTACGCCGTTGGAGCTTCCTGCTTACATTCTTGTGATTTTGTCTCGTTTCTTTTTTACGGGCAAGCCCAACGATCAGCCCCGAAGAGACCTCATCAACCTGTCCCTTCGCCTAGCTCGAGGCATAAAGCTTCCCCTGGCTGCAATTGCCTTGGGATCCCTGTACACCTGGTTGGACAGGACTTTGTTTGACATGGAACGTTCCATTGGCCGTTATAACCTGGCCAATTTTGCCAACAGTGTGCTTCTGACCAGCTTTCTCTACTTTCGCTTTCCTGCCGTAGCGGCCAAGCCCAACAGTCCTCCTTCGGCTGAAACAATTTTGCCTCCTCGGTCATTCATTTATCATAAGAGGCAAAGCCGAAAGTAGTTGATTTCAGTGATTGATCGTTTTGAGAGTTTCGTTATGAGGCCCTATCAAGAAGAGGCCTTTTTTTATACTTGTAAATTTTTTCATCATGATGCCCGATTGATACAGGACCCTTCTCCTGACATTGAGGATCCCTCGCTTGCCGTGGTTCTTCTACTTTCTCCTGGATATCTGCCCTCCTACACCGAGTGGGGATACACGAGCGAGCATTATAATCCCAACCGATGCAGTCGTCAGTTTGGGTTTGACCAGGGGGTGCCACGCCCAGTTTTCCAATCATCAAACCCCAAAGTCTCCTTTGGCGAGGCATGCTCCTTGTTTTCTTCGACTGCTGCATGGGGGATATCTTCAGCAATGGTTGGGCGTGTCACCATTCCCAGTATTACCAGGCATGGGAATGTGACCCCTCTGTTTGCCACCAAGTATTGGCCGAGGCAACTAGCTGAAATTGCTGAGTTTGTTGAGGGAGAGCCTGTGTATCCTCCCGTTTCTTCATTTTCTTCCCTGGAGTTGGGGCTAAAAGGCAACTCTGTACTTGGGATAGAATTCCCTCTAAGCTCAACCCACAAAGCGCCTCCCAACGAGCTTCCCCCACTTTGTGCCATGGTCCCAGTTGCCACGCCAAAGTCCAAAACTGCTGCTGTGAAGAAGGCTGCCCCCTCTACTGCAATTACTACCGACGAGGGGGACTTCTCAACCACCTACCAAGAAGGCAATAACGGCCAAGAGTGGGACATCGAAATCGAAGTCGAAGTCCCAGAAGCCCCAAACTCCCGTGGCAGCTCTTCCCATAGCATCCGTTCCTCCTCCCATGCCTGCTGAGATGGCTGAGCGTGTGAGGAGGGAGGCCCAGGCAGAACTGGACCGAATAAATGCTGAGTATCAACGGCATGCAGTCATTGTCCCTTCCTCCGTTGCTTTCCCTATGGTGGTGGTGGATCCTTCAGAGCCAACGGCTAAAAAGAGGAAGAGTTTCAGGGTTCCTCAAGGGGTCAGCATTAGTGCAGCTAGCTCGAGGAAGAAGACTCTGGGCACCAAGTCCCAAAAGAAATGAACTCCTGAAGTACACTTGACCCCTGAGGTGCAATCCACCCCTGCCCCATCAGTTGCTGCTAATCCTCCCTCTTCGCCCGTGGTCGTGTCTTCTCGTTCTCCTTCTGAATCGGAGGTATGTATGGTTGACTTAATTATTATCTCCTTTTTGCTTGAGGACGACTGTCTTTACTTGTGTGTATACTTATCCCTCCCCCCTTTCTTTGACAACTGTTTTGCAGGGAGTTGAAATAGAAAGACCAGACCCTTCCAGTCCTCCCGTGAGCCCTTTTGTGGGGGGACGCTTCGGTGCATCTCATATCGATGTGACTCCTCCCCGTTCCCCCATGACAGGGCTTACGTATTCTCACCGTGGAGTCAGCCAACGTGCGAGGGAAGTTATAATGGGAGGTGATGACGTTGATCATGCGAGTGATTCCTCGCCTGAAGTGGTAACCCTGCCCGAAGTGGCACATCTCGAGATAACATCCTTGGTCCCTTCTGATTCACAGGCCTCACCTAAGGTTCCTCTGCCCATTGTACTTGTTGAGGAGAGTGAGCCCGAGGTATGATGTGACCTATAATTTATTTGTTGTAGTCCTTTCGGTCATACTCTTTTCGTATTTGGCTTACTGAATTGTGATATGTTTTGGGTACCCCAGGTGGAAATGTCCTCGTTGTTGGCGAGCATTATTCTTCCAACGATGCTGATGAGGCCCCCGACTGTCATTCCTTTGTTTAGCACCCTAACCGAGGTAAGTAACACGTCGAGATATTTCTTCATATTTTCTGTGCCCATTCTTCTTTTCTAACACTTGGCTTTGTGCACAGTTTTCTCCTGATCTTGCACCAACTCCTGTAGTGAGGGCCCAGGTTGGTGTGTTTACACCCCCTCCTGACGTGGCTTTGTTTGAGGGCTCAGTGTCTTCTCATGATGAACCCAATATGCTGGCCCTTGTGCCCTATACGGGTGATCAGGTTTGGACAAGCGTGGAGGCTTCTGCGTCCAGGGACCCCGTTATGCCATCCGAGGTAATAATCGCTCCCCCAACGGTTCCTGTCCCTGTGGCTGCCTCAAATGCTCCCGTTGTGACTGAGGTATATTTTTCTTGCTATCTTTTGTTAAGATTTTCCATAATCTCCATCTTATGATTTTTCATAAGATTGTTGTTAAACTCCCCCTTATAACGGTGACTTAACAACGAAGACACTTGTTAAGTTTTTTTTCACAAACTCCACCTTATAACGGTGACTTAACAACGAAAGCGCTTGTTAAGATTTTGTCGCAAACTCCACCTTATAACGGTGACTTAACAACGAAAACACTTCTTAAGATTTTTCATAAACTCCACCTTATAACGGTGACTTAACAACGAAAGCGCTTGTTAAGATTTTGCATAAATTCCACCTTATAACGGTGATTTAACAACGAAAGCGCTTGTTAAGATTTTTCATAAACTCCACCTTATAATGGTGACTTAACAATGAAAACACTTGTTAAGATTTTTTCGCAAACTCCACCTTATAACAGTGACTTAACAACGAAAACACTTGTTAAGATTTTCCATAAACTCCACCTTATAACGGTGACTTAACAACAAAAGCGCTTGTTAAGATTTTTATATATATAATCTCCACCTTTTGGGCTTTTTCTTTTCAGGTTGCTCGGGAAAATTCGCCCCCAGTTCTCTCACCTGTAGGTTCGCCCTTCCGAGAACCTGATGTTTTGGAAAATTCTATTCATGATGATCAAGGTTCTACGACTGGTGCTGCAGCCGAGAGCGAATCTGGGTGCGAATTGCCTCTTCCTGACCTAGCTCCTCACTCGTTCTACCTCATGGTGCTTCGGCAGTCTCCTCAAATGCCCTCAACCATCGGCTGGTGATTGAACAATTGGTCGATCGCCATCCTGAGACCTTCACACCGGATTGCCTGCGCTCAAATATTCATGTGATGAGTCACAGACTGCAAGGCATGGCGATCGTTGTTGCTGAAATTGCCAGTACCCCCACTGCCAGTGTTACCAGATCCCTTCTCAACCAATTTCTTGGTTTTCTGAAGGAGTTGGGACGTGATGGTTTCCGTTTTGACTGGCTTATAACGTATCTGAAGACTTTGAAGAACCAGCAACTGATCGGCTAGAGGGAAGTGTTACGAAAGCACCAGGAGGACCAGGAAGCTGAGGAGGCTAGGTTGGTCTTATTGGCCCCTCTTTTGGAAGCCGTGGATCAAGAGGTGAAGGATGCCGAAGAAGCTTTGTGCCTGGCCAAACTGAAACGTGAGAGACTCCTGATTGAACGTACGCAAGTGCAAACGAGGCTGGAGGTTTCCATTAACGCCCAACGGTCTTTCACAGCAGCTTCTTCGGGCCTGCCTGGAGATTTTTTCTCTTCCTCGGATTTATCTTTTCTTTTAGGGTAGTTAATTCTTTTTCTCTATGTAATTCTTGGACAATAGCTTCCAAAGGAAATTTTGTAATACTCTATTGTTTATGAATGAAGAACGCATACTTTTCAATCCCTTCATGTGTTATGACTACTATTGTGTGCTATAGAGTTTTGTGTTTCTGCAATTCTTTATTCTAAAAAAAATGTCACCCAAAACTTGTATATTTATATCAATATAACATCAGCTCAAACTTGGTTATTTTACACATGATAAACCTTCAGCCACTTATTGTTAATCTTAAATGGCTTGTCTTCTTCTAACTTCGAAATTAAGCAATAACCTGAGTCATGAGCTTCCTTCACAACGAAGGGTCCCTCCCAGTTGGCTGCGAACTTTGGTAGAGGAAGTCCCCTGATGTGCCTCACTGCCGCTTTCAATACGAGGTCTCCCTCCACGAACTTCCTTGGTCTCACCAAGTTGTCATATGCCCTAGAGAGTTATTTCGTATATATTTGAAAGTGTTGCATCGAGTTATCTCTGTGTTCATCCAACGATTCCAGCTGTACATGTCTACTATGAGGGATCATGCTACTTCTCAACGCATAACGAGAAGAGGGCACTTCCAATTCTACTGGGAGGATTGCCTCAGCCCCATAGACAAGAGAGAACGGCGTGTATCCTGTGGGTTTTCGCTTGGTTGTTCGATAGGCCCACAAGACAGCTGGTATCTTGTCATCCCACGCCCCTGGAAAGTCTTCCATCATTTTGGCCAAAATATTAATCAGGGTTCTGTTAGTTGCTTCGGCCTGACCATTTCCCTTTGGGTATGCCACCGTTGAAGTGTGATGAACAATGGAGTATTTGTCCGTGAGCATTGTTACTTCAGAATTGACGAAGGGGGTTCCATTATCTGAGAGAATTACTTTTGGGATCCCAAAACGGCAAATGATGTATTCTCTGATGAAGTTGCTCACCACCCCAGCCGTTGCTCGTTTGAGTGGTATTGCCTCGGCCCATTTTGTAAAACACTCTGTTGCTACCAGTATCCATATCTTGCCTCTCGAAGAAGGGTGTATTTCCCCCACTAGGTCAAACGCCCAAGTATGAAATGGATAGGGTGTTGACAGAGAGTGTAAGTCCACCGATAGGGCATAGATCATATTTCCATGAAGTTGGCAAGCTTTGCATTTTCGAACGAACTCAGCAGAGTCTTTCTCCATTGTTGGCCAATAATACCCCAACGTCATCAACTGATCATACAACTTAGCCCCTCCTATATGTGCTGGATTATGCGCTTGTTTGAGGACCTCCGCTGCTTCTTCCCTTGTGACACATCACAAGGGCCTGTTAAAGTACCCCTTTCGATAAAGCTGCCCCTCCTGGACGTAGAACCTTGGAGCCCTTCGCTTTAGACCCATTGCATCTATTTTCTCCGTTGGGACAACCCCCTCCAGAATGAAGTTGATGTAGGGCTGCCTCCAGTCCATTTGAGCTTCAATAAAATGGCACTCAGCTGCTTCGAAGAATAGCTGACACTTGCTGCATTTCCGTTGTAGCTCTGCCGCATCCTGCTTCATTCTAGGCCAGAAATACCCCTCCCTTTGAATTCTCCTATATAGAGGTATCTCAGTCGTCTCGCAATGCTCCTCATGCATTTTCCTCAATATTTGCTCGGCCTCCTCGGGGCTGACGCATCTTGACAACCATCCTCCTGTATTTCTGAAATAGAGATTTCCCTGGCATGTAAAATATTGGGCCAACTCTCCTAACCGCATCGCCCCTTCACCAGACTCTAGTTGCTTCTTAATGTCTCTTCTCCAGCCCACCTCCTCCTCCATCGGCAGTATTGACTGTACTACCGAAGGAGCTGTTCTTCATTGGATCACAACTGTGGTCTCATTGGTTTTCATTATCATCTTCTGGGCAATAGTGGCATAGGCATCTGGATGGCGGTTCATCATTCTGGGATGCCTCCTGATCTTGGTCCGATGAAATTGGTTGAGAATCCTTTGAATGATTGTTCTATAGGGCACCAGGCTCATGTGTTTCTACGCATATTCTCCATTCACCTGCTGAATTACTAAGTTTGAGTCACCCTTAATGCAGAGTGAGCGAATTCCTCTTCGAAGAGCCTCTAGAAGCCCTAGTACTAACGCCTCGTATTCTGCCTCATTATTAGAGCAGGGGAAATCTAGTTTGTAGGAAAGGCAAATCTCTTCCATCCCTTTTGAAAGAACAACCCCTGCTCCTCCCTTCTTTTCTGCCAAAGATCCATCGAACTGCATCGTCCATTCCTCCTTGATTGCATCCAGGTAATTGTCCTGCAAATCATCTCCTGGAATGTCTTCCCTAGGTGGCTCGAAGGTTCCTGAAGGGAAGATGGCCAATTGGTCAGCATACGCCTGGCTTTTGATTGTACGAGGGACCACACATTTTAAGTCATATTCAGAGAGAATAAGGAACCATCTAGCTGCCCTACCAATCAATATAGTCTTTGCGAGTAAATACCTAATTGGGTCGCATCTAGTTACAATATGAATGGTAAAAGACAGCATATAATGCCTAAGTTTTTGTGCTACAAGGACCAAGGCTAAACAATGCCTTTCTAAACTAGTATATCTAACTTCTGGCCCATGTATAATTCTGCTGAGGTAGTAAACCGGACGTTCTTGCCCGTCTACTTCTTGTGCTAGCAGAGCCCCAACGGACCTCGTGATGGATGTGAGGTATAGCTACAACGGAGCTCCCGCCTGGGGAGGAACCATTATTTATGGTGACACGAGCAGCTTCTTCAGCCCAACAAGGGACTTCTGGTGAATCTCCTCCCATCTGAACTTCGTGTTCCTTCGTAGCAGCTGCATCAGTGGGTGTGTTATTTCGGCCAATCCGGGCACAAATCTCCTAAGGTAGGAGACTTTTTCAAGAAAACTTTTCAGCTCCTTCGCCGTTCTTGGACATGGCATCTCCAAGATTGCCCGCTGTTTTTCCTGGTCCATCTGTACCTCTTGTCGATTAACCACGAAGCCTAAAAACTTACCACTTGTTACCCCGAAGACACACTTTAACGGGTTCATCCTTAACTTGTACCTCCTGCACCGAGCAAACACCTTCCTTAAATCGTTCAGATGGGACTCTTCTTTCTTCGATTTGATGACCAAGTCGTCCACATAGAATTCCACAAATTTGTGAAAAAAGTCATGAAAAATGGCTATCATCGTTCTTTGGTACGTAGCTCCGGCGTCCTTGAGTCCAAACGGCATTACCTTGTACATGAAGTTGCCCAACGGCGTACTGAATGCTGTTTTCTCTGCATCAGAGGGGTCCATCTTGATCTGGTTGTATCCCACATATCCATTCATGAAGCTATACATCTCATGACCAGCCGTGGCGTCTATCAAGCTGTCGATGGAGGGTAGGGGAAACTCATCCTTAGGGCAAGCCCTATTCAAGTCTCTGAAATCCACACATATCCTTATTTGGTTTTTGTCTTTCTTCCCTACTGGCACAATGCTAGATAGCCAGAGGGGATGTTGTATAGGCTTGATAAATCCTGCTACTAATAAGCATTGGACCTCTTCTTTAATCTTCAAATCTATTTCAGGCTTGTACGTTCTTGTTGTCTGCTTTACTGGAATAGCCGAAGGGATCACATTCAACTTGTGGCAGCTCACTTCCTCATCCAGCCCTTCCATTTCAGTGTACTTCCATGCAAAGACATCTATGAACTCCCGAATCAGGTCAACCAAGGCTTTTTGTTTCTCCTTAATAAGATCTTTTGAGATGAAGATAGGCCTTGGGTCTTCCCCTTCTTCTGCTAGGTTTAGTTGCTCCAACTCTTGTGCCTGGGGCCTTGGTTGGTCTGTCATGCAGTCTGGTTCTTCGGCGACATCTTCTATGAACTCTTGTATGCTGGAGTTGTCTATCACCATACACTGCCCCCGTTGATCCACTAAGAAACACTCATATATCGGGTCAACCTCATTGTCAGTCTTTTCGGCTGCCCGTTCACACCATTACAAGCGGTACACCACTTTTCCCTCTTCAATGACAATCTTCTTGCATTGCCTGCTGGTGGCTGTTTCTACGGCTTTTCTATTCCTTTCTCTGGAAGCCTCAGCGATCCTTTCCCCTGAAAAACGACTTAACACACTTTGTCGTTGGGCCTCATGCTCGCCTGGGTCTGTCCTAGGTCTCATCTTTTCTTTGAACTGCTTCGAGATGTTCTGGGGTCGAGGGACCGTCCGATATGCTTCCTCGATCCTCTTACCTTCGCCACTCTCATTTAAAGGTCCCATTCTTTCTCTAATTGAGGGGACCCATGCTCCCTCCATTCTCCTCGTTAGGACCCGCACGTCCTCTTCAAGCTCTGTATAGAAGGCTGCATCCACCAAGTGTGCTTCTTCGATAGCGAAAGGCCTTTTAGTTGCCCTAATAGTTACTTCTGTCCCCTTGATATTCGCCTTAGCACATTGGTGGTATGTTGAGGGAACTAACCCCTGGTTGTGCATCCATACTCTCCCTACTAACAAATGATAGGAAGTTGCGCTTTCTATTACATGGAATTTGATATGGGAACTCAGATTTCCCATCACTATCCCCACGTTTACATACCCAATGTATTTGGAAGATTGATTATCGTAGCCCGAGATTACCAAGGGCATGGAAACCAACCTTTCTTCCGGAATATTAGCCGCGTGGAAGGAGTTGATTGGCATAATGTTGATGGAGGCACCCCCGTCCATAAGAGTCCTGGCGAAGCTAACCCCGTTAATACTGGCGGTTACATACAGGGGCCTATTATGGGGGAACCTTATAGCTCTATCCGCATCACTGAACGTTACCTCTGACAGGAACTTCTTTACCAGCCTAGCCATGGGTCCCTTCCATCTTAGCGAGGGGACTGCATTTCTTCTTGTAATATCCAAGATCGCCTGAGTTATCTCCATTCTGCTTTCTTTTGGGATTCCCACTTGGTCGAAGAACCAAGTGAACTTTGGAGATTTTGAAACTGTGCTATATTCTATGACTGGGTCCGTTTCCTCGCCCTCAACTCTATAGGCGTCTTCTACGTCCCTAGCACTTGCTTCATCATACGCCAGAACTACGTTAGCCATTCCTCTAGTGCAATACTCCAGTGCTTCATCGAACTCCATTGTTGCCCCTCCCCCCTCCAGCTCTGCCTCCTTATCATAGGCCGTTACAACATTGGCCCCATGCGCCGGGAGCGGGTTATTGTTAACGTTCCGCGGGGGGATTTGTAATGTTCCCGCCCTCATGTACTTGTCGATGATTCTTCGCAGCGTGAAGCAGCTTTCTGTTGGATGCTGGACCTTTCGATGAACCTGACAATATTTGGGATTGGCCCTGGTTGCCGCGTCGGGTTCTTCCTCCGGGACGCCTTTCGGTTCGTAAACCGTTCTGCCTTGTACAATTGCGTTATAGCAACTCACAGCCTCCTCCACCGTACAAGGCAATGGTGGCGGGTCTTCTCTATCCCTTCCAAACTTTCTTTTGTTGTCCTTCCTCTAGGCCTTGCCCCCATCCTCTCTCTCGACATATCCCACCCGTGGGGCCTGAGACCTTCCCCCGACGGGTTGTATCGGCTGTCTGAACATCATGGGAGCTACTACCGGGCTAGGTCGCACCACCAAAGATATATTTCTTGTGAACTTTAAGAATGCTGAAAATGTTCCCTCGCGTGTCTCATTGATCAGGTGACAGATATACTCAGGAAGTAATCCCTCAGCACAAATTTGTAGTAACCTAGCCTCCTTGGCTTCTTCCTTCACGTCGAGGGACCTTTCCCTAAACCTTCGGATGTAGGCCACTACCTCCTCTCCTGGCCTTTGCCTTTCCCTGCCAAGTTGGGTTAAGGTGAACTCATCTTCTTCCAAGAAGAACTTTCGGACGAACAATACATGCATATCCTCCCACGTGGAGACACTATTGGGCGGCAGGTGAGAGTACCAAGTGTATGCTTTATCAGTCAGGGATTTGGAAAACTCCCTCAGCCTAAGCTTTTTGTCATTGCAATGCGCCCCCAAGTGTTCAACGAAACGCTTAATGTGTTCCTTCGGGTTCCCGCCCTTCCATGAGTATTTTTCAAAGGTAGGGGGAATATAGTCCTTCGGGTAGGGTTCGTCGTTGTACTCCTGGGGGTAGGGTGTCCGAAAGTTGTCGTAGACCGTTGCCACCTCGCCCACAGCCTACGAGGAAGACTGCATGAACTTCATCATCTCCTTCTGCATCTCTTTTCTCATCTCTTCCAAGGGCGAGGCTACTGGGGCCACCTGCAACGGGGCAGACGGTTGAGCGCTCGTTGCAACTGGAGCGAACGTTATCGGTTGCGTAGTTGAAACTCCTGAGCCGCCCACAGTGGCATTCACAACAGAGGGTACACTTGCTGGGACCGCTCCTGTAATGCCTGCCCCTGGTGGGGCCCCTGGAGCCACTCCTGATGTTACAAAGGCATTAGTCTCCAATCCTCCCAGCATAGTTGAAGCTACTGGGATTTGCAAAAACTCGTAAAATTTGCTCCTGAGGAGCGCCATCTGGGCAGGTCCCAGCCCTGTGCTCGTGGATGGTTGTGCCGCCCCTGGGACGCCTATCGTTGTTGGAGACAGCGGTACCTCTACTCGAGGAGCCCCATCTCTTAGGGCCTCCTGCTCCTTCGCAGCCTGTTCTTCATTATGCTGTATGTCATCGAAATTGAGTCTTCTAGTAGCATTATCCTGCGCCATACTCCTTCTCTAGAAGGATGCCTCCCCATCGGAGTCGCTAAATGTAAGAGGGTACTTTAGATTATATATGGAGGCGTAACCCCTATTGAGTATGGTAATCACAAGTTAATTGGCCGAAGCTTTGGGTTAGTGATAGAACACATAAACATGAACCCGGTGAGGATAGACTCAACTTAAACTCACAAAACTCTCATGTATAACTCAGGTCATGCTAATGGACTTTAGAAGTGGCTTAGCTAGAGGGAGAGGGAAGTAAGCACCCTAGATACACCCTGATAGGCAGGTAGAAACACACCAAACACCCTCAAGAATCTCTGTCAAGTATTAAAAGCTTTATAATAAATGACAATGGTGAGTGAGTAAACTCTCTGGTTTTGTAATAACTTCTGAACTCTCCAAAAGTATCTCCTCCTCAAAGGTGGTTGGGGTCCTTAAATAGCCCCCCACACCACCACCGAGGCAACTCAGTCATTAAAGTTATGAAAGACATCCCTCATACTTTATGTCACAGCATTAAATGCCTGATGCACTAGTTGTCTCCATGTCATAAATATTAAATGCCAAGACATGCCTTTTGCCTATCCACTGTGTGTCAGGGGGTTGTTGTCGCAGAGGTGGCCCACCAACTGCCTGACAGCCCCAAATACCACGGTGGTTTACTCAAGTGCATGTTTGACAACGTTTAGATGGCTAGTGACATCACCTACAGTAGATGTGACATTAAGTAGAGGGTTGTTTGGTCCATAACTCAATGCCCGATGGAACTCCAAGCTGCTCCGCTTGAGGTTCCACGGTCAGGGTCCTTCGGTGTTTTACCAGGTGTATCTAAGATGGTCAGGACAATCTCCAACGGTGCCTTACTTCTCAATCCTCCAAACCAAGTCCCTCTAAAGTTCCCATGGTGAGGTCATTCGATAGGGCATGAAAGCCCTCCCAGGTCCTGCCATGCCTGGTCTCTCGTGAGTACCGTTTGACCTCACCCAAACTGTATTATTATTATCGTTATGTCATTACAACCGTTACAGCTTTACAGTGAATGTAATCAAAGGTACAATATGATTAACACAACAAGCTGAAGTATGAGTTGCCACGCTGAGCTGCCTCCCCAAGCTGCCGCGCTTGAGTTGCTACGCTGAGCTGCCTCCCCAAGCTGCCACGTTGAGCTGCCTCGCCAAGATTCCACGCTTGAGTTGCCACGCTGAGCTGCCTCCCCAAGCTGCCACGCTGAGCTGCCTCGCCAAGATGCCACGCTTGAGTTGCCACGCCAAGATGCCACGCTTGAGTTGCCACGCTGAGCTGCCTCCCCAAGCTGCCACGCTGAGCTGCCTCACCAAGATGCCACGCTTGAGTTGCCACGCTGAGCTGCCTCCCCAAGCTGCCACGCTGAGCTGCCTCGCCAAGATGCCACGCTTGAGTTGCCATGCTGAGCTTCAAGCCCCCTCTACAGGTAGACCAGGAGATATAATTTACACCAAGATATAAATAAAAACTAGAGGTGGAACGACGCGTATATGGACAACTCGTAAAATCTACATCGAATAAGTTATAAAGATTATGAGATGACAAAGAGACAAAGTAGAGACCAAAGTGAGTTGTGCCTTGAAGATATCGAAGCAATCGTTTAATAACAATGTAGTGGTCAGGTTAGGGAGCTTGCATATGTTGACAAATAAAGTTTATAGTATATGTAATGCCAGGTCTAGTTAAGGTGAAGTATTGGAGGGCACCGAGAATAGATCGAAAAGTCCTGGGGTAAAATTCAAGAGAGGAATGGAATGATGCTACTGCAGAAGGTTTGGTGGCCATAGGAGTAGCTACTGGATTCGCATGAGTCATGTGAGTGAATGCAAGAAGTTTGCGGGTGTAGGATTCTTGATGAAAAGGAAGGCCATGAGAGAAGTAGGTGACGGATATACCTAATAAATAGTGTAGTTTGCCCATATCCTTGAGAGAAAATTCATTTGATAAATGAGAAATAAGAGGGGTGATCATTAACTAACTGCTGCCAATAATAATTATGTCATCGATATATACTAGAAGGAGAATTGTCTCATGAGAGGAGTGCAAGGTAAATAGTGAGAAGTTAGCTT
The DNA here is from genome assembly GCA_949130495.1 of Sambucus nigra. Lineage (NCBI taxonomy): Eukaryota > Viridiplantae > Streptophyta > Magnoliopsida > Dipsacales > Adoxaceae > Sambucus > Sambucus nigra. The sequence continues at coordinate 674,697,726 of OX422212.1, forward strand.
GGTTGCATAGAAACCTAAGACGATGAAGGAAGGAATTGAAGTGATCAAACCAAGCTCCATAAATAGCCTTATTTAAATGACACACGTGATGACGAAAGGATGGATCAATAAAATCAGGAAGCTGCTGCATAAAAACTTCTTCATCGAGCTGGCCGTGTAAGAAGGCATTCTTTACATCACGTTGACTTAGAGGCCATTTGTGAGTGAGGGCTATGGATAAAACAATGCGGATAGTGGCATGTTTGACGACTTGATTGAAGGTGTTAAGAAAATCAATACCCTCAATTTAGTGGAACCCATTGGTAACCAACTGAGTTTTGTGCTTGTTTAAAGCGCCATTATCATGAAATTTGATACGAAAAACCCATTTGGACCCGATAATGTGCACGGAAGGAAGCTTATGTACTAATGTCCATGTTTGATTTTTATGTAAGGCTGCCATTTTGTCATTCATTTTCGCAATCCAATGAGGATGTTGGAGGGCTTGAGAGAGTGTGGTTGGATTAGTAGTGGAGGGTAGTGTTGTGGTAAGAAGAGATGAATAATTTATTTTGGACCTAGTACACATAGGATGCGTGTTTAGATTTTGTAAGGTAGTATGAGGAGGGGATGGAGAGAGAAGAAGATTAACAAATAATGGAATAACATTTGGATTGGAAATGGGAGGAGGGAGATGTGAGACGGGAGTAGGTGGTAGTGTGGGGGAAATAACACTGGCGCCACGGGTTGGAGACATTGGATGAGAAGGATGGGATTCGATAGGACAACTAATGGGATTAGATGAAGTTGTTAAGATAATAGGTGGAGTGGGTACAGTAGGCGCGGTTATAAGGGAAGATGTAGTAGTAGTAGGTTCGGGTAAAGTAATTGATAATGGCTGGGTTGAGATGGAGATAACATGAATTATAGGTTGGTGTGTAGTAGATGACGAGGTAAAGGGGCTATCGGAAGTGGGTACACTGATATTTTCAGGTTTAATATGAAGAAATTCTCTGTAGGTGGCTAAATGAGGTGGATCGTGGTTCTCAATAGTTTGTGGCTTAACATAAGGTAGCATGCCTTCATCAAATAGAACATGATGAGATCTATAAATACTTCAATTTAAGGGATTAAGGCATCTATAGCCTTTGTGATGTGGACTATACCCAATAAAAATGCAAGGAATTTTTTGGGTTGAAATTTATTTTGAGTTCTCCCTTTGATATGTGGATAGCACCTGCAACTAAAAATTTTGAGGGAAGAACAATTTAGATTAGTATTATATAGCTTGAAGAAAATGATATTGAACGTTAAGTTTCTTTTTGGGCATCCTGTTAATGAGAAAAATGGCTATCATAAAATCTTCAACCCAAAGAAATAGAGGTAATTTTTCATGCAATATCATAGCTAATCCAGTCTCGACAATAAGCCTAAGCTTTCGTTCAACAACCACATTTTTCTCAGTCGTGTTTGGATAGGATATATGTCTTATTGTGCCATGTTGATCCAAAAATTCAATGAACTCAGTTCTAGCAAATTCACTTACTCCCTCACACTGGAAAAGTTTTTATCGTCTTGGAGAATTATGTTTGAATCATGTGAGCAAACTTTATATAAATGCCATAGAAGTCAGATGTAATACCCCGTAATTTTATTCATTTTAATTTATTGGATTAATTAAATAAAAGGAGAATTTATTTGGAAATTAATCCGAAAAAAATATTAGCGAGATGTGAGTTGGTATTTGATTATGATGTTAAAATAAAATATTACTGAGAATATGTGGTAATATATGAGTATTGAAAATGAAAAAATTATGACGAGGCAAAAATATGACAATTTGGGAAATTTAATTAGGACGCGCGTGTCAATCGCGTCAGGAATGAAATTTATTTGATTAAAAATTAAATTATATTTTTATCAACCTAATGGTCATTTTGAGTGTGCCAACGTGTCCGGAAGGGTCGAAATAGTCAGAAAACACTAGTCGGGAGTTTAGTTTGGGTCCCGGGACACTTTTAGGCCAAACCAGCAACCCAGAAGGGTATTTTGGTAATTTTAAAAATTATGGGATTAAAACACACGAATTTTAGAATTAAATTAGATATTATTAGAGGGGACACTAGGACCATTACCAGCAAAAGGCAAGAGAGTGGGCTACAGGAGTTTTGAGAGAAGTTGGAGAGAGATTACAAAAGAGCCAAACCAAAGTCATCACCCATCACCACCATTATGGAAGGATTTGTGACAGGAAAGAGGAGAGAATCAGCCTATAATCACCGACAACAAATCTGAAGAACAAACCTAAGGCAAGTGATTTGATGCTATTAAGTTCAATGAATATTTCGTCCATGTTTAGTGTAGAAACTGTATATACCTTGAAAGTTTGGATGAAAAACCCAATGGGATTGTTGTGAAACTCTTGATTTTGGATAGGGATTGCATGTAGAGTGGTTATGGACGAATTCAATACGCAAAAATGTAACTTTTAATGATTTAAAAACGGATTAACAAGGAGTCTTAGTAGTCAATTAAATTCTGAGTTCATGTTCATAGGGTTTGGGGCAAGAATTAGGGATTTATGATTATTGCATGTTGATTATTAAGAATTGACCCCAAAAATATGTTAAGGAGTGACCTAGGGTGACTTAGAATAGTTTAAAAACATTAAAACGTTATTGGGATGATCTTAGGATGGATTTAGAGAAGAGAAAAATGAAGAAAAATGAAGTTGGAAAATTTATGGGCGTACTCTGCCATCTCGTTAGAAAACCAACCCAGGTCGTTCGAACGACCTCTTTCGAACGAGACTTCTAACGAGATTCCAGTACCCCTTCTAACGAGTTCATTTGAAGCCCTTCATTCGAACGACACTCGTTCGAATTACATCGTTCGAACGAGATTTCTAACGAGTTGACAGAATGGCATTTTTGGCCTGATTTTTATTTCGAACTTCTAGTAGACCTATTTTAATCGAGTGTTAACCTTCCCTTGTTGACTAGTGGGTATAGTTGTGAGATGGGAGTACGTTTAGGAGTAAAACTTAGAGTTTTGTAATAAACCGGATGACTTCTATGGGTTAGGAAATAAGTACTTGAATTTGCGATGTGAGAAGAGTTGATTATCTATGATGTATATTATTCGGGGACTTGTAAGTGTACTACAGTAATGACGTTATAGGAATGTAAAATATACCTCTATTAATATTATAAGAAATCTAAGATGTGTGAATGCTTAGTGTATATGGTTATCTGTGCATAACATACCTACCGTACTTGCTATCACGGGAGGTTGGCGTTCGATCAGGGCCATCTAATCTTTGTGTGCCTACGGGGGGATTTAGATTGGCACCTCGAGGACATAGGTCAGAGAATGACTTATTGGGGAGTTAATAAGTCTTCTTATCATGGGTGCATAGGTATGTACGTGACCCTTGTGATGTGAACTATGTTCGCCTCCATTGTGTGTGATTGTTACTTATCAAAACGGTTCCTCAGAGATTCGGAATACGTGATCCTTATGTACGTGATATATCGGGATTTGATAGCAGAGTATGTGTGCACCACAGCTTAGTCTAGGGGTGCCATTATTGTATATTTATGATGAGAATGATATACTGGAATACTGAAATGAGCTGTTTATATAAGTACAAGTGTGAATTAATGCAACATCTTTGTAGAGTTAAAAATGGGAAAACTCTTAGTAATTATTGTAACTAATCCTGAGGAATGGAAGTAAACCTCTCAGTTTATATTAAGATGTCGGGAATTAAAACATGAATAGTATAGTAAAGTCAGGTTATGGATTGGTCTAGTTAGATAGTGGAATAACTAAAACGGGTACGGGTACGATAGGCGTGTACAATTAGTTGAGAGGTGAGGAACTCATGTGAGAGCGGGCACTATCATGTATTTTATATTCACTGTTTAATGACATTAAGCACTTGCTATATTTTAAACTGTTTTTCACAATCGGGATCTAAGCCGTTTGCTTTCAAATCTATTTTTTTATAAAAACCTTTTAGGTGCCCAGCCACAAGGACACCAAGCTTAGAAGTTCCATTCCAGTAACGTGCTGTAGCTGCTGTGGAAGTTACAGGACCTCGATTATAGACGCCTCCACTTTCTACCTTGATTCCATTTCAGACTTATTTATCTGTAGGGCATGTCGCCCCTTTTTCTCTTAGAGACAATTTATTTATTCAGTTTATTTCAGTTTTGGATTTAATTAATTTGTGATTCAGACTTTGTATTTGGTTGTATTCAATATTTGGATTACTTAGAGGAGTATTCCTCCAGATTCACTATTACTCTATTATTATTATATTGTGACTGTGTTGTGATTATGGTATTAGTATTTCATAAATTAAATGGATTGTATGTTAATCTTATTTAATTTAAAATTAACAACTCACTTTTTAAATATTAGGTGACTAGTAATTGTTAAAAAAAATGTTTTCGACAGTGATGCTATGAACTGAACCAACTTGACATGTTGTATTAATTTGAATAAAGGAGTAGCTACCCGGTATTTAATTAGTCGGGGTATCACAGGTGGTATCAGAGCATCAGGTTCTAGTGTCCTTAGGATCTGTACGGCTTGTTATGTTTTCGCTGAGCTTTCTTTGATATAGAGCCCTATATTTCAGGATTGTTGTACTCTATTGTGTACGTTTCGCTCTCAGCTATTTTGAGATAATAACTGAGAACTTATAAGACTTTACTCTCATTTCAGATGCCTCCATGATGTGCACAGCGAGTTCCCAGGGATGCTCAGCCCCAGCCACAGCCTGCACCAGTTCAGGGCTCCATGAATGCCGTAGAGGTTGCCGCTATAGTAGCCCAAGTGGTAAATGTCGCTCTAGCAGTCGTGCAGCATGCACTGCCTCAGGCGCTAGTAGTAGCGCTAGTTCAGGCCATGCATTCTCGTCTACTTGGGAACGCATTTGTGATTCTTTTAAAAAATAACACCCTCCGGAGTTTACAGGTAGCTCCGACGTCGTTGTGTCCAGTCAGTAGAAGAAGGACATCCAAAGTCACTTGAGGATGTACGAGTATACGGATGTACAGAGACAGATACTGGCTACTTTTAAGCTAGTAGGATCAGTGTTGCAGTGGTGGGAGTCCATTACCACCGTGAAAGAGAGAGATATCCTTTCTATTCAGGAGTTATGGGTGCGGTTCGACCGCAAGTATTTTCCATCAGCCGTTCAGACCGAAATGAGGAGGAAGTTAATGAACCTCAAGCAGGAAGGGAAGACAGTGGCAGAATATGAGGCTGAGTTTACTAATCTCTTGAACATCATTCCAGATGAGATTCTGACAGAGGAGAAAAATATACAGAAGTTCATGAATAGGTTGACTTGGAGGATCCGTTAGCACTTATTGGGTAATCTCTCGTTGGCTACTTATTCTGATGTGGTTAACGCAGTACTGCTTCACTGCCAGGACCATTGCTTTCACTTGTCAGAGGGTAAGCGATGAGGAGATTCCAGCCTTCAAGGCATGATAGGGGAAATGGTGCCGGCGGGGCACAATCAACTCAGGGTCAGCACAGGCAGGGAGATCAGGGTTCCCAACAGGGAGATTTTAAGAGGTTTAGAACCGGGGGTTTCAAAAATGGTCAAGGAGGTTTTCGTCAGGGCCAACAGGGTCAGCACCGCCATCAGGGACAACACGGCCAGCATGGCCAACAGTAGCAGTTTCATTAGGGCCAGCACGACCAGGGGAGGAATGGCAACGGCCACCAGGGCCGTGGGCAGCAGGGTCAGAGAGGGGGAAATTTTTTGGGGAAATATTTCACTTGTGGAAAAATTGGCCACAAATGCCAAGAGTGTCCTGAAAGGGATAGGTCCCCACATCAGCAGCAGCAGGGAGCTCGACACGAGCCCTAGAGACCTATATTTCCCGCCGCCCTCCCAGCACCACCGCAGATGCCAGGCTTGCCACCCATTCCCGCAGTCCTAATCCAGCAGGGACAACTTCAGTACGGACAAGTTTATCGGCTCCAGCAGGCCGCAGTCCCACAGGATCCACCTGCTATTAAGGGTATGTTCTCTATTCAGGGGACTATGGGGTGTATTTTATTTGATACTGGAGGGACCACACACTATTTCATTGCCACGAGATTTGTACGCACTTTGGGGTAGTAAGGCGCTGCAGAGAGCATGATTACTTGCATAGATTCACCGTTGAGTAGGGGTTCTGTGATTTCTCTTATTTATAGAGGTGTGGGTATAGAGATCGGGAGATTTACTTTAAGTGCTGATATGTTAGTACTAGAGATAATTGAGTACGATGCGATTATTGGTATGGATTGGCTAGTTGCGTACCGAGCCATGATTGATTATTTCGGTAGGAGTATCATTTTTTCCCTACCCGGGCAGGAGATGTTTTTAGTGGCGATGCCTCGCCCTGAGGGAAGATCGTCCACTCACTTGTACTATATAGAGGAGGAGACCTCTAAGGAAGTGGTATTACCACTCGATTCGATTCCAGTTGTTAGGGAGTTTGCTGATGTATTCTAGGATATACCTGGATTACCTCCTAGTAGAGAGATAGATTTTTTTATCGATTTGAAGCTAGGCACTCGGCTACTGTATGGCTCCAGCGGAGATAAGAGAGCTAAGGGATCAGATAGAGCAGTTGTTGGGTCAGGCGTTTATCCGTAGGAGCACTTCACCGTGGGGTGCCCCTATGTTGTTCATAAAGAAGAGAGATGGATCGTTGAGGTAGTGTGTAGATTATCGGGAGTTGAATAAAGTCATGATACAAAATAAATATCCGTTGCCCCGAATCGATGACTTATTCAACCAGATGAGAGGAGCTTCTTTCTTCTCAAAGATTGACTTGCGATCGGGATACCATCAGTTGCGTATCAGGGAATAGGACATCTCGAAGACTGCTTTCTTGACGAGATATGGTTCCTACGAGTTTCGAGTTATGGCTTTTGGACTAACCAACGCCCCAGTCGTGTTTATGGACTTGATGACTAGGGTGTTCAGAGAGTTCCTAGACCAGTTCGTCATCGTCTTTATTGATGACATTCTGGTAAACTCCCAGACAGAGGAGGAGCATGCCAAACATTTCAGACAGGTTTTCCAGACACTGCATCAGAACGAGCTATATGCGAAATACGAGAAGTGTGGGTTTTGGCTGAAGGAGATACAATTTTTGGGGCATATCATTTCAGACAAGGGGATATCAGTTGATCCGGGAAAGGTATCGACAGTGAGGGAGTGGGGATAACCCACGACACCAACTGAGATCCGTAGTTTCTTGGGCTTGGTAGGATACTGTAGTAGGTTTATTCGGGGTTTCTATAAGATAGGGGGTCCTTTGACACATCTGACTCGCAAAGGTGTGCCATTCATCTGGAGCGATGCATGTCTGGCATTCGATGAGTTGAAGGACAAGATGACCTCAGCGCCTGTATTAGCATTGCCCAAACTGGGGGTTGAGTATCTAGTCTACACCAATGCATCCCTACAAGGACTTGGAGGTGTACTGCAATAGGAGAGTCAGGCTATAGTTTATGCTTCCCATAAGCTTAATCCTCACGAGAAGAATTACCCCACCCACGACTTGGAGTTAGCGGCAGTCGTATTTGCTCTTCGAATTTGGAGACACTATCTCCTGGGGGAGAAATTTTGATTGTTCATAGACCACAAGTCTCTATAGTACCTCTTCACACAGAAGGAACTTAATATGCGTCAACGTCGGTGGCTTGAGTTCGTGAAGGATTATCAGTTCGATATCCAGTACCACCCAGGAAAGGCTAACGTGGTAGCAGACGCGTTGAGCCGTAGGCCAGTAGGTGAAGTGGCTGAAGTGTGGAAAGAAAAGTGGAAGGAGTTAGGACACCAGGATGCAGTGGCCCGATCATTTATGTCCGTGATGATTGTTACGCCTCATATTGTTACGAGATTGATACAGGCCTAGGCAAAGGACTCGTTCTGTTAGGAGCAGATAGTGCGATTACTAGCAGAGGGAGCCGAGTCCTATACCGTTAGTTCAGATGGGGGATTACACTTCAATGGGAGACTGGTTGTTCCGTGAGGGGAAGACTTACGACATGAGGTAATGATAGAGTTGCACGGTTCGCGGTACATCCTGGTGGAGATAAGATGTACCGAGACATGAGACGACAGTACTGGTGGAGCGGGATGAAGAGAAATATTATTGAATTCATTTCTAAATGTGCCACTTATCAGCTGGTAAAGGTGGACCATCAGAGACCGACAGGCCTCCTGCAGCCATTAGAGATTCCAATATGGAAATGGGAGAGCATTTCCATGGATTTCATCACGGGGTTACCAACGTCACAGATGGGTTACAACTCCATATGGTAATCGTGGATAGGTTGACCAAAGTTGCTCATTTTCTGCCAGCCCGGACAGACTACACTACGAGACAGTATGCCCAGATTTTCATAGCGGAGATAGTGAGACTTCATGGGTACCTCTCAATATCGTGTCTGACCGAGACAAGATATTTGTTTCACAATTTTGGGAGAGTTTCTAGGAGGCAATGGGTACGGAGTTGCGGCTGAGTATGGCATATAACCCGCAGACCCATGGGAAAACAGAGCGGACAAATCAGATGTTGGAGGACATGTTGCGTATGTGCATCCTCCTAGACTTTGGAGGTGGTTGGGTGCAGTACCTTCCACTGGTGGAGTTTGCTTATAATAATTCCTACCAGTTCACCATTGGCATGGCTCCATTCGAGGCATTGTATGGTAGACCTTGTCGTTCCCCATCATGTTGGTTAGAGGTGGGGGATAACAAACTCCTTGGGCCAAAAGTGATTCAGGATACCTCGGCAAGGATAGAGATGATACAGAGCCGTATTCGGGTAGCTCATGACCGACAGAAGAGCTATGTTGATGCCAAGAGGTTCTTTCAGAGAATTCCAGGTAGGGGACCAGGTGCTACTCAGTGTATCTCCTATGAAGGGGATTATGCATTTTGGAAAGAAGGGGAAACTGGCACCAAGATATGTGGGGCCATTTCCTATCATCGAGCGGATTGGGCCAGTTGTGTATAGACTTGAGTTATCGGAGCACTTGCATAGGATTCATGACGTGTACCATATCTCCTCGCTAAGGTGATATCTTAGGGACGATTTGGCCCATACTCATATTGCTTTAAAGGACATCGATCTTCAGCCCGATAGTTCCTACGAGGAGGGGCCGATTGCCATTCTGGATCACAGCGAGAGGAAACTGAGGTCGAAGATAGTACCATTAGTACGTGTTCAGTGGCGGCATCATAATGCCGAGGAGTCCACATGGGAGCGCGAGGATGAGCTGCGCGAACGTTATCCAGAGTTATTTGTACCAGGTATTCTCTATTTTCGAATTTCGGGACGAAATTCAGTTATTAGGGGGGGAGTATGTAATACCCTGTAATTTTATTCATTTTTATTTATTGGATTAATTAAATTAAAAGAGAATTTATTTGGAAATTAATCCGAAAATAAATACTAGCGATATGTGAGTTGGTATTGATTATGATGTTAAAATAAAATATTACTGAGAATATATGGTAATATATGAGTATTGAAAATGTTAAAATTGTCACGAGGCAGAAATATGACAATTTAGGAAGTTTAATTGGGACGCGCGTGTCAGTCGTGTCAGGAATGAAATTTATTTGATTAAAAATTAAATTATTTTTTTATCAACCGAATGGTCATTTTGAGTGCGCCAACGTGTCCGGAAGGGTCAAAATAGTCAGAAAACACTAGTCGGGAGTTTAGTTTGGGTCCCGGGACACTTTTAGGCCAAATCGGCAACCTAGAAGGGTATTTTGGTAATTTTAAAAATTGAGGGATTAAAACCCACGAATTTTAGAATTAAATTAGAGATTATTAGAGGGGCCACTAGGGCCATTACCAGCAAAAGGAAAGAGAGTGGGCTACGGGAGTTTTGAGAGAAGTTGGAGAGAGGTTACAAGAGAGCCAAACCAAAGTCATCACCCATCACCACCATTCTGGAAGGATTTGTGACAGGAAAGAGGAGAGAATCAGCCTATAATCACCGACAACAAATTTGAAGAACAAACCTAAGGCAAGTGATTTGATGCTATTAAGTTCAATGAATATTTCCTCCATGTTTAGTGTAGAAACTATATATACCTTGAAAGTTTGGATGAAAAACCCAATGGGATTGTTGTGAAACTCTTAATTTTGGATAGGGATTGCATGTAGAGTGGTTATGGACGAATTCAATACGCAAAAATGTAACTTTTGATGATAAAAACGGATTAACAAGGAGTCTTAGTAGTCAATTAAATTCTGAGTTCATGTTCATAGGGTTTGGGGCAAGAATTAGGGATTTATGATTATTGCATGTTGATTATTAAGAATTGACCCCAAAAATATGTTAAGGAGTGACCTAGGGTGACTTAGAATAGTTTAAAAACATTAAAACGTTATTGGGATGATCTTAGGATGGATTTAGAGAAGAGAAAAATGAAGAAAAATAAAGTTGGAAAATTTCTGGGCGTACTCTGCCATCTCGTTAGAAGACCAACCCAGGTCGTTCGAACGACCTCTTTCGAACGAGACTTCTAACGAGATTCTAGTACCCCTTCTAACGAGTTCGTTTGAATCCCTTCGGTCGAACGACACTCATTCGAACTACATCGTTCGAACGAGATTTCTAACGAGTTGACAGAATGGCATTTTTGGCCTGATTTTTATTTCGAACTTCTAGTAGACCTATTTTAATCGAGTGTTAACCTTCCCTTGTTGACTAGTGGGTATAGTTGTGAGATGGGAGTACGTTTAGGAGTAAAACTTAGAATTTTGTAATAAATCGGATGACTTCTATGGGTTAGGAAATAAGTACTTGAATTTGCGACGTGAGAAGAGTTGATTATCTATGATGTATATTATTCGGGGACTTGTAAGTGTACTACATTAATGACGGTATAGGAATGTAAAATATACCTCTATTAATATTATAAGAAATATAAGATGTGTGAATGCTTAGTATATATGGTTATCTGTGTATAACATACCTACCATACTTGCTATCACAGGAGGTTGGCGTTCGATCAGGGCCATCTAATCTTTGTGTGCCTACGGGGGGATTTAGATTGGTACCTCGAGGACATAGGTCAGAGAATAACTTATTGGGGAGTTAATAAGTCAGTTGATCATGGGTGCGTAGGTATGTGCGTGACCCATGTGATGTGAACTATGTTCGCCTCCATTGTGTGTGATTATTACTTATCAAACGGTTCCTGAGAGATTCGAAGTACGTGATCCTTGTGTACGTGATGTATCGAGATTTGATAGCAGAGTATGTGTGCACCGCAGCTTAGTCTAGGGGTGCCATTATTGTATATTTATGATGATAATGATATACTAGAATACTGAAATGATCTGTTTATATAAGTACAAGTGTGAATTAATGCAACATCCTTGTAGAGTTAAAAATGGGAAAACTCTTAGTAATTATTGTAACTAATCCCGAGGAATACAAGTAAAACTCTTAGTTTATATTAAGATGTCGGGAATTAAAACATGTATAGTATAGTAAAGTCAGGTTATGGATTGGTCTAGTTAGATAGTGGAATAACTAAAATGGGTACGGGTACGATAGGCGTGCACAATTAGTTGAGAGGTGAGGAACTCATGTGATAGCGCGCATGATCATGTATTTTATATTCACTGTTTAATGACATTAAACACTTGCTATATTTTAAACTATTTTTCACAATCGGGCTCTGACCCATTTTCTTTCAAATCTATTTTTTTGTAAAAACCTTTTAGGTGCCCAGCCACAAGGACACCAAGCTTAGAAGTTCCATTCCAGTAACGTGATGTAGCTACTGTGGAAGTTACAGGACCTCGATTATAGACGCATCCACTTTCTACCTTGATTCCACTTCAGACTTATTTATCTGTAGGGCATGTCGCCCCTTTTTCTCTTAGAGACAATTTATTTATTCATTTTATTTTAGTTTTGGATTTAATTAATTTGTGATTCAAACTTTGTATTTGGTTGTATTCAGTATTCAGATTATTTAGAGGAGTATTCCTCCAGATTCACTATTACTCCGTTGTTATTCTATTGTGACTGTGGTCTGATTATGGTATTAGTATTTCATAATTTAAATGGATTGTATGTTAATCTTATTTAATTTAAAATTCACAACTCACTTTTTAAATATTAGGTGGCTAGTAATTGTTAAAAAAAATGTTTTCGACAGTAATGCTATGAACTGAACCAACTTGACATTTTGTATTAATTTGAATAAAGGAGTAGCTACCCGGTATTTAATTAGTCGGGGTGTCACATCAGACTTGTGTTTAAAAGGATAAAACCATGTGAATCTTATGTGATCATCCAAAAATATAACATAGTATCGTAAGTGTTGAAAAGACATAATAGGCGCTGGACCCCATAGATCATAATGAATTTTATCAAAGGAACAACTAGAAACTTTCTCATTTAGTTGAAAAGGAAGTTTACAATTATTTTCCAATTGAGAACTTTGACAACCTGAAACTTTTTTATTCCATTGACTAACACTGACAGAATTACTCCTACTTAAAGTTTGCAAAATTTTAGAATTAGGGTGCCTGAGCCTTTGATGCCAAATATGGTATGATGCTTTTCCCGTCTACAGTGTTGTAAAAGCTTTTAGTCCGTCCTCATCAAATGCATATAATCCTTTTGTCTTACTTCTTTTTGTCCACAACTTATGTGTTGTCTTGTCCTTAACCACAAAATTAATGTTAGTGAAAATGGGGTCACATTCATTTTTCTTAATAAGTTTGCTAACATAGACACGATTCTTTTGTAAGTTGGGCACATCTAAGACATTTTTCAATTTGAAATAAGGATCAATGTGTTTGTCTCCAACATGAGTTATGTTAATCTTGGTGCTATTTCCTACCATGATGGTATTAAGACCAAAATAAGGTTACAAATTAGTTAAGTTACATGGGTTTTGAGTCATATTAGCAGTGGCACCTGAGTCAATATCGGATGTGTTATCAACATCATTGGACATAATAAAACTTTGTTGGCTTGGTAGGAAAAATCCCACCTGTAGAAACAGGTGAGGGCAATGTGTTTAGCTCCTCCACAGATCTGACAGGAATTGGGACTACCTTTTTTGGACTCACGACCATAGTTGGGGTGCTAGTTGTTATCAATTTTGGTTGATCTTTGGCCATGGCGCATATTTGGGTTCCTTATGTTGTTATGGTAAGTGATCAGTCGAAATCCTCTCCCCCTGGAGCTAAAATGAGGTGACTGATGTAATAACCATGATGAGGATTAAAGGTACTTTGTTGACAGTAGCCTCTGCCACGGTTGGGATTATTGCCTGTCTGTTTGACTGAGGTGGCCTATAAGCATCAAAGGCCATACCTTGATCAAGTAATTCAATAGAGTTGGACGATTCTTTATGAGACTCCTCTCGCATATCAAAACTGCATAGAGAAGATATCAATTGTGGCATGGTGTGGTATGGTGGTTTGTCCAGCATCGTAGTGTGAAAGTCTTGATATTTCGCAACCAAACCTTTAGCAAATGTAATGACTTTGATGTCTTCATCCATGGGCTTGCTAATGCCAGACAAGTCATCACACAGACCCTTAAAATTCTTTATATACTTATCTAGAATTTTACCCTCAATGGATGCATTTTGAATTGAATCTTTGAGTGTAAACTAATTGTAGTTAGTTTCTTGAAGATAGTGTTCTTCAAAGCAAGTCCACACTTCTTTGGAAGTCTTGCATCCGACAATAAGATACATAGATTCTTGAGTGACAGTGGCTAAAATCCAACTGCATAAAAGAATGTCTTTATCTTCCCATTATTCAAGCGCCTTTTTATCCTCCTCCTTGTCAGTGTCTGCTGGTGGGTCTTGTCATATGAGATGGGTAATCTTCATAGACTGAAGTAGCTGAAATATTTTATTTCTCCAAACAAGATAGTTGGAGGGTTTTAATTTAATGGAGAAAATAGCTATAAGTTGATGGAGTGAGTTGATTGAAAAGATGAGGCCAGTTGAAGAAGAGTTGTCAGTATTACCCATTTTTGGCTCTGATACCATATAGAATAACAAAGAATAGTGAACTATACATAAGAAGGTAATATATTCGTGTTTCTTGTTTTTTTGTTTACACAGGGAACTGCTATTTATAATATAACAATAGAGAAAGATAGAATATAAAGGAGTGAGATCAGCTAGGTTGTTCCGGTATTGGAGAGTTGTTATTTGACCTGCTGCAATCCGTGAGTTTAGGAATTGACTTAGGAGAAGTCTCAACAACATGTGAATCACATGCTTTAATACAACTAACCCACAACCCACCTACACATCCCTTACCCATGTTTTAAAATATCGATCAATACCTTTACGTATCGCTAATTCGTAACGGATTTTCAACTTACCGAAATCGTTACGCATTGCCATTTCAGGTTTATGGACAAGTCATAATTTGACACATGTCCGATACTTTCGGTACCGCTTCCGTTACGTATCACCAAATCAATAATTAAAACTATGCCCTTACCTGCCACCTGCCCAAGTGTCCTTAACCAATACATAATATCTTTCTCTTGACCCTTAACATATAATCATTCACTACTCTACCTGCAACCTACAACCCTTACCCAACAAGAACCCGACCACCCTCACCTACCACCTGAACCCACCAATTGTCCAAGCTACCTTTCTCTAGCCTACTTTACCAAGCTATCCTACCCTACCCCTAGCCTACGGTACCAAGCTATCCTACCCTAGTAGGTAGTAGCAAATCTACCTACTCCAACAACACTCCTTCTCCTCCTCTATCTTACACCCAAACAGTACACAACTATGAAATTCAAGGAGACTTTTTTACAAACGCATACCATACAATACAACTATGAAACTAGAAAAGTATATTCATGGGAAGATATGTTAAGAAAAATAAAAGACTTTCAGAGATAATTTATAAAATCGTGAAGACATTCAGATTATCAATCTCTTAGTCAACTGTAGAAAAATAATTATTAAAATTGAAAGGAAACTATATTTAATCCTTTTCTGTTAGTGTCTTTGTAATAGACTATATTTGACAGACTCCATCACTTGTTCATATAAATGAACTTTTTAGGGCACTCTAAGCAACATTGTTGTATATATAGCTAAAGGTTAAAGATAAAGATCTATCTGTTGTTCGTGTCAATGATTATTTTTAGAGAACTATAGTTGTTGCTCTATATGCTGTAATTTATGAAAGATACATCAAGATACAAAAATTAAAATAAACAAAAAAGAACATTAACAAAACGAAAGGACCTGGTTTTTTAGTGAGGCCGTCTTTTTTCTTTGTTAAGTATTTCATAAATCAAACTAAGGACCTTCAAAAAATTTACTTTAGAAAATAACATTGACATTTTTCATATTTTAATTTACCATATATTCACTTACCATGAATGCCCCTCCACCACATGGATAAAACTCAAAAGAAGCAGTAGTAGAGACACTAAACACTTGATCCACCCAAAACAAATCATAACAAGTCTCTATGTCTATATATACAAGCTGAAGCAATTCGAAAAACATCAATTATGAGTAAGATGAACATCAAACATTAAACATGAGTCCTACACTTGTATAGATAACATTAACAAATACAAATACTCATTGAATTCAAGAGAATCGAATATATTCGCTTTTTTTTGGTAAAAAAAATTAAAATCAAATATTGAGGGAAAAAAATACAAAAATATCTTCATAATACTAAGCATACAAACCCTGTTGAGATTTGAAGATCAAAACCAAAAAATAACTTTCACTACAAATCAATAGCATCTTGCTAGCTTCGGCTTATTTAGAAGATACTTAGACTAAATATAATGAACCATCTTAAAAAACTATTTTCAAGAACTCCATAATATTAATCATTGATACATTAGTAATTAAATTTTCACATACAATTGTTCTTAATAAAAGAATCTTGGATCTTCATGATAATCACATATAATCAATTATGCGAAACGTAAATGGTATTAAAATAACATACCTCCATCATGTCACAACTAGAAATATTGATGGAGCAATCAACCTTAACAATGTCCGATCGGGCTGAATTTCAAAACATGGCTTCATATTTTATACGAAAAGAACGTACTCCAATTTCAATGCATTCCAATGGTTAGATCACCGTATATGGTCAAAACACTATTTCAAAATTTACACTCCTTGAGAATTTAAATTTCTCTCCCTTTCCTATAATTTCATTATGTTGTCTTTTAGTCTGTGTGAATAATGGAAATCAATCACTTATTTATGGCATGGACATGGCCTAAATCTCCAACAGTCACTTAATATCAACCGTCCATCAAGGTAGATGCCCAAGAGTCCTTTTGACTCTTGGTATTTGGAGTACCCTTTGATTAACCGAAGTGACTCTTAGTATTAATATAATTATGGAGCACATAATGGAGAATTATTTAAAATAATTCTAATAGTCTCCCATTTGATCCATAATTATCATAAAGTGCACAATAATATTTGAGTCATCCTTAAATGGTCTTCCATAAACACCTTAATCAAACAATTCATTAATGAGAGTTATAGAGCTCACATACTAATTCAAGAGCATGATCGCTTCCATGTACCATAACATGAACAACTCACCCAATAAGGTCTATAAATAGAGTTGTTTAATAATGGTCCAATAATATATTTGTAAAAGACTATTTCTATTGTATTCTTTCATTCACATGCATGTGTATAATAACGACAGAAATAAATGATTCTGAAACACTGTATGGTATCATATGGTAGTGTCAAAATAAGCACTAAAAATCCACCTCGTCAAGATTATATAGGCTATACTTAAGACTTGTATCTTAAGAATGATTCATTAATGTCTTTCATGATAGTCCAATCATGTGGATTTTTCATGTAAACACTTGTGCAAATGTGTTAAATGACACTTGTTTAAGAATTTCTTATTTAAAAGTTATTTACATTCAATGTGCTTAGATACTCACATAATACCTAATGTATCTCAATAAAGAATATTGCACCGATAGAATCATAGTATTTCAGTGACTTGGCAATATTGTCGACAACTCCAAGTTTTGAAATTTAAGCTACGTTGCCTTAATCAATAAGTTGTGGCATAAAAAATGCAACAGATTCAGATTTCCATAATAGTTAATGGATTGTGTTGCACTCTTTGATTATATTGGTCGTTAAACATAAGTAGATAAGAGTGAACTTCATATTTTTCATAAAACTAGTAAATCTGAGTTATGATAACTAATCGTCTAAAAATGAACAATCAACTTTAATGTGAGCATATAATCTTTTAGTATCTCATAACTTCATCCATTACATATTGAAAATTCATGAAACATTTTGTTTCTCTACTTTATAATAAATTGAATACATAAAATCACTCCCACTAATTATAAGTTGTACAAATTGAATATGCATTCATTAGAAAATATAACCATATTACTTCTAAAGATACCATATCTTTATTTAAGTTTAAACAATAATATCTTTATAACATGTGTAAAATAGTTTTAATATACACTAAATGTAACTCTCATCATAATGAATTACATATCTCATAAGAATTTTACGTCCTTGAAAAAAGTGACGTCCTTGAAAAAGGTGAGAAGGTTCATTTATAACTTTTTTTTTTCTTATTACGCATAAAATATTTGACTACAATTTAGCTTTATTCCATTTAGGATCTTCTTAATACTATTCCTTATGATTTTATCTACATTTGTCTCGCAGTAACAATACCATGATTTAGTGGTTGATCATTTATTTGTTCTTTATTGTTTAAACAATCCAGCAACTAAAAGATTAAGTATTCAAGAAAGTTACGTTAATGGGATAAGTACCCTACCTTCCTTTATAACCATATTCATAATTTTCAACTCCCACTAATTTCACCATTCATAATGAATTTGGCATTCGATTTTCTTTAAAGCAATAAGTGCATGACAATGACGATTATATGATCTATGTAGGTCCACTTTAAGGGAAGTGTCTCGTAATCTCTCACTTGGGCCACATAGGTCATCCTGATATCAGATATCGAAATACCTTAAGAGCATAGCTCGACTATCAAGATTTGTAAGAGATATTATGAAAATCTCGTCCATAAAAAATATCAAAGGGAGTCTAGATTTAATTTGGTACAAGATTAAAAAGTTTCATCAATAATTCTATGATTATAATGCGGGATGAAAATAATATCTAAAAGAAATATATCCAAACTTTATTTTATACAAAACATTAAAGGAATACCGTAAACTTTGAGAAAGACTGAAAGATGCTTTAAAAAATATCCCTCACAATCATGTCTAGACAAATATTTTTCAAGAAAACTGGAAGCATGGAGGGTTTATGAAAAATTAATGGCTTGATTCCCCATAATAAAAGAGAAGGAATCATATTTGCATTTATATTTTATTTTGTAAGCAATCCTTGCATCAAAAGTAAATAATTTTTATAACACAAAAGGTTTAACTTGAAAACTCTACTAAGATGAAAACCAGTTTCAACCCATAAAAGATACATATTATCTTTATCATTATTAGTTCGAGTGTGCAATATGTAAACAAACTTAATTTGTTTAATTTATTCAAACTTTATATGGAGTGTTCCACACAATATTGATCATCAATAGTGGGCTTAAAATATTCAACATAATAATCGAGACTTAATCTCTTTGAAGAAACAAAATCAGACCATAACATGTTAAATATATGAGATAAAATGCTCACTAAATTAATGTTTTGATTTGACAAAAAACACATTAGTAGATCTCTAATACATAATGTGCATTTTATTTTCCTTCTCATTAGTAACCATTGATTAGCTATTATATGATGCTTATAGATACTGGAGTATTAAATATACATGATATATATTTGAATAATGTATATGATATATAGAGTTCATTAAATCAGTCAAAATCAATTCCATATAACGAATAATCGTGTTTGATGATTGAACTCAATATACTCCACAATTAGAGTCATCACATGTTACTATTGTTATCATCTTTACAATTAATATTCATTTTCATTGTAGTTGGATCACTATGGTGACTACTAAATATTTCATAATATGAATATATCATTAAGTAAAGACTTGCATACACAAGTCAATAAATTTTGCACTTATGTTCATTAAATATCACATGAGCAATAGACTAAATTATTCATGTTTGGGTTTCATAAACTTAATTGGTGATATCATGATGAAATAAACAATAACATATGCATTTAATAACCCTTATTACCTTCCCAAAATATATATAACCACCTAATTTTTTCTCAATAATTGTATTTGGACCTGTAGGCTACCGGATCACAATGTTTGATAAACAATAATGCGTGCACAACATCATGAATCTTGCATTCAATATCATACATGGACCAGTAGGCAACCAAAATATGGATGATATGAACGCATAATCCAATAAATATCTATTATGGAATGGAGTACTTTAACAAACACCAGTCCTTACATTATATAAATATTAGAGATAAGCAAACATGTGTAAAATACCCGTAATACATAAATAAATTATATAATTATCCATTTCTTAATTTGAAGTTCACGAAAACTAGACATAAAGTGAAAATCAAATAGACATGGAGTTTGCATGAGATATTACACAAATAATAGTAAATGGAAAACATGAATCATTTACTTTCACTTCATCACTTATTTATGAGTAACAAATCATAAATATTGACCTAAATCATTCATGGCCATACTAATGCACAATATTAAAAAAAAAACTTAAGTTGGTAACGTCTTAAATGATTGCAGAAATCAAAGGCATCTGTATTTGATGTCTAATAATTTCTTAAAATATTATTACCCATTAATATCTAGTTATTCATAGCGACCTTACTTGTGTCATCTGTGTTTGATGTCCAACGACATTAGTTATGATTGAATGAACATACACCAACAATTCAACAGTAAAAGGAATATTATTATCCGATCGAAATACATTATCCAGTAGCCATGCATATGAATCGTACAACGTGATTGGCATTTTATTCAATTTAACATGAATACTAGCATTCGAACGAAATCATAAATCTAGTATTCACACATATGAATACTACATAAATTATTGGCCTTTATTTGGCACGAAACTCGTTAAAACACGAATATCATAATATTCAGCAATATGAATCATTGGCTTGTATTTAGCATGAGACTCATCAAAATGACATAATATTCACTAAAATAGTATCATTAGAATAAGGTTTTATAACAGTTCTAGATAAAACATACATAACGTATTGGGAAAACTTAAATTTTTCCAAAAACGAAAAAAATAAGTTAGCATTATGGAACTGTAGAAAATTACTCCAGAATCCCAAAACATTCGACGGTATTCAATAATAATTTTTTAGGAATGAGATATTGTGGTAAGCATTTTTTATGTAAAAATCAACCCCCCCAAAAATTGTCCTGAAAACTTAACGGACAGTTAGGGGTCCAAATATTGATGCATTTACAATAATATAATATTCATATTTACAATTATAGATTAAGACACTTTAATGTCTTCCCTATCCAACGTCCTATAAATATTATTTTTGAAGCATTAATTAATAATTACATTAGGATCTTTGGACTACCAAATATAGATTATGCACAATAATCTAATTAGAACAACCTTTTGATTAATACTAATAATGTATAACATGAATATTAGAACAACCATTTAATAAAAAATATATGTAAAGATTTATACCACAAAATATGGAAAACTCATTTATTTTTTCCAAATTGAAAATTTTTGAGTTATCGATATAATAACACAAACAATCTCTTTAGGATCACTCTTCAATTTATGGAATCGTAAAATCAAATTTTAAGCAAGAGTTATAAGCGTTGATATTATTACCAAAAATAACAAAAATGCATTTTTCAAGGCCTAAATGATGTCAAAACGCAAAACTGGGGTGGGGCCCATTATATAGAATGGATTTTGTTTATTTCGACGTTTCTAGTTGACCATGTGAGTTTCAAAAAATTCTGATCAAGTTTTGACCTTTCATTCCGACTAGTTAGTATAGGCGACAGAAGAAAAACGTCACAAAAAATTCCAGACATACACAAAAATTGATTTAATGTAAACTTTATTATAGGCAAACACCTATAAAAGAAATCATGAGATCTTAAACTTTAGCTCTGATACCACATGTAAAACTATTTTTAAGAACACCATAATATTAATCATTGATACATAATGATTAAATTTTTGCATATAATTTTTCTTAATAAAAGGATCTTGGATCTTCATGATAATACATATAATCAATTATACGGAACGTAAATGGTATTAAAATAATATACCTCCATCATGTCACAACAAGAAAGATTGATGGAGCAGTTAAGCTTAACGATGTCCGATCGGGCTGAATTTCGGAACATGATTTCATCTTATATATGGAAAGACCATACTCCAATTTCAATGCATTCCAACGGTTAGATCTCCGTATATGGTCAAAACACTATATCAAAATTTACACTCCTTGAAAATTTAGATTTATCTCCCTTTCCTATAATTTTATTATGTTGTCTTTTAGTGTGTCTGAATGATGGAAATCAATCACTTATTTATAAGCAAGGGCATGATCTAAATCTTTAATAGTCACTTAATATCAACCGTTCATGAAATTAGATGCCCAAGTGTCCTTTTGACTCTTGGTATTTGGAGTACCCTTTCATTAACCAAAGTGACTGTTGATGTAAAAAATTAGATTTAACCTATTTATTGTAATCACAGATGAAAAGAATAAAGAAATAATAGACAATAGATTTTTAAAGTGGTTCAGCCTTGCAAGAATGGTCTACGTCCACTGTTTTTGTTATTGCTGACTGTTTGTTTGGAATTCTCGAGGAATCGTTTGCTTAAGAAATTCCGATCCCCCTCCAATGAGGAGGTTACAATGTATTTATAGCCTTGAGGCCATACAAATGAAAGGACAATGCGCCGTTATCTAGTAGATATGTACATCTGTATGATAATAAATGAGGATTTAATGCGCAGTCGTCTCCTTGATTATCCTGATTAGAATGCTATGTTGCTCGGATCGCCTAGGTAGCTCGGATCGCTTAAGCTCCTCGGACCGCCTAAGTAGCTCGACACGCTCGAGCTGCTCGGGGTCCTTGAGTTCCTTGTGGCTTCTTAGTTGCTCGGTGATCTTGAGTTGCTCGATAGGAGTATACATAATTGCCACGCTGGCAGATACGTGTTTGTAAGTGAGTGGTCCATGTCAGCAGACTAAATTTGGTATCAACAGATGCCCCCAATGTTTCGTAGTTTGATGATGAAGAAAAGTAAGGAACATTCTGTTGCTTAGATTTTCGGTTTGTATGGATTTTAGGCAAACTTTCGTTGTATATAACTCCTTTTTTGAGTGCATAGTATCTGGCTTTTAAAGTATTTTGAATTTCCATAATTGCTTCGATTTTTGTGCCCCTTTTCTTCTTTTTAGTCGCCGGATACGCAAACGTCCGCCTTGGTAATCATTGCTTTCCTCTATTCTCGAGGTAAAGTATTTAAACGTGGCAGAAATCCTGTCTTCTTTCACTTTTCAAATATGTATCTTCGAACTTTTCATTTCTTCTCTATCTTATGCGTTCATTTCTTCCATTGTTCGTTGTCAACTGATTCACTCTTCTCCTGTAAGATCTTCTTCCTTCTCCTGTAAGATCTTCTTCCTTCTCTTTTACCTTGTTGAATCTCTTGACAAATTTCGTTCTGAGTTTTCAATTTCTTCATGGGTCATATTGGAAGAACTTTCTGAACCTTCTGACTATTTTTCTTTAGCTGAGGCACATTGGTTCCCAAGTCTCTTTGTAGCCGAACGTGGCTTTTTTTTCCCTCTAAATCCTTTATGTTTGGAGTTCTGTCAATATTTTGACGTTGTTCCTGCAAAAATAGTGCCAAATACCTGGAGAATAGTTAATGGAGTTCATAGGTTGAACCAACTTCATGGAACCCATTTAGGGATTCCAGAGATTATGTATTGCTACAGATGGGTTGTTAGTGATAGTACTTTTTATTTAAAAACTAGGTTTTTGAATAGGGCGTTAGTTGTCAATCTTCCTGATGCCAACAGGGATTATTTTGAACATGGAGTGGTAATGAAAAAGTGGAAACACCCTCCATTAAATGGAGATGATGTATACCAAGGTCCTAGATGTCCTCCTTATGGCAATGGGATATGTTGTTTTTATTTTTTGAAATCTTGTTTTCTTTGTGTTTGATAAAATGTATCACTGACATTTAATTTTTGATTATTTGCAGTTGACAGCAAAAGAAAGTCTCCTAAGGAAACTGACGTTAATTTAAAGCATTTGAAACTTATCTGGAGTTTGCACCAGTCTGTGGCCGAGGAACACATTAGATCTGCTTCTTATTTGTTGTAGTACAAGAGTTATACTTCATCTTTTACTGCTCGTCCAGTGGTGGTTGACATTGGCCAAGTACCAGCTGCTGATACTAGTGTGGAAGGTTCTTCTTCAGAGTCAAATATTCCTATTGGTGACATAATGAACAGAAGAAAAGATCCTTCCTTTATCGACAAGTCTGGTTCTCCTGCTGTGGAGGCAAAGAGAAGTAAAAAGATGTCCCAGAAGAGGGGATAAAGACTGTAGAGGTAACCGCTTCTGATGCTACCAAGAAATTTAGTGAGAAGCCCCCTGTGGCTCCAAGCAAGATCGTTGAAAGGCCCCCTGTGGATCCGAGCAAGATTGTTGCCATTACTCCTCCTAGCGAGGTTATTGTCATATCACCAGCTAAGACAACATCCTTAGTTGAGAATGTTCCTGTTCCTCCAAGGAGATTAAAGAAAAATCTTTCTGAGAGACTTGCTGAACCAGTCTCTCAACCATCAATTATTAAAGGTTGTGTTTCAACTTTTATTCCCCCGAGCTCCGCTGTGGGCTTAGTAAAATCTTTTACTATCCCAGAGGTCCCTGACATTGAAAATTCTCTCACTCGTGAGAGAGTTACTGCTCTAGCTGCTCAACACATTGCCTCAGTAAGTATTATTGATTTGAGCCTTTTAATTTAGTTTTTAATACTATATTCGTACATTGACTTGGAGTTATTTATTTTCTCAGTTGGTAACGTGTTTCAATAGCATTGTAAAAAGGGATGAAGCCATCAGGGCCTCCAGTTCCTCGGATGAAGTGGAAGAGGCTTTTACTGGGTTAACCCAGTCTTTAAAAGATTCTCATCAGAAGTATGAGGAAAATAAAGTTTCTTGGGAGAAGCAGGTTAAGTCCGTTGAGCTAGAGAGAGATCGAGCTGTGGAAGCCTCCAAGGAATTGGGGAAACAATTGAAAGAGTTTGAGAAGAATAATAAAGAGCTTGAGGAGAAGCTCAAGAATGCTGAAGAGTTTGAGAACAAGCTCAAAACTGCTGAAGAGGAAGTTGGTAGACTTCATGATGTTGATCGTCAGAAACAGGAGGTGGAAGGGAAATTGAAGGCTGCCGAGGAACTTCTTATTGAAAGGACTTCCTCGGAGAAGGCAAAAAGAAGAAATGGTGTTAAAAAGTCCTTCAGCGCTGGTTGGGACAAAGGCTGGAACAAAGGCCTGGCTGCCATGTCCTCTCAAATGGAGTTTGCTAGCCTTAAATATTTCAGGGATGGATGGGTTGCATCTCTGCAGGAGCTAAAAATTGCCAAGAATTCTGAACTGTTCCAGCGACACACTCATGGCCCTCCTCCCTATCCTGGAGAAGAAGAAGAGGATGAAGCTGCCTCAAAAGAATCCTCCATGATGATTGGATATTAGGCCGTTTCTGTTCCAGCTGTTCAATCGTGCTCCGAGAAACCCCAACCAACCATTACTCCTGCTGAGCAGCTACTCTTGTCCATCGAGCAACCAGTCTCTTCCTCAAAACCTCCTGAGGCAGTTATAGGAAATAAAGAGAAAGTGTATAGTAGTTTGGGTGTTTATTTTGTCATTTTATTGAATGTAACCTTGGCTTTTGTATTTTCCTTTATGATGAAATGAAAATTCAAACTTTTGGTTGTTTATCTTGATTTTTTCTTTTACTTGCTCTGTCTGCATTCTTATTGATTCTTTCTATCTCTTCTCTTTACTAGTTTATGGCTAGGATGGAACTCTTGTCAGCTCATGACACCGAACTGATGAAAAAGTGCAATGACTATTTCAAGGCTGGTCGTGCAGATCTGAATGATGCTCAAATCATTGATATCCTGGGTTCAGATGCTTCTGAACGAGCAGTTGAAGCTTACCAATATCTGAAGTGTTTACTCGATCATGCAGTAGCCAATAATGTGGCTTACTATGAGATGATTGAGGACCTCCAAGGAACTATCGAGGAACTCCAGCAGCAGTACAAAGAGTCCTCCACACTCTTGCACCAGGGATAAGAGAAGAAATATCAACAACTGAGTGCTGATAGAGGGTATGATATATTTATATCTCCTTATGAGAAGAGAGAAAGTGTTCTGAAGCTTGAAGTCAAGGAGCATAGGCATATCGCCAAATTGCTAAAACAGGAAAACATGGCCTTACAAGAAGATAATAAACAACTGAAATTTGCTGCAGCTTCCTCGGGAGCCTTGGTTCTGGTTGACGATGAAGGTTTCTCTTTCTTGGAGGTCGAAAATGCCAACTTAAGAGATGAGTTAGAAACTGTAAAAAGAATTGGACCCTCCACTTCTACTCGTGGACGAGCAAGATCTTCTTATCGGGGATGAGCAAGGGCTGGTCGGATTTCTATTAAAGATGCAAGAACTCAAGCAGCTTTGGAAAATCAGGTAGTTCAATTGATGGCAAAGAATCAAGCTCTGGCGGATATGTCTAAGAAGATTTTGAACCTCAACGAGAAACTTTCTACACAAAGCTCTGCCTTGGAAAATAAAGAACTTCTGGCAAAGAATCTTCACGAGAAACTTGAGAGGTTAACTTACCAATTCCATAAACAGCCCAGAGAGTTTTGGATGACTGGTTACAATGAAGCACTTTGTCATCTTGATGCTCGTTTAGAACAGTCAAACAACGAAGGGTATAAACAGGGCTGGTTGAATGCTCTTTGTGTTTTAAAATTGGAGAGAGGTCATTTCCTGTGGGATTACTATAATCCTGGAGTTCTTGATTTACCCGTGCCTCCTTTCAAGCTTGACCATAGTTGGATTCCAGCCCGGGCCATTCCTCGCATTCTAATCTCCAAGTATCTTGATGATTATAGTCTTCATTCAAATTTTGAAATATCTCGCCCAGAGAACCTGCTTGATCATCCATCTATAATGAACTTCAGAATGCTGCAAGATCTGAATTTCATAAATTCCCCTTATAGTCTTGATGATCCTCTAGCTGGGGTAGTCCCTGTGTCAAAGGCAGAGTGGAAGAAACCCATAGAGTATAATTTGTTCAATTGATATCCAATGCGATCTGTAATTTATATCATATGTAATTTTTTCTGGTTTTAATGAAGAAATTTTTAGTTTTCTTTGCAATTTAATTGTCATTGGTTTGGAAATATTTTATAGAATATCTCTTTTATTTACTGATGAACATGTATGTATATCTGTAGAAAGACAAAAATGTCTTGTTTGATTTTTAAATTGCCGACCAACCGGGGTTGGTGGTTATTGAATTGTCGATCAATCGGAGTTGGTCGTGTTTATTTCCCGACCAACCGGAGTTGGTGGTAATTTTATCCCGACCAATCGGAGTTGGAAGAGATTATATTGTCGATCAATCGGAGTTGGTCGTATGTATTTCCCGACCAACCGAAGTTGGTGGTAATTTGATCCCGACCAATCGGAGTTTGAAGCGATTATATTGCCAATCAACCGGAGTTGGACGTATGTATTTCCCGACCAACCAGAGTTGGTGGTAATTTGATCCCGACTAACTGGAGTTAGAAGAGATTATATTACCGATCAACCGGAGTTGGTCGTATGTATTTCCCGACCAATCGGAGTTGGAATAGATTATATTACCGATCAACCGGAGTTGATCGTATGTATTTCTCGACCAACCGGGGTTGGTTGAAATTTGATCCCAACCAACCAGAGTTGGAAAAGATTATATTGCCGATCAACCGGAGTTGGTCGTATGTATTTCTCGACCAATCAGAGTTGGTGGTAATTTAATCCCGACCAACTGGAGTTGGAAGAGATTATATTGCCGATCAATCGGAGTTGGTCGTATGTATTTCCCGACCAACCGGAGTTGGTGGTAATTTGATCCCGACCAACTGCAGTTGGAAGAGATTATATTGTCGATCAACCGGAGTTGGTCGTATGTATTTTCCGACCAACCGGAGTTGGAAGAGATTATATTGGTGATCAACCGGAGTTGGTCGTATGTATTTCCCGACCAACCGGAGTTGGAAGAGATTATATTGTCGATAAACCGGAGTTGGTCGTATGTATTTACCGACCAACCGGAGTTGGTGGTAAATGATTCTGAACTTGATGCATAGTGTGTAGCACTAATACTCCGAAAAATTTCATCAAAAAGAGAGAACTGGGTAAAACATTCAACACTTTATTCATACTGAAGAAAACTTCATTTACATAGGAATCCCAACTACTAATAATACTTGCGCAGATGCTCTGCATTCCATGCATTCTTAAATTCTTCTCCCTCCAAGGTTTCAATCCTGTATGTCCCTGGTCAAACAACTTCTGTTACTCTATAGGGTCCATGCCAGTTAGCTTCCAATTTATTGTGCTTTTGAATTACTTTCTTTAGCACATAGTTTCCTTCCTTCAAATCACACTTCTTTACCCTTTTGTTGTAAAACAGAGTTGTTCGTTGTTAGTATGTAGCATTCCTGATGGTTGCTTCTTCTCTAACTTCTTCGAGCATATGTAGATCTAATCGTCTCATTAAATCACTGATAGGAGAATTGAAATTCAGCACTTTGTGTGTGGGTAGGCCCAACTCAGCAGGTATAACAACTTCACTTCCAAATGCCAGCATGTATGGAGATTCTCCTGTTACTGCTCGCGGTGTAGTACGATAAGCCCACATCACAGAATGTAGCTCGTTAATCCAATTTTCCTTTGCATCATCCAATCATTTTTTTAAACCATTCAGCAGCGTTCTGTTCGTCACCTCAGTTTGTCCATTACTCTGGGGATGACCTGGTGCAGAGTGGGTCTTCAATATGTTTAACTAATGACAATATGCAGCGAATTCCTCATTGTCGAACTGAGTTCCATGATCTGTGATGAATGCATGGGGAAGACCATATCTACAAATGTTATTCTTCTAAATAAATTGATACACCTTGTCATACGTCATATCAATAAGAGGCTCAGCTTCTACCCATTTAGTAAAATAATCTACAGCGACCACGAGGTATTTAAATCTTCCTCGGGTCGTTGGAAGTGGCCCGACCAAGTCTATTCCCCACATGGCGAATGGCCAAGGAGAGGTGGTGGGTGTTAGCAATGCTTGGGGAGCTCTTCGAATAGAGGAGAGATTCTACCCATTTAGTAAAATAATCTACAGCAACCACGAGGTATTTAAATCTTCCTCGGGTCGTTGGAAGTGGCCCGACAAAGTCTATTCCCCACCTGGCGAATGGCCAAGGAGACGTGATGGGTGTTAGCAATGCTTGGGGATCTCTTCGAATAGAGGAGAAACGTTGACATTTATCACATTTCTTGGCATAAGCTACACAATCAGCTCTCATCATCGGCCAGTAATACCCTTGTGTTGTCATTCTTTGAAAGAGTGTCCGACCTTCTACATGGGCTCCACAAGACCCTTTATGGACCTCTTCAATTAAAATTTTCACCTCGGAGGGGCGGACACATCGTTGCAAACCTGCTATAATTCATCGTCTATATAAAATTCCATTAGTCAATACATAACGAGCAGCTTTAAACTTTAGTTTCTTGGCTACGAGTTTATCAGTTGGTAAAGCTCCCTCCTCAATATAGGCCCTGATGGGATCCATCCAAGATGGTCCTAAATCAAGGGTAATTAAGTTCATCATCAGATCTTTGTCAATGCTCCGACTAGCCAATATTTCTATTGGGATTATTCTTCGTAGCTCGGTGCGTGTGGCTGAGGCTAACCGAGCTAAGGCATCTGCTCTTGCATTCTCCAATCTTGTTATTCTAATTAACTGCACTGTGTTAAAGCTCGATACAATCTCCATTACTTTTGCATGATATTGGATCATTAATTCTCCTTTTTCTACATACGCTCCCAACATTTGATTTACAATCAACTGTGAGTCACTGAATACAACGACCTGCTCCGCTTTCATAGTTTTGGCCAGACTGAGACCCAAGATCATAGCTTCATATTCAACCTCATTATTAGAAGCCTTAAATTGAAAACACAGAGCATACTCCACATCAATTTTATCAGGTCTGTTTAAAATAACCCCTACTCTACTACCTGTAGTGCAAGAAGGGCCATCTACATAAAAATTCCACACAGGTATCTCATTATCAAATTATTGGTCAGACAGAGTTCCTCAGTGGAATATTTGATGCTTTCTTTTATCCTCCTGCAACGCTTCTCACTGCTCGTTGATCATCTTCTCTTGCTCGTCTACCGACTTAAGTTGATCGGTGTTAAAATTTGATGATCCTTTAACATCGACAGGTTGGTCGGTATTCAACTTTTGCTCTTCGGAGGTGTCTGGATAAGTGAACTCTGTGAAATCTTCCATTGCTTGCCCTTTGAGTGACGACCTAGGCTCATAAATTATATCGTATTCACCCAATTCTATAGCCCAATACATCAATTTTCCTGATTTCTCTAGTTTGTGAAGAGCTTGCCTTAACGGCAGGTCTGTATACACAACTATAGTATGAGATTGGAAGTGTGGCCTCATCCTTCTACTTGCTTTGATCAACGCCGTGCTAACTTTTCCATCCTTGGATATCCGATCTCTGCTCCTCGAAAGGCCTTGCTTGTGTAATAGATGGGTTTTTTCACTCCATCCTCCACTCTTATCAACACCGAGATTACTGCATTTTTTGAAACTGCCAGATACAAGTATAATCTTTCTCCCATCACTGGTCTGGACAATAATGGAGGTGCTCCCAGGTATTTCTTCAATTCTTGAAAGGCCTTCTCACATTCATCATTCCACTCAAAAGTCTTTCGGAGTGTTTTGAAGAATAAGAGGAATCTATCAGTTGCTCGTGACACAAACTATTAAGTGCTGTAACTCGCCCTGTGAGACTTTGCACTTCCTTCTTCGTCGTCGAAAATCGCAGCTCCAATAGAGCCTTGATCTTTTTAGGATTCGCCTCAATTCCTCATTGGTTAACAATATATCCGAGAAACATGCCTTCTCGTACTCCGAATATTCATTTGGTGGGATTCAGCTTCATTTGATATTTCTCTAGTTGATCAAAAGTTTGGCCTAAGTCAACTAGATGATCAGCAGCTTTCTTTCTCTTCGTTAGCATGTCATCAACATAAACCTCCATGTTATGACTGATTTTCTCTGCAAACACCTTGTTCATCAACCGATGATAGGTAGCACCTGCATCTTTTAAGTCCAAAAGGCATAACATTATAACAATAAGTTCCCTTCGGGATAATAAAAGAGGTACTCTCCCTATCTTTAGGCTTCATTTTAATCTGGTTATAACCAAAATAAGCATCCATGAAACTTAATATTTCGTGCCCCAAGGTAGCATCCACCAGTTGATCAATTTGGGGCAAAGGAAAATGATCCTTCGGGCATGCCCTGTTAAGGTCGGTGAAGTCTACACACATCCTCCACTTGTTATTTTTCTTCTTTGCCATCACACATTTGCTAGCCAGTCAGGATATTTGACATCGTCAATGAAAAAGGCTTTTTGTAGCTTCTCTACTTCCTCCTGTATAGCTTGGTTTTTCTCAGGATTGAACACTCTTCTTCGCTGCTTTTCTAGCTTGATTTCCTTGTTCACATCGAGCTCGTGACACAAGAAATTCGGATCTATTCCTGGCATGTCTTCATGACTCCACGCAAAAGTATGCTTTCTTCGCCTTAGAAATGCAATCAATTCTTGTTTGATTGATTCATCCAAGGATGCACGAATTTGCGTTATTCGTTCTGGATGCTCGTCATCCAAAATGACATTCTCAGTAGCCTCCATGACCTGTCCTTTCACGAGTTGGGACTCATCTCTAGGGTTTAATGTTTCAATCTCTGCATCTTCCATTTGGTAGGTAGTAGTCTTCTTTCTAGATTCTTCATGCGCCTCCTGCTCGGTAGATGAATAGTAGCATTCCCGAGCTACTTTCTGGTTGCCTTTCACCACTCCTACTCCAAAACTGGTTGGGAATTTTAAACATTGATGTAGAGTAGATGGTACCACTTCGAATTTTTTTAGTCCTACCCTTCCCATGATGATGTTGTAAGCTGATTGGATGTTTTTATCCATTACGAAGAAGCGTACTCTTTCCGTTCGATAAGCAGGCCATGTACCAATAAGCATATCCAACTTGATCGTCCCAAGTGGAAAAACCTTTTTTTCAGTAAAACCAAGGAGGGGTCTATGATATGGCTCTAACTGGGATAACTTCAAATTCAAACTATCAAAGCATGGATAGAACATGATATCTGCTGAGCTACCATTATCCACCAATACTCGTGAAATCACCACTTCTTTCATTCTCATCTTGATCACCAATGGGTCATCATGAGGATATAGTACACCTGCCAAGTCGTTCTTAGAGAAACCAATGACAATTTTATCCTTATTCACCTTCCTCGGGCGATCGTCTTCAGCCAGATTTATTCGCTGAATGTGCGAGCAAGCTTGAGCCTCGTTGAGGTAAGCTTTTCTCTCAGCAGTCATATCTCTGCCTCCTCCATCTCCACCTATAATGATATTACATGCAAATGATCCAAAATGGATAGAGAATACCTCACATTTTGGTTATTTTGGTCTTTTGGGGAGATCGGGGTTATCTTGGTCATCATTCGAGTCTTCTTCATGACTTCTCTTCTTTTAGTCGATAAGGAGATATAGACCTCTGCCTTGCTCGGTCATTGCTCTTTCCACCATTTCGACGATCAACATACTTGTCCAGCTTTCCTCGTCTAATGAGTGCTTTAATTTCATTCTGAAGAGCTATGCAATTTTTGGTCGTGTGACTATGGTCTTTATGGAACTCAAAATATTTGGACTTATTCCTCTTGTCAAGATCTGCCTTCATTTTCTCTAGCCCGTTCAGCTCCTCGTTGTTATTGATCTCTTCCAGAATGTGGTTTATATCTACTTTCAAAGGAGTATAATTTCCAAATTTCTTCAATTGTTCCAATGCTTGCTTTGCTTTTAACTACCTGTTACCACCATTGCTCTTCTGCTCCTTGTTCTCAGCCTTATCAACATCAACCTTGGTCTCTTTGGTGTCCATATTCTTCTTCGCATCCATAGCTTCCTCGAAATTCATAATCTTGGCTTCCTTTGCCATTAGTTCTCCCATGGTTCTAGGCGGATCTTTGGCTAGAGTGTAGTATAATTTATCTGGCAACAGTCCACTCATCAGAGCAGTAATTGCTATCTTCTCCTCGTAATTAATTAACTCGAGCTTCTCATTATTGAAACGAGTAATATAATCCCTGGTGCTCTCACCTGCCTTCTGTATAACACTTAGCAAGTGTGCTACTCGTTTGACTGGCTTTGCTCCAAAACAAAAATTTCCAATAAAGAGTTCTGCTAGCTGAAAGAAAGTCGCAATTTTCCCCCGAGGAAGGTTATTGTACCACATCTGAGCAGATCCGGTAAGGGTTCCTGAAAATGCCCTGCATCGCATCTCGTCTGGAACAACATAGATATCAGCAGCTGCCTAGCATTGTTCTATATGGAGAAAAGGATCAGTTTTTCCATCATATTTTGGTGTTACTACCGGGGCTTTGAATTTTGACGGTGTGGGAAAGTCCACAATCTCTTGTATGAACGGTGTTCCTCGGACAAAAGTCCTTTGTAGAGGATTTCTGGTTTTAGCCATCTCCCCTAATCTATCCTCCAACCTTTTAATTGAGCCCTTCCATGCATCATTTTCTTCCCCGACCCTATAGGTTCGAGCAACTGATCGTGTTGAATTTGCCTCTTGGGATCTTTCATGACGAGCAACTGGTCGTGATTAGGCAAAGTCTTCCTTTAAATCAGATGGTCATTAAGAGTTCCTCGACATAGTCCTAGGGGGACTTCTATTCCTCCTAGGACCCAAACGATCAAAAGGAGAGACTCTACTCAAGCTTTCAAGAGCACTTGTCCTTTCTGGAGATAGAGTGATGTTTTATTGAGTGTTTGTAGCTCGTACTGAGGAAGTCCATCCAGGCTGATAAGAAGGATCGTTGGATCTCTTAGTACGATATGAATTGGTGCGTCTAGACTGAGATTCCTCTGGGAATAACGTTTGTTTGTTTCGCGAAGAGAGTAAACGAGTATTTCTCTAAACGCTTTGTTGTCCTGATTGGGCTTGCACTCCACTATGAACGGTTTATATGAGTTGACGCATGGTTTCTTGCATGGCTATTTGCCCTTGGGCCAAATTAGCCATTATACCAGCCAGATCTTGAACATTTGGAGGAGTAGATGGAGGATTTGGAGGGATCCCAGCGTTTCGATTGCTGGATTCAGGATGATCAGCCATCGGTGATGAATTGTTTTGGTGAAAAACGATAATTACTGTCGTCTCCCATAGACGGCGCCAATCTGTTGATGTAAAAAATTAGATTTGACCTAATTATAATAATCACAACTAAAAAGAATAAAGAAATAGTAGACAATAGATTTTGAAAGTGGTTCAGCCTTGCAAGAATGACCTACGTCCACTGTTTTTATTATTGCGGACGGTTTGTTTGGAATTCTCGAGGAATCGTTTGCTCAAGAAATTCCGTTCCCCCTCCAATGAGGAGGTTATAATGTATTTATAGCCTTGAGGCTGTACAAATGAAAGGACAATGCGCTGTTATCTAGTAACATGTACATCTGTATGATAATAAATGAGCATTTAATGCACAGTCGTCTCCTTGATTATACTGATTAGAATGCTATGTTGTTCGGACCGCCTAAGTAGCTCGGACCGCTTAAGCTGCTCGGACTGCCTAAGTAGCTCGACACGCTCGAGCTGCTCGGGGTCCTTGAGTTCCTCGCGGCTTCTTAGTTTCTCGGTGATCTTGAGTTGCTCGATAGGAGTATACATAATTGCCACGCTGGCAGACACGTGTCTGTAAGTGAATGGTCCATGTCAGCAGACTAAACTTGGTATCAACAGTGACTTTTAGTATTAATATAATTATGAAGCACATAATGGAGAATTATTTAAAATAATTCTAATTTAAAATAATTCTAACACTTCTTTCCACGATTTATTTTTATTGAAAAAAACCACTCAAATCTACACTTGAATCACCAACTAATGAGATGAACCTAAACACAAATCCTAAGAAACAAAGCTCCTCACTATCATAAATAAAAAGTTATCACACCTTTATAGATTTCACGAAACAAAAGAAGTAAAAAAAAGGAATTCATCTTGAACAAGAAATATAAAATCTTTTTGGTTGGGGAGTAGCACTGCATAAAAAGAATAAAAATTATTAATATAAGATAACCCCCCAAAAATACCAAACAATACATGACAAATATGGAGAGATGTGATATAAGGAGTGATGTGAGAGATAAAGTGAGGGTGAATAAACAATACCTAGGAGAGAGAGGGAGAGCTTCAATGCACTAAGGCCATGTTCAATGGGAGAGGCTAAAAAAAAGTAAAATTAGACGGTATGGTTTCCATATTTTTTATTAAACTTGTAGTGGGATTGTTTAAGTTGTAGTGTAAAAAGGCTTGGACAGCTAAGTGTTGACTGCCCAGGGGCGGGGCCCACACTGGATTAGAGGTTTATGCCCTTAGAGGAAAAATATATATTTTTTAATGGAACTAGGCAGACTAGATTTTGACCGCCCACAGTTTGGATGGACAACAGTTTACCGCCCAGATATCCCCCACCCCCACCCCCACCGACATTGTGTTATTGGGATGTAAATATACATGGCCGATTTTCTTTCTTCCAAATGTGCATTGTTTCCTACCCATTATGGGTGGAAACAATACAAGACTAAGCATTTAGCTTGACTATTGGATATGGCTTAAGAGAAAGAAGGTACCGTCCTATTTCTTGAGCCTTATGCTCTCTTTACTACACATGAGATCGATGGGCTGCTTTAACTTTAATGAGATAACTCATCATATTGCCACCAAAGCAATCCTCTCCCATTTTCACGCTCTTGAACCACCAGATATAAAAGAGTGCTGCTAGGCTTACCGACCATTAGCACACACTTAGTACACATTGGTAGGTGGCACTCTTTTATGGGATGCTTGTTTTTCTTTTTGAGAAAATGTGGTATAGTTTTAATAAGGTTTTTTATTTTAGAAAAAAATGTTCTAATAGAAAAAAATATTTTTCACAAATTAGAAAAAAATATATTGTTAAAAAATACTATTTTAATATAACAAAAAACTGTTTAAAAAAATAAAACTTAGTTTAGTATAAATAAAAAAAACTTTTTTTTACATTTTTAAACAGTTTTAATAAATAAAAAAAATTGGTTTAAATATTGTAAAATTAAAATAAAAATTAAGTTTAAAAATAAAGGGTGCCGCTGGCGCGGACCTTTAAAAATAAGGCAATATTGGGTAAATGGGTGTTTGCAGGACTAAATTATTTAAAAATAATTTTAAAAAAACAAGTTTAAAAATAAGGGGTGCCTCTGGTGCGGATCATTAAAAACAAGAGAATATTGGGTAAATGGTTGTTTGAAGGACTAAATGAGTTAAAAATAATTTTAAAAAATTAAGTTTAAAAATAAGGAGTGTCGCTGGCGCGGACCTTTAAAAGTAAGAGAATATGTGATAAATGGGTGTTTGAGGGACTATATGAGTTAAAAATAATTTTAAAAAATTAAGTTTAAAAATAAGAGGTGCCGTTGGCACGGACCTTTAAAAAAAAGAGAATATTGAGTAAATGAGTGTTTGAAGGACTAAATGAGTTAAAAATAATTTTAAAAAAAAAGCAAAAGAATAATAGTAGACAACCCGAGAGATAGTGTCGGGCTAATTAAAAAAAATTAAGTTTAAAAATAATGGGTGCCGCTGGTGCGGCCTGTAAAAATAAGAGAATATTCGGTAAATGAATGTTTAAGGGACTAAATGAGTTAAAACTAATTTTTTTTTTAAAAAAAAGTAATAACAAAAACAAAATTAGTATTTTAATATATATATATATATATATATATATATATATATATATATATATATATATATATATATATATATATATATATATATATATATATATATGTATATATTATATTTATATTTATCTCATTTCACATCATCTTAGCATTTTTTTTTTCTAAGCAAAAGATGTGTTTTTTTGCTTTGTTAGTGTTGTCCACCTAGGCACCCTGTGCTAAGTATGTACTTGGGGCCTGGTAGAGCAGCATTATTCGATATAAAACTCAACTTTAATTTAACCCACTAGTTAAAAGAAGAACAAAAGCCCCTCCTCGAGTGCGAGAGAGATAGGTTATTTCGTAAGTGATGCGCACTTATTTATTTTCAAATATTTCAAGTGTTTCATAATGAAGTGATGTCGCCTTTTTTTCATTAAGTTAAACTTTTTTGACAAATTACCTAAGCTTATCCTAGAGTTTGTAATAAATTTTTTTACACCATAAATATTTTATATTTGTACATGCATATTTTTTTCAAAAACAATGTGGTGAGTTATGACCCCCCAAAGCCCCACATACCTCCGTCCCTAGATTCAATGATCTTTATAAAACCTTATTTTAACAAAACTCTTTGTAATCATAACAGGTGGAATATAAAATGGTAGCAAATGGTGCACTAGTTGACGCGTTTTAATGATCATTACTCTATTTTTTTATAATTTTTCATAACAGGGGTAAATTTTGTGTGTGTGTATCATTACTCTAATTTTTTATATTCAATTGGTTGGTAAAACATAGAAATATATTAGGCAAACAACTGAAGATAGACGAGTAGAAGATAATTTAAATAATTATTTCGTTCATGTGAAGGTTTGTTGCCATAAAAAACAAATAGTTCATATAATATACTGCATATCTATGTTATGCTTGAAAAATAGCAAATGGGAGGTGACATTATTAGACAGAGTTAAACAACGATAATATAATTGTTTACTCACTAGAAATGATATCATAAATGTATGTAATAGCTATGTATTAACTTCTAAAATCTTTGTAATTTCTTACTTCTTCATGCCAAAATGTTAAATATACTTATGTGTGTGTGCAAAAGAGAGAGAGAGAGAGAGAGAGAGAGAGAGAGTTCCTTGAGTGTTATAGAAATGTTCAATTACGTATATACAGTTTTGTAAAATATGGAGATGAAACAACAGTGTGCATTTTAGGCTTGTGAGTCTTATAGAATTAAACCATTATGTATCCTCTTTTGCTACTATACAAGGGATGGACTCACTTTCATATATCCTAAATTTTGAAGGAGTGCCAAGCTTTTCATATTCCAATATGAACCTCACTTTAAAATCTATTTTTTTTAATTAAAACCTCACAAATTAAGGTTAAGAGGGTAAGTAATGAATAAAGTAGTCGTCAGTAGTGGCGGAGCCCCATAAGGACCAAGGGGGGCGGCGGCCCCGGTTGAAGTTTAAAATATATATATATATATATATATATATATATATATATATATATATATATATGGGTTTTCAAGTATTATTTTTATGTACTTATATATTTTTTGTATGTGGTAGAAATTTTATGTATGTGGAGTTGTGTAGTTTAGTTGTTTGTATGTGGAGTAGTTCAATTTAATTTTTGATATGTATGTGTAGTTTAATTTGAAGTTGTTCAATGTTCAATTTAAATAGAGGCACATACCAAATAGTCCCTCGAACTTTTTTTAATACACGTTTAGTCCAAACCTTTTTATTTTGTACCAAAATGGCACAAAATAAAAGACTTGGACTAAATATGTATTAAAAATTATTTGATGGACTTTTTGGTATTTGATCCATTTAAAATATGTGGTGGTATATGTAGTCTGAAATATGTGGTATTTTTTAAATAGGAAGTCCTGGAGAAATTATTAGATATTGTTAATAATGATTGAAAGTAATTGTTTGAGCATTATAAAGCTATAATTTGTTTAAAATCAGAAATAACCCAAAAAAAATCGCCTCAGGGGCTCCCGCCCCCGAACCCCAACAACATTCGAAACTTTCGCATATGTAATTTTGAACCGATTTAGTCCCGGTTGAATTGTAATCTTGGATCCGCCACTGATCGTCAAGAATGCAAAATGATCTAACAGTCTTCAACTTAGACTCTCCAACATTAAATATTTTCTAATTAACACCCTCACTTTATATACTCACATAACCTATAAATGTGGAATAATGTAATTAAGCTATAACTTTAATGGTTCCCACTTCCCCCCACTACTATCTTTTTCCAACTTCATCCATCTATTACTAATATTTAAAATCTTCATTGAATTTCATACTAATTTTGTTTCCACTTCCCGGCACACACACACACACACACACACACACACATAGATAGATAGAGAGAGAGAGAGAGAATTTACCTTATAACTTCATGGGTGGATAATCAAACCTTAGGCTTTAACACATCTTATGTGCTAATGTTGAATAGTGTTTGGTTGTGTATTATAAAAAAAAAATCTCT
The DNA here is from genome assembly GCA_949130495.1 of Sambucus nigra. Classification (NCBI taxonomy): domain Eukaryota; kingdom Viridiplantae; phylum Streptophyta; class Magnoliopsida; order Dipsacales; family Adoxaceae; genus Sambucus; species Sambucus nigra. Next base: position 674,736,468 of record OX422212.1, read on the forward strand.
ATTTGTCATCAAATTTTCATTAAAAAAACGTTATGAAGAGATTACCTTTTTTTACCAAACTAAAATATTAAATTAAAAACTACTTAAGCAAATACAAGTAAGTATCATCTTCGTCCACATATCGATCAAGCTCATTACAAAAAATATCAAGACAAATGGCTCGGTACATAAAATTCAGAGTTGAACTAAAACAAACATCTTGAGTCGGATTTACAAATGCATAAGATCAAAAAATATCTGCAACTCCATTACAATCCCGATAGAAAAAAAAAAGAATATGTAAACTCTAACAAACCATGTTATCAGCTCAATGCAGTCATTGAGCATTTTCTAAAGGTACCTGATTGAAGAGTGATGCATGTAACGCATATCATAGTTGGGCATATAATATGTTTCAATATGAATACGACGTACCCTTTCAATCTAGGAAGTTTTAATCCATCTCTTATAGCCCACAATTCAGCTTTATCATTATTTTAACTCGCAATTTTCTAGAATACCCACACATGAGTTAACCATTAGTGTTATGCCTCACTCCTCCAATACCAACATTAAAAGTTGATAGGTTAGAAGATTCATCACTGTTAAGTTTGTAAAAAAAAGAGGGAGGTTTCCATTATGGCATATAAACCAAACTAAAGATTTAGCTTCTCGATTACAAGGTAATTGCGGAATTCTTTGCCATCGAATATGTGGAAAAAAACAGGTATATTTATATAATTATATATCCAATAATATGTAGACTTGATTGAGAAATTACCTATTTTCTCGGGAGATCACATATGGGTGTCATATCAATAAACATAAGGCCAAGGAATACAAAGTATTTTTGTAATAATTATTGTAAGTTTTTATATATTCCAAGTAGATGTATTAATTGAGATTGCCTATTTTAAAACATCAAAAAGATGTTACAAAAAAGAATCTTTATTTATTTAATTGTCATAACGTAAACGTTACCAAACAATGCTAGAGAAATTACTAATTTTGAAACATAAAAATGGTGGGCACTTGAACTTTTTTTTTTGATAAATAAATTTATTAGAAACCAACCGCTAAGGGAGCGGAACCCGTATACAGGAAGTATACAAAGCAGGAAACCTGCAGAGGAGCAAAAGAAAGGGGTAAAAAAATTGCCCCACAGGCCGGGACACCAAAGACTATAAAGAAGAATAAAGCTCCTCAATGAACTCGAGAAAATCCCGAGTAGAAACAACAAGTCTCCCCTTATACCAGGAAAGAAGAGTGCGAAAAAGGAATAATAAAGTCTAGAAGGCGTAGTCTAGAAGTCAAATTGTTATTATTATTATTATTATTATTATTATTATTATTATTATTATTATTATTATTATTATTATTATTATTACTATATTTTGTCTTAAAGTGTAAATTTTATTTTATCTAAAGTGATGTTATGTTTTAAAATCATATTATATTTTAAAGGAGAAAAGGGTATTTTGGTCTTTGTATGTTAAATATATAGATAGGGTGTGGGAGAAGAACTTAAGGGTGTGGGGATAGCCACACCCTTTTAAATGTGTTAGTTGTACTAGTGCTAATAAATCGTCAATTGCAAATACTTACTATTTGGAAAATTCTATATGTACATAGGATTCTTACATAATCATATAGACTTATGTTTCGAGTTTGTATTGGTCCAATCTTGAGTAGACCCAAGACTCGGATCAATACGAACATTACACATCAGTTTGTAGATACGATTCTCTACAAATTCTACATACAAATAGAACTGCTTCTTACAATTTATATGAATTTTTTTTCTATTTACATATAGGCAAAAGAAAACGGTGATGAGTTTAATGCATCACTAGTAGATGTGTGCATCAGAACCTCTGCGGCACCAACTTAAATTCCTGCTCATTGGTTTGGAGGTTTAGGTCACCGGGAATTCAACCTTGTCGACGGTGCTATTGCTGACAATAACTGGGTAACAATTTGGTTAACTTATCGTTTCATTGTTTCTATAATGGAAATGAAAAAAAATATTAGCTTGAGTGTATTTTGATTAAGACCATCGATTTTAAGTTCACAACGTTACAAATGAATTCCATGTAAAAAGTCCAAAAAATAATAACGTTGATGTGGTTTATAACAAGTTGAAAATCCAATGACAAAATGATCTAATATTTATTTTTATAAAATTTTAATATTGGATTAATTGCATTTAAGCCCCTTGAACTATACCCTCCCCAACACATTCCTAACTTTAAAAAAGGCAATAAATTTCCCCCTACTGTCTAACTCCATCAACTTTTGGCGGGAACAGTTATGCACGTGTGGATCATGTGCTTTTTTAAAGTATAATTCTGGTAATTTTAACCTTTAAACATATTTTCTTAAAATACCTAAAACCTCACTCATTTTTATTTTCCGTCTTCTCTCTCTCTCTCTCTCACACACACACATACACATTCCCCCCAGCCATTCACCCACTCCGATCTGCCCCCCCCCCCCACCACCACCACACACCACCACACACCTACCCTGATCTGCTACCTACCCCCCCGTGACCCTCGACCCGATCTGCCCCCTTCCGCCCACCGGACCCACTAGTCCAGCCTCCCGCCACTGCAAACCTGCTACCCCACCCTAAACCCCACCCCGCTCTGATAAAACCTCTCCCCACGCATCCACCCACCTCTGCTTTATTTTGGAGATTTGTTTTCGAATGTGGGTTTTTTTGGAGATTCATTGTGGAGGTTATATTTTATTCGAGGTTTGAAAATATGCAAGAATTGGGTGATTTCTTTTGAATGTTTGTAATTAATTTGGGGCTTTTTTAAGGATTTCTTTTGGAGGTTTGTAAATATGTGTGGGTTATTTCTTTTATATATTTCAAATTTGTGTGACCCACCCTAGTTCGTCCTAACGGTCAGTGGCTTACTCAGGGCTGTGTGGTTAGGCGCACGGTCGTGGGTTCGATTCCTCACAAGGGTATGCCAGTATTTAAGCGGGGCTCGTGTGTGAGGTGGCTCATGCGCAGTGTCCCCCTATTTAGCTTGCAGGAGGGAGTCCAAATGGCTCGTTCGTGTGGAGGTTCAGGGTTATAAAAAAAACAAATTGTGTGGATTAATTTTTATGCATTTTATAATTTTATTGGAGGTAGGGAAATATGTATTTTCTTTATTTATTTTTTCTTTTTTTTATCTTGTTATTATAAAGTTATCTTTTATTGGAAATTTGTTATTATTCAGATTTTCAAAAAAAAAATATGTATTTTTATGCATATATATATATATATATATATATATATTCCTCTTTTATCTATTTTCTGTTTTTCTTTAAAATATTTTTCCTATTTTTTGGCGACTTTAAGAATTTTAATTGTTTACAAATTTCCATAATTTTAAATATCTTTTTCGTATTTCAATGTATTTTTCAGTAATTATTAAAATATATTTTCTAAATTATTTCTATTAGAATCTTGCAGAGTTTAAATATATATTTTTTTTATTTTTCAAAATTTTTTAATACATAATAGTATTTTCTTTTTTCTTATAAATATTTTTCCTTTTTTTAATCTTTTTCTTGATAATTTTCAAAATTTCAATTATTTAAGAATTTCCATATTTTTAAATGTCTTCTTGTATGTCAATGTATTTTTCAGTAATTATTTTAAATATATTTTCTGAACTTTTTTTTTTAGAATTTTTCAGATTTGAAATATGTTTTGATATTTTTCAGAATTTTTAAATATATATTCGTATTTTCCAAATGTGTTAAAAAAATTGTAAGTTTTTTCCAAGGTTTTGGATATTTTTAAAATACTTTTTTTAAATTTTTAGATGTTTTTGTGGTTTATTAAATGTTATTGATGTTATTTTAAAATATTTTTGCTGTTATTTTAAAAGTTATTGCTGGATATAATTTCTTTTTGTTGGAATAATTTTTCCGTAGATTATACTTTTAAAATATAAAATATTTTTATGTGATTTCTTAATTTTTAAATGTTTTTACTGTTATTTAAATATTTTGTTTCAAAAACAATTAGGTTTGGACAAAACTGCTCTTACGTAAATTCATATGTCAAGCACATGACTAATGGTTCCTGCTAAAAGTTGACGGAATCAGACGGTCGGAGATATATTGTAGTCTTTTTTAAAGTTAGGAAGGGGAATTGGAAAAAAGTTAGAATTGAAGGTGAAGTGTTGGGTTGGGTGGGGGGGGGGGGGGGGAGGGGTAGGTCAAGGGGCTTAAGTTTAATTCACCCTTTAACTTTTGTATCTTTTAGGATAACGATACGGCGTAAATATTCCGTATTTCAACCGTTAACGTACGCGTTATTAGCCCCCTCGGGTACCTTAATTCCTATATTTATGCTTGATAATCAGAAAACCTCCATTTTATATGTTCACGTGCTATATAAGGTATATTTGGGCTTTTGTAGGGATTACAGGTGCAAAGTATGAAGTTGGATGCATTCCGGTGAAGTTTCGTACAAATCTGCACGCGTAAGGGCATTTTAGTCAATTCACAATTTGGTAAATTGTCCCAATGTCTTCATGGAAGTTGTACCCCTTTGAACAAGCTTCGCGTGGCCGCAAACGGTGCGCGATTCCGAGTCCGAACGAAGAAGTTACGAGACTTTTAGCGGAAGAGGATTCCAACGAAACCAAAACCAGGAAGCCAAATCGATTCGGCTCCAAGCCAAATCGATTCGGCCCCCTAGCCAAATCGATTCGGACATTTTCCAAATTGATTCGGCTTGGACCAGTAGCCAATATCTCGGGAGCCAAATCGATTCGGCCCATCAGATATTTGGCAATTTTCCTTTTTATTTACAATTTTGCCATGGGATATTTTGTATTTAACCCTTATCTCTTCATTTTGAAGAGAGGATCTTAGATACTTTCATTTTTGCTACATTTAGGGCTTTTATAATTGGGAGCTAAACCTTATCCCTCTTGCTTTGGATGGTTGTACTCTTTGTTTTGTAAGTTGTACCTTAACCTTTTCTTCCTTAATATAGTTATTTTAGTTGTTTTCCTTGCTTTCTTTCCATTTTCCATGCCTAGATAAGTTTATTTATTGTTATTTATTTCTTTTATAGTGTAATATTAGTGTAAATTAGTTTATTTCCATGATTTGTCCGTAGATAAATAGGCTCGGGATTGTGTTCCGCCATTTTTGGGTTTAGAACCTCGAAAGTTAGGTTTTCGTGTGAAATTGCATTTAATTGAACCCACTTGTATTAAAGCGGATTATTATGCGTTTATCTTTCTTTGTCACGCAACGTTAGAGTTTAGAGCGACAATCCGAATTTAATCCGCATGTGAACATTTTTTATTAAATATTTATTCAAGCAATTTTGGGTTAAATTCCTTATTGCGTGAAGTTTATACTTAATTAAAATGCTCGGTTAAATGGCTTTGGATCCGGAATTCTAATTAGCAGTTGTTTAGCCTGTGAATGTGTGTATGCGATCCAGATCCTCGCTTTCCTTTAATTTAGCGTTAGCTTTTCTTTTCTTTTATCACCATTTCCAACCTATCATCTTTTACATTTTTATTCTTGAAGTTTTAAAGCAATTAAAATCTAAAATTCAATCACTCCCTGTGGATTTCTTACGATACCTGACTTACCACTGTGCTTGCTTATCAGGTCTAGTTGTAGTTTAGGTTTTTGTATTGAGTAGGCAAAACGAAAACAACGGTTAGCGTACCTACGCGACGCTACTTTTCGCGCTCGATCAAAATGGCGCCGTTGCCGGGGAGTGTGTTTTAGATAGTAATTGTTTTTTTTTATTTCGTAGTATTTTTCCTTTTGTATTTGTATTCTTTGTTTTAACCTTTTTTGCATGATAGAATATTTGAGCGCTAAGAAACGTTGATTCGCGGTTGCTCACTTTCTTGCTCGGATTCTCCATCTATAAACAACGAGGTAATCATGTCCTACTATTATAGTTATTGCGGTCATTCTAATGATTCTTACTTTGGGGATTGTTTTCAAGTTTTCCATTTTGAAGATTTTCTTGAGTTTGAAAGACTTGAAAACATTTATCGGAATGAAAATCGTTATTGGGAGCTTGAGTTGGATTCATTATTCGAATCCAATGACGATTCTTATTTCGATACTTTCGAAGACGAGTTTCAACCAAATGAGGAGTCCGAGGCTCTTGAGCCGAGGAAGCTTACTTTGGAAGAAACATTTCTTCTTTACTCCCAAGGTTTGGAAGGCCTAAATGATGTCGGAATGATACTTGGAGCACTTTACGATGAGATGAATTCTTATGCACAAAATAACGAGGAGGTGGAAACTTGTGTTTCACCTCAATTTTTCAAATAATTTCTCATCGAATGTGAATCTCTCTCCCCTGAAATTCAATCTCCTTCCGACGATATGTTGACGGAGATTGAATTTATTTCATTACCATATACATTTTTCGTCATTGAACCATTAGAATTACCGGTTGATTCCTATGAGTCGGTAGGAACTTTTAAAACTTCTACACTTTTTGCCGATGAGGACTCTTTACCGGACTTGTTTTCGATGGATGTTATCCCCATGTGTGCACCATCTCCCATTCCATTTGAAAAATCTTTCGGAGATGAGTCGATTTTTCTTGGACCTCAAGTGTACCTTTCCCCCATAGTATCCAAATCACCCATCGTCCGCCCAAAATTTCAAATTGGCGATGGTTCATTTCGTACGCCTTACACATGCCTTCCGTTTTTCAAACGGAATTCATATCTTTCGGGAGGCATGTTCACTTTGGAGGGTCCACCGTTTATCTTTCAAAGTCAAATTCCTTTTTGGGTGGACCCTCAACTATTTATACTTCTAGTGTATAGTTAGTGTGTAGTCTAAATAGTAGGTTGTAAATAGTTAGCTTTTTAATTTTCTTTCTTTCCTATTTTTCTTTCCTTTTAATTTAGTCTAGTGTAAGTAGTCAACTTTTTGTAATTTGTTTTTTCTATGCTTGGTACTAACTTGTTTTGTATATTTCATTGGACTCATGCTTATGGTCATCGCTCCAATTTTGGGTAATATCGTTTTTTTCCTCTCTTTGTGTTGTGTTCTTAATGCGTATTGAGGACAATGCAACATTTAAGTTAGGGGGTGCAGGATATTTTATCCATTTCTTTGTTTTGTCCATGGATTTTCTCACATTTAGTTACTAAGTATGCCTTTTTGTGAAAAATTTGAAAATTTTCAAAAATATTTTCTTTCTTTTTTCTCCTTTGTTGGGCATTTTGCCTTGTTTTTGATGATAAATTTTAATAATTTCCCGATCCGATTGACAACTCAATGATGCATGTTCTCGATTTTAGAAATTATTAGACTTTAGTCCTCAAAACATTGATATTGTGAATAACTTCATGAATTAAACTTTATCCCATGAGCATATGCACTTTCCTTGTTATATTGATTTGGTTTAAGATTTTTATAACTCGGTAATCTTTTGTTGCATTGTATATACTTACACCGAGTAAGCTTTGTACCTTTCGTCGTTTGTGAGTGTTATACACTATTGTTTCCTCTTTGAAAACGTTGAATTCGTTGGTAATCTCTCTATTCTTTCATTTGACCATTCATTAATTGAGTTCATACTTGAAATGTATTACTTGAGAATGATTTTCATATATTGTTTTTACTCGAGAATTGTGTAAACTTTGTGAAATGATCATAGGCCATATTTGTTATATCACCCATATTAGCCTTGACCTCACCCTTATATGTTTAGCCTCGTTAACCCCTTTGAGCCTAAATATAGCCCTTCGTTTCATAACCCCATTCCCATAACCAACTCCAAACTGGAGTTTTAGCCCATACATACACTTTTCATACCTTTGTTTGGAATGTTACTTGGGATTGAATGATGTTGTTATGATGTCGGTTGCAATTTAGGCATATGAAAGTTTGAAAAGTAAAGAAAAGAAAAGGGATGTGAAAAAAAAAGTGAAGAAAAAGAGAAAGCAAAAAGCAAAAGAAAACAAAAGAAAAAAATGATAAAAAGAAGAAAAGAAAGAAAAGAGAAAGTTGTATATTGTGTATAGTTCAATAATCTTTGATTACTCTCTAATTGTTATATCTAATGCTTGTTTGGAACTTATTTTCCAATTTTTGATATTTCCCGCATTTTTCCATTATCCTGAGTTTTCATCCCGAACACTTTGAATCCGTACATACATTCATTCATTTCGTACCCTAGCCTAGCCTACATTACAACCCTATTACAAGTCCTATGTGATCTTAGGTTGATGTAATTCAAAGGTTTAAATAGTTTTGATAATCTGTGAAAATGCATTTCGTCTCTTTTAATGTGCGGTATCTTTCATTAAGATTACAGTTTTTCAATTTATATACAGTGTTCTTCATTTGTGACATGTGTGCGGCCTAGTTTCCATTTACATTTATTCTTTATGTCCGCATGTCCCGTGTATTACCTCCCTTTTCATAGTGAATTCATTTGTTGAGCGCAATGCCCGTGAGGATTGGATATATGCATGCTTTTATGTTTATCCGGTTTATTTAAGTTTTTACCAAATCATATTTTTCATCTTCTTTCCCCCCACCCACTTTTAAAGTTTCAATTCTATGAAGTGCATTCAACATGTTAATAACAACGGACTTTAGATTGAATTCGTTCAATATGCTAATAATGCGTTTGAAATCTTTTTCATTATTATTGAGTTTGTAGCATGTTGGGTTGGGCATATTTTGAGGAAACTATATGATGTTTGTGGGTTTCATCCCTGAAAACCCTCACGAGACGACACTCGTCCACTAGGGTAACCTAGGAGTTTAACGGCTTATTGCATACGCTAAATGCAATCGTTCGCCCACGAAAGTGGCCTTATATTTTTATTGCTTTTTTCATCCCATTTTGCTCTTGTTTCCTGCTTTGGTTTACTTGTAGTTCTTGTTGTTTCCTATTTCATTGCTAGGGACTAGCAATGAGTAAGTTAGGGGGTGTGATACGGAGTAAATATTCCGTATTTCATCCGTTAACATACGCGTTATTAGCCCCCTCGGGTACCTTAATTCCTATATTTATGCTTGATAATCGGAAATCCTCCATTTTATATGTTAACATGCTATATGAGGTATATTTGGGCTTTTATAGGGATTACAGGTGCTAAGTATGAAGTTGGATGCATTTCGGTGAAGTTTCGTACAAATCTGCACGCGTAAGGGCATTTTAGTCAATTCACAATTTAGGAAATTGTCCCAATGTCTTCATGGAAGTTGTATCCCTCTAAACAAGCTTCGTGTGGCCGCAAACGGTGCGCGATTCCGAGTCCGAACGAAGAAGTTACGAGACTTTTAGCGGAAGAGGATTCCAAAGAAACCAAAACCAGGAAGCCAAATCGATTCGGCTCCAAGCCAAATCGATTCGGCTTGGACCAGTAGCCAATATCTGTGGCAATTTTCCTTTTTATTTACAATTTTGCCATGGGATATTTTGTATTTAACCCTTATCTCTTCATTTTGAAGAGAGGATCTTAGATACTTTCATTTTTGCTACATTTAGGGCTTTTATAATTGGGAGATAAACCTTATCCCTCTTGCTTTGGATGGTTGTACTCTTTGTTTTGTAAGTTGTACCTTAACCTTTTCTTCCTTAATATAGTTATTTTAATTGTTTTCCTTGCTTTCTTTCCATTTTCCATGCCTAGATAAGTTTATTTATTGTTATTTATTGCTTTTATAGTGTAATATTAGTGTAAATTAGTTTATTTCCATGATTTGTCCGTAGATAAATAGGTTCGGGATTGTGTTCCGCCATTTACGGGTTTAGAACCTCGAAAGTTAGGTTTTCGTGTGAAATTGCATTTAATTGAAACCACGTGTATTAAAGCGGATTATTATGCGTTTATCTTTCTTTGTCACGCAACGTTAGAGTTTAGAGCGACAATCCGAATTTAATCCGCATGTGAACATTTTTATTAAATGTTTGTTCAAGCAACTTTGGGTTAAATTCCTTATTGCGTGAAGTTTATACTTAATTAAAATGCTCGGTTAAATGGCTTTGGATCCGGAATTCTAATTAGCAGTTGTTTAGCCTGTGAATGTGTGTATGCGATCCAGATCCTCGCTTTCCTTTAATTTAGCGTTAACTTTTCTTTTCTTTTATCACCATTTCCAACCTATCATCTTTTACACTTTTATTCTTGAAGTTTTAAAGCAATTAAAATCTAAAATTCAATCACTCCCTGTGGATTTCTTACGATACCTGACTTACCATTGTGCTTGCTTGTCAAGTGTAGTTGTAGTTTAGCTTTTTGTATTGAGTAGGCGAAACGAAAATAACGATTAGCGTACCTACGCGACGCTACTTTTCGCGCTCGGTCAGATAATAAGCAGTTGCAATTTTCATGTTCAAAGGAGAAAAAATATTTTTGTAATTCACAATTCGTTAATTGTACACAATATGATTTTACCAAAAAAAACTCAATTATAATGTGATGTTTGTAATCATAAATCTTGTAATTTATTATGTTTGATTTTTTCACAAATTGCATTGGTTCCTCATAACACTCTTTTGGGCGGTCCAAAAATAATAATGTTTTTATTTATAATAACTTAAACCAACCCTAGTTTGCCCCAGCAATAAGGGTGGGGGGACTGTGTGGTTAGGCGCACGGTGTTTTTTCGATTCTCCACTAGTGAGTTAGTATTTAAGCGAATTGCGTGTGGGAGGTGGGTCCTGGGCAGTACTACCCCCCCCCCCCCCCCCCCCCCCCGTTTAGCTTGCACGGGAGAGTCGAAAGGGCTCGTTCGTTGCATGGGGGAGTCCAAATATATATATATATATATATATATATATATATATATATATATATATATATATATATATATATATATATATATATATAATAATAATAATAATAATAATAATAATAACTTTAAAAAATCCATGGCACATGATCTAAGATTGAGTTTTGTAAAAATATAATTATTGTATTTTTTAGGTTATTATGTAATTGCATTTTTATTGTTTAACAGAGAAAAAATATATTTGTACCTCAGAGTACATTAATTGTACAAATTGTGATTTAAAAAATAAGATAAATGGTGATGTTAGCTACCAAAATTCTTGTATTTTATTTTGTTTGACTATTTCGAAAACTGTATTGGTTCTATTTTTAAAACATTTGGATATGTGTGCATATAGTCCTGCTCTTGTGCGGATAAGTCCGCATTTTAAGAGTACGAACCGGACATGTGTCACCTGACGGTGAGCCCAAAAAAGAGAGAGTGTGTCAATAATTTCTAGGTCACCGCTAGGTGACACATGTCCGGTCCGCACTCTTAAAATACAAACTAGTCCGCACAAGAGCAGTTCTATATATATACTGAACATTTGTCTATATATATATACAGTACTGCTCTTGTGCGGACTCATCCGCATTTTAAGAGTGCGAACCGATCATGTGTAACTTGGCAATGAACTTATAAATTTTAAGAGTACTTCTTATTTTGAGGCTCAAAACATGTGTCCCCGACACATGTATGAGAGTTCTACATGAGTATCAATATACTATTAAATATATGTCGGAGCTCTATTCTTATATATATATATATATATATTACACTGATTGCCATTAATACTTAACTTATTGAACAGATTATTTTCAGTTTGTCTTTATCATTAAGTTTAAAAGAGTAAGAATTTATCATCTTGTCTATTACGTGTTCAGACACTGATTGCCATTAGAGAAGTTACTAAGGATGTTACAAAAAATTGCAATAATTTCAAAAACATCAAAGCCGGGGACAACCGTACATTACTAGTGCTCTCCCTGGGAACTGGAATTGCACAGGCTGCACGCAAGTATGATGCTGACACGGTTAACAAATGGGGGAAATTTTGGGGTTGGATATATAAAAGGGATTCTAAAAGCTATCCTTTGATTGATTTATTTATGGAATCAAGTTCAGATATGGTTGACTACCACAACCATGTGATTTTTAAAGCCATTGGAAAACAAGACCAATACCTTCGAATCCAAGTAAGTTTTTTTCCTTTCTTTCTTTTTGTTGGGATGTATGATACTTGAAAATAACAATATTATCTTTTATCCAAGTAAGTTTTCATTGTTAGGCCTATATGGTAAAATAGGGTGAGATTGGATTTCTTCCAAACAATCGTAAAAAAATGCGTTTAAATTATATGAAAATATAGGTCAATATGAAATTAGATTACTTTTTTGGTGAGAAAGTGGATGAAAAAAAATCCATGTAATATATGTGAGATTCTTACTTTCCCATAGGAATCCTAATAAATAATTTTTGTGAAGATAAAAGCAACCTTGAAAATATTAAATATAAAAACTACCCATAAAATCTAATACTTATTTTGTGAAGGCATTTTTGTTATATCATTTTGTATTAAATTTGAACTCGAACAAATTTGATTTAGGAATTTCTTCTACTCATGTAATAATTAGTTACAATATAACACACACATATCTACAAAAAAAGTATTATATTTGTTAAATATTAGGAGATATATATTTTAAAAAAATATTAGAGTTTATACATTTATAAATAGTGAACCTTATTATTGTGTATATTGTTGGAATATTTTATATATAGCAAATAATTTAATGTGCGCTCACATATTAAAATAGTAATTATATTTGAGCTTAAATTTAAATTGGGCAAATGAAGTGATCTAATTAGGTAAGCTCAAAAAAATCAACAGTAAGTATGAATTCTGAAATGTGTGGTTCCCCCAAAAGTCACCTATTGGTTACTTAAGAGTTGTGTTACTCAAGTGTAACAACCCTCTCTTTTGAGGTCCTATTTTATATTTAATTTGATAGATATAGTGATTAGATATAAAGATGTTGGTATGTGGAGTAGGTATTAATTTAAGAAAGAAAAGTTAATATCTACTATGATGTTGCGTATTTACCGTAAGTATAGGTGAATTTTGCTATGTTATGTTTTGTAAGGTCATATGATTTAAAATGACATTTGGCTTAAAATGAAACCGGAACCTAAAATGAATTATAAAATTTTCAAATGATAATTTGGAGGGTGCAGATAGTTCCGGGAGGTTCGAGATAGTCAAATTATGTGCCATATTGTATTTCGAGGTTCCGGGCACTTTTGACTGCTTGTAGCTTATATGAGTAGTTGTGTATTATTTTACCGCGTATTAATCACTTAAAGCTGAAATTTGGACCTAATCCACGATTTATGTCTTGTTTAAGTTACTATTCCCCTAATTGAATTGGTAAACCTAGAGAAAGAAAGAGAAGAAGAAACCTTGGGTGAAAGGGAGATATTGAAGCCTGGGTGATTGTTCTTGCATACAACTTCATCAAAATCTGAACTTGCAAGCTTGAGGCAAGTTATCTACTTGCTATTTTATGATTTAAGTAGAGTAATTAGCATTGATAGTTGTGGTTATGTATGGTTTATGGAATATGGGTTTTTAGTTGATTTATGGGCTTTAGATCTTTGGAAGTTGAATTGATATGATTTTGAGGTAAATTATGGTTGGATGATGTATTTATGATTAGTTGAGAGAATTAAAGGATAGGGATTTGAGTTGGTTGAAGTTGGGTAGAATTTGGAGTCAAAGATTCCATAGACAAAACTTTGAATTTCTGTAGAACCGAATCGATTCGGCCTGGCCGAATCGATTCGCTGAGACACAGTGTCAAAGTCTGGGTCGTCCGAATCGGTTCGGCTCGTCCGAATCGATTCGTCAATTATGCAGAAACTCACTTTTCCTGACCGAATGGATTCGGCTAGTCCGAATTGATTCACCTTTAAGAACCCAAATCGATTCGGCTAGTCCGAATCGATTCGGAAAGCCTGAACTTTTCCTTTGTTTCTCTCTTTTTGAATTTGACTCCTTTCTTTAGGATTATGACCTAGGACCCTTCTTGAATGAAGTAAACATAGGATCCTAGAGTTTTAGTCGAGTTTGGTCGTTACCCTATAGTTGAATGGGATCATTTGGGGTTAAATTCAGGGGTACTTAAAGTAATGTTTAGGCATCACTTCTCATGTGGTAAATAAATTGGAAAATAGAATTCTAAGCCCATACGTGGAGATTTTAGAGGCCTTTTTGAGGTATATAAAACCTTGGGACCTATAAGATTTTGGGAAATTGTTTAGAGAATACTTCGGGTCCTAAACATATGATGAAATTGAATTAGAGGAAAATTCAAAGATAATGGTTTCAAGTAAAATGAAACACATGTGATTAATGGTAATGAAAATGAGATTTAAATTGGTAATTGTTAAATTACTTAAACACACCTCTCTAAATGCTATCATAAGGGAAGCTCGCGCATGAGGTGATGTCCCCTGACTATTGAATGCAGGCTGACTATAGTCCTCGGCCATATGTGGGGTTTGTATATATTTTTCTGCGCTAGTGAGGTAATTCTGGGTGTGGTTATAACTCACTCGCAGGCATATGGCCACTTTCCGACGTGTGTTAGTTGCCCAGGTTGTCTTGTATAGATAGGCCCTGGAAGATGATAGTCATTTAGGGGCGCGCCCAGTGGGGAAACTCGGAGGGGAGGTCTTAGAAACGTTATATGTATAAGAATATAACCTTTCTAACTCAAGTGGGACTTGAGGTATGTGAATTGCGATAAGAAATGAGATGGTAATTATATTCCTGCTAAGGAATGGAAAATGGAAAGATATGATGGAAATTATATTCCTACTAAGGAATGGAAAATGATAAGATACGAGATGAAATGAGATTTAATTTCATTTCTCTTGCTTAATTTAATAACTGTTAGAAACCTATATAAATGCATTAGTACATTTGATGATTAGGTTGTTAGATTCTCATTCACATTATTCACGATTTATTGTCCATATCTACTATGATTCTTACTCTTCTGGGAATGATTTATAAATCGGTCCCTGACCCGTTCATTTTCCATGTTGTGCATGTTGGTGTATCCGCTCAGGTGCTCCTCCGCAAGGGCGCCCGTTATGATTTTCTTACTCCTATGCTTTTGACGAGCTGTATGATCTTGCGGATTATTATAGGATGTTTGTTAGACGCCTTCATTTTTGGACTCTAGATATGATCGGGTCTTTCATTCGGGCTAGTGGCCCATCTTTTGTACTTGTTAATGAATGTAGTATGTAAAATATTGAATTGTTGAAACACTTTGAATGTAACTGTGGACCGACAGATTATTCGATTCTTTTATTGTATGTTGTTTTGGTATTTATCTACATGTTCCTTTGAAATTCCACTTCCATCAGATTTGGGTTGTTTAATTTATTTCTTAACTCATTATCAAACCAAAAATTTTTGACCATCTGCATTTTTATTTATTGAGTGGTTTTCCCATATACCTATTTTATTGTTATGATGCTGAGGATGATATCCATCCATGATTCTGTTATGTCGAGGCATTGGGCTGGCCACCCCTTATTTCGGAATGCGAGTTATTACAGATGATATCAGAGCATCAGGTTCTAGAGTCTTTTGGATCTTTGTGGACTTGTCACGTTCTACCGTACTGTTCTTTGATATAGAGCCTAATGTTAGGACTGCTTTGTTGCTTATGTTTACGGTCTTCTGCAAAATAGATTGTTTTAAGTAGAATTCTAACTCTATTGTTTCTCAATCTCAGATGCCGCCTAAAAGAGGTCGCCCGGCAAGATGCAATAGGGTCTTAGATGAGGATGTTGGTCCTCTCCCGTCGCCACAAGGAACATTCAATCCTGCGGATTTGGCGAATTTAGTGGCTCAATCCATTAATGAGGCCATGACAGTAGTGGCATAACAAGCGCCACAGGCTCAACAAAGAGCGCTAGATGCCCAAGTTCCTACCGGACCTTCTCCGTGGGAGAGAGCTAGGGAAACTTTTCTAAAGGGTCAGCCCCCGTAATTTGATGAGAGCTCGAATGTTATAAAGGCGAATCAATGGAAGAAAGATATACAACGCCATCTACGTACGGTGGAGTGTGGTGAGGACAGGAAGCAAGTCCTTGCTACTTTTAAACTAATTGGGGCCGCATTACACTGGTGGGAGTCCATGACTACGCCAGAACAGAGGGATATAATGTCGATCTTGGAATTCTGGGTTTTGTTCGATCATAAGTACTTTCCTCCCGCAATTCCATGGGAGATGATAAGGAGGTTGCAGGACCTTATGCAAGGGGAGAGGTCAATAGCGGAATATGAGGAGGAATTCACCCGGTTGGTAAATTTTGTACCGGATGAAGTGACTCCCGAAGAAAAGAAAGTTTTGAAGTTTATGAGAGGGTTGAACTGGAGAATCCGGCAACACTTGCTGGGTAATTCGGCTTTACAGACTTTTAGGGAAGTGATGAATGCAACTCTACTACATTGACAAGAGCATAGACTATTTTTCCAAAGTGGCAAGAAGACCTCCGTAGTGGGGCAAGCGGGAAGGCCGGGAGGTAGTGGGATTGGAGGAGGAGTCCTTCCCTCATCCCAAACTTCGGGTAGTAAACAGAAAAAAGGGATCCCTAACAGGGGGACTTATCGAAGAGGCAGCGTTCTGGTGGGTTTAATTCGGGGAACCATAACAATAGGCACAGCCAGGGATCCCCACAACAACAAGAAGGCCGTGGTGGTCAGGGAGGTAGAGGCCAGTAGGGCCAAGGTGTGAATCAGTTTAGAAATAATCGTGGTTGAAATTCTGAAAATATGATAGGTAGGTGTTTCCCATGTGGGGAAGCGGGTCACTATAAGAAGGAATGTCCTCAGTTGATTGGGGGACAATTTCCTTGAGCTCCACAGTAGTCGTATGTTCAGTTCCCTCCACAAGTGCCTAACCCAGTTGCTCCTCCACAACAGGGTCAGTTACAGTATGATATGGTCTATCATATTCAGGATGTTATCCTTCCACCAGCTCCGCCGGCACCGACAGCCATTGAGGGTAAGTTCCTTATTCAGGGACATATGGGTCGTGTTTTATTTGATATCGGTGCAACACATTCATTCATTTCTAGGAGCTTTGCTCAGACCACCGAGTTGATTAAGTCTGTTGAAAGAACTTTTACTAGTGTGGAGTCCTCTATGGGTGATGGTTCACTCATCTTCTTTGTTTGTAAAATATAGAAATCTCCCTCAGTAATTTATGCTTTGAGGCCAATTTACTCATCCTGGACATGGTCGGGTATGACGTGATTTTGGGCATGAATTGGCTTATGAAGTATCATGCTATAGTAAATTGCTACGGGAAGAGTATAGTCTTCGCCGTTCCGAGACAAGAAATGTTCTTGGTAGTTTTACCTCGTTTAGAGGGGAGTACTAGTACTTATTTGTATTGAATTGACAAGGAGACTTCTAGGGATGTAATTATTTCCTTGGATTCTATTCCGGTTGTGAAAGACTTTGAGGATGTTTTCCGGGAAATACCGGGTTTGCCTCCTAGCCATGAGATTGATTTTGTGATTGATTTAGCGCCGGGAATGAGGCCTATTGCGAGGGCTCCATATCGAATGGCTCCCATTTAAATGAGGGAGCTAAGAGATCAAATTCAAAAGTTGTTGGAGCAGGGATTTATTCGGCGTAGCACATCACCGTGGGGTGATCTAGTGTTGTTTGTTAAGAAAAGAGATGGTTCTCTCCGATTATGTGTGGACTATAGAGAATTGAATAAGGTCACCATCCGGAATAAATACCCTTTACCTCGTATCGATGACTTGTTTGATCAACTTTGAGGAGCAATATACTTCTCCAAAATCGATTTGAGGACGGGGTAATACAAATTGAGGATATGGGAGGAGGATGTATCCAAGACTGCTTTTCTAACAAGGTACGGGTCCTATGAATTTTTGGTTATGCCCTCTAGACTAACCAATACCCCCACTGTATTTATGGAACTCATGAATAGGGTGTTTCGGGATTTCCTGGACCAATTTGTTATTGTGTTCATCGATGAGATTTTAGTCTATTCTCGAACGGAATCTGATCATGCTATTCATTTAAGGTTGGTCCTAAAGATATTACGGGACCATCAACTGTACGCCAAGTTCAAGAAGTGTGGCTTTTGGTTACAGGAGGTACAGTTGTTGGGTCATGTGGTGATGTCCCAGGGTGTATCAGTGGATCCGGGCAAGGTGGCTGTGGTGAGGGAGTGGGGTCAGCCCACGACACCTACTGAGGTTCGCATTTTTCTGGGTTTGGCGGGATATTGCCGTCGGTTCATCATGGGTTTCTCTAAAATCGCTAGCCCTTTGACAAATTTGACCCGGAAAGGGGTGAGCTTTATTTGGGATAATTCTTGCCAAGCTGCATTTGATGAGCTTAAAGAAAGATTGACTTTGGCTCCGGTACTTGCATTGCCAAAATCGGGATTAGAATATTTAGTCTTCACCGATGCATCTCTTCAAGGATTAGGAGGTGTACTTCAGCAAGAGAGACGAGCTATCGCTTATACTTCCCACAAGTTGAAACCCCATGAAAGAAACTATCCGGTGCATGACATAGAACTAGCCACAGTTCTCTTTACCTTGAAGATATGGAGGCATTATCTCTTGGGAGAGAAGTTTAGTCTTTTCACGGACCACAAATCGCTGCAATATTTATTTTCACAGAAGGACTTGAATATGTGACAGCGCCGATGATTAGAGTTCGTGAAAGATTATCAATTTGACATTCGTTATCATCCGGGTAAGGCGAACATTGTAGGGGATGCCTTGAGTAGGAAGCCCGATGGAGAATTAGCTGAGGTTTGGAAAGTTAAATGGAAGGAACTCAGTCAGGAGGATGCGGTGGTGAGAGCATTCATGTCGGTGATGACCGTTACGCCTACCATTATGGCAAGGGTGGTAGAAGCCCAAGGAAGGGATAAGGGGTGTTAAGACCATATTCGCCGATTGTTGTCCGAGGGAGCGGAGTCCTACTCAATTGGTTCTGAGGGTGGATTAGGCTTTCATGGAAAACTCATTATTCCGGAGGAAGGAGATTTGAGACGGACAGTGATGGCCGAATCTCACGGGTCTAGGTTCACGGTGCATCCTGGTGGGGACAAAATGTATCAGTACATGTGCCGTCAGTACTGGTGGCCAGGTATGAAGAGGGATATTTCTGAATTTGTGTCCCAATGCACTACTTGTCAACTGGTCAAGATCGATCATCAGAGACCGACAGGTTTGTTGCAACCATTAAAGATCCCGGTGTGGAAATGGGAAAGCATATCGATGGATTTTATCACGGGCTTACCAAGATCACAAAGTGGATGTGATTCTATTTGGGTGATTGTCGACCACTTGACAAAGTTGGCACATGTCCTACCCGTGCGGACAGATTATGACATTGTTCGGTATGCCCACTTATTCATCGAGGAGGTGGTGAGACTCAATGGGGTGCCTTTGAATATAGTTTCCGACCGAGACAAAATTTTCGTTTCCCACTTTTAGAGGAGTTTCCAAGAAGCGATGGGGACCGAATTGGGGTTAAGCACTTCGTATCATCCTCAAACAGATGGCCAAACTGAAAGGGTAAACCAAATGTTGGAGGATATGCTTTGCATGTGTATGCTTGACTTCAATGGTGGTTGGGAAAAATATCTCCCATTGGTTGAGTTTGCTTATAACAACTCTTACCAATTCACAATTGGAATGGCACCTTATGAAGCTTTGTATGGGAGACCGTGTAGATCACCCGCTTGTTGGTTGGAAGTGGGTGATAATAAATTTCTTGGACCGAAAATTATCCAAGATACTTTCTTAAAGATTGAATTGATTCGGGATCGCATTCGGATAGCCCAAGATCGTCAAAAGAGCTATGCCGATGCGGGTCGACGACACATGGAATTGGAGATTAGGGACCAAGTCTTGGTTAGAGTGTCTCCCATGAAAGGCATACAGCATTTTGGTAAGAAGGGGAAGCTTGCACCACGCTTTGTTGGACCTTTTCCAGTTATTGCGAAGGTGGGTCCAGTGGCATACCAACTTGCTTTACCGGAACCATTGCAACAAATTCATGATGTATTCCATGTTTCCTCCCTAAAGAATTATAGGAGGTGCGAAGGTGCACTTGGCACATCCCTTTCAAGGATATTGATTTGCCACCTGATGTTTCATATGAAGAAGAACCGGTTGCTATTTTACAGCATGGGGAGCGTAGATTAAGGTCTCGTGTGTTTCCCTTGGTGAGGGTTCAATGGGGTCACCATAATGCCAAGGAATCGACATGGGAACGCGAGGATGACATTCGGGAAAAGTATCCGCATCTCTTTATTCAAGGTACGCCTGAATTTTGGGGACAAAATTCCCTCATAAGGGGGGGAGGGGGGGTATGTAACAGCCCTCGCTTTTGAGGTCCTATTTTATATTTAATTTGATAGATATAGTGATTTGATATAAAGATGTTGGTATGTGGAGTAGGTATTAATTTAATAAAGAAAAGTTAATATCTACTATGATGTTGCATATTTACCGTAAGTATAAGTGAATTTTGCTATATTATGTTTTGTAATGTCATATGATTTAAAATGACATTTGGCTAAAAATGAAACCAGAACCTAAAATGAATTATAAAAATTCCAAATGATAATTTGGAGGGTGCAGATAGTTCCGGGAGGTTCGAGATAGTCAAATTATGTGCCATATTATATTTCGAGGTTCCGGGCACTTTTGACTAGTGGTAGCTTATATGAGTAGTTGCGTATTATTTTACCGCATATTAATCACTTAAAGCTGAAATTTGGACCTAAGCCACGATTTATGTCTTGTTTAAGTTACTATTCCCCTAATTGAGTTGGTAAACCTAGAGAAAGAAAGAGAAGAATAAACCTTGGGAGAAAGGGAGAGATTGAAGCTTGGGTGATTGTTCTTGCATACAACTTCATCAAAATCTTAACTTGCAAGCTTGAGGAAAGTTATCTACTTGCTATTTTAAGATTTAAGTAGAGTAATTAGCATTGATAGTTGTGGTTATGTATGGTTTATGGAAGCTAGGGTTTTTAGTTGATTTATGGGCTTTAGATCTTTGGAAGTTGAATCGATATGATTTTGAGGTAAATTATGGTTGGATGATGTATTTATGATCAGTTGATAGAATTAAAGGATTGGGATTCGAGTTCTTTGAAGTTGGGTAGAATTTGGAGTCAAAGACTCCATAGATAAAACTTGGCATTTTTGAAGAACCGAATCGATTCGGCCTGGGTGAATTGATTCGCTGAGAGACAGTTTCCAAGTCTGGGTTGTCCGAATCTGTTCGGATCAACCGAATCGATTCGTCAATTATGCAGAAACTCACTTTTCCTGACCGAATGGATTCGGCTAGTCCGAATCGCTTCACCTTTAAGAACCCAAATCGATTCGGCTAGTCTGAATCGATTCGGAAAGCCTGAACTTTTCCTTTGTTTTTATCTTTTTGAATTTGACTCCTTTCTTTAGGATTATGACCTAGGACCCTTCTTGAATGAAGTAAACATAGGATCCTAGAATTTTAGTTGAGTTTGGTCGTTACCCTATAGTTGAATCGGATCACTTGGGGTTAAATTCAGGGGTACTTAAAGTGATGTTTAGGCATCACTTCTCATGTGGTAAATAAATTGGAAAATAGAATTCTAAGCCCATACGTGGAGATTTTAGAGGCCTTTTTGAGGTATATAAAACCTTGGGACCTATAAGATTTTGAGAAATTGTTTAGAGAATACTTCGGGACCTAAACATATGATGAAATTGAATTGGAGGAAAATTCAAAGATAATGGTTTCAAGTAAAATGAAACACATGTGATTAATGGTAATGAAAATGATATTTAAATTGGTAATTGTTAAATTACTTAAACACACCTCTCTAAATGCTATCATAAGGGAAGCTCGCGCATGAGGTGATGTCCCCTGACTATTGAATGCAGGCTGACTATAGTCCTCGGCCATATGAGGGGTTTGTATATATTTTTCTGCGCGAGTGAGGTAATTCTGGGTTTGGTTATGACTCACTCGCAGGCATATGGCCACTTCCCGACGTACGTTAGGTTCCTAGGTTGTCTTGTATAGATAGGCCCTGGAAGATGATAGTCATTTAGGGGCGCGCCTAGTGGGGAAACTCGGAGGGGCGGTCTTAGAAACGTTATATGTATAAGAATATAACCTTTCTAACTCAAGTGGGACTTGAGGTATGTGAATTGCGATAAGAAATGAGATGGTAATTATATTCCTGCTAAGGAATGGAAAATGGAAAGATATGATGGAAATTATATTCCTACTAAGGAATGGAAAATGATAAGATACGAGATGAAATGAGATTTAATTTCATTTCTCTTGCTTAATTTAATAACTGTTAGAAACCTATATAAATGCATTAGTACATTTGATGATTAGGTTGTTAGATTCTCATTCACATTATTCACGATTTATTGTCCATATCTACTATGATTCTTACTCTTCTGGGAATGATTTATAAATCGGTCCCTGACCCGTTCATTTTCCATGTTGTGCATGTTGGTGTATCCGCTCAGGTGCTCCTCCGCAAGGGCGCCCGTTATGATTTTCTTACTCCTATGCTTTTGACGAGCTGTATGATCTTGCGGATTATTATAGGATGTTTGTTAGACGCCTTCATTTTTGGACTCTAGATATGATCGGGTCTTTCATTCGGGCTAGTGGCCCATCTTTTGTACTTGTTAATGAATGTAGTATGTAAAATATTGAATTTTTGAAACACTTTGAATGTAACTGTGGACCGACAGATTATTCGGTTCTTTTATTGTATGTTGCTTTGGTATATATATACATGTTCCTTTGAAATTCCACTTCCATCAGATTTGGGTTGTTTAATTTATTTCTTAACTCGTTATCAAACCAAAAATTTTTGACAACCTGCTTTCTGATTTATTGAGTGGTTTTCCCGTATACCTATTTTATTGTTATGATGCTGAGGATGATATCCATCCATGATTCCGTTATGTCGAGGCATCGGGCTGGTCACCCCTTATTTCGGAATGCGGGTTATCACATCAAGAGTCACCTATTGGTTACTCAAGAGTCACCTAATTTGAATTTATAGAGTTTGAATTAGATGTCTATAAATATAATGAAGGGTTCTGGTCCCTAAGGCTAATGCACTTAAACACTCTCCTCCTCAAGTGGCATCAATAAGAGAGAACTCATAGAGGGAGAGGGATTGGTCTGTGAAAGAAACTATTGTTTTCCTTTATTAGGTAATCTCGATAATCTAATATGTTGATCAATTTTTATTTAATTTTCCAACAAGTGGCATCAGAACCCCTTCATAGTAGATTATTGGGATTGGTACCGTGATTGTAATTTAGAGGTGATTTTTTTTTATTTATCATTCATATGATCTAGTTAGAACCCATATGACTTTTAGGATTTTATGTAGAATTTATGTATGATTTATAATAATTTTCATAATCATAGTCTTAAATTGATTTAGGATTGTTCATCCATTGTGAATTTTCGATTTCCCGAAAAAGGGTTTAATTCATAATGGATTTAGATGGATTAACTTAGTTTTGTTCAAGATTAATATTATTTTTTTTCAATGAGTTTAGTTTATGAAAATTGTTTCCAATTCAGATTTTTTCGGAATTAATTCTAATTCAGTGTTTGTGGGAATTCTTTCCAAATCAAGTTTTTTTCTAAGAATTATTTCCAAATGCTATTTTTTTTAGGAGAACTAAGGCAAGTATAAAATTAGGTGGACCAAATTCTTGCATATTTAATTAAAAATCATTTGGTTTAAGATTTTTAATAAAGTTTGATTCCCATTCGGGGTATTTAAAAAAAACATCAAAAATGTATTATATCTGAAATAAATTAATTATAGTAATACGTTGCCAAAGTAACCTCTATTGCATAGATTAATTTATTTTGAGATATAAAAATGATGCTAATATATTTATTATTCCTGTCGGTAATAATCGGCCCAAAGGAAGATTATTAGTTGGCTGAATAATAAATATACATGCACAATTAAATATATGATAATTCTATAGTTTTCATGTGGACAATTAATCGGTCCAAAGGAAGGTCAGTTGTTTAACCGAATTTTATAGTGTACAATAAATCAGCCTAAAGGACGGTTAGTTAACCGGATTTATTATCAAGATTTTCTTCTAGACTGAGAGTACCACTTACAAATTATTATTTGTGTCCAAAGACTAAATGTTGATGTTGTGCTAGGTCTCTCATTGATGGTCCCACGATTCCAACATTACAGTTATACAAAATTTATGTCCGGCATTTATCAGTTTATTTTATTGTAATATGCCATGACATAAATTTTAATTTGGAGCTTTTGTAATTTATTTTTTCTTTTGGATTAAGTTACTGCTTATTCTGTTAATATTACTGTCAACATGACCTCAATTCATGTGCTTAACGACACAAACTTTAAGAACTAGAATGGGGACATTCTGATAGTTCTCAGGTGCGTAAATTTAGACTATGCAATGACGAAGGATCAACCCGCTCCTCTTACGGATAAAAGTTCCTCTGAGGTAAAGCGAACTTTAAGAAGTGGGACCGTTCTAATTTCTTAAGTCTAATGATGCTAAAGCGCAATGTTCTAGATGATTTCAGGGGTGGTATGTCCGATGAGGTAACTGCCAAAAATTTCCTTCAAGATATTGAATTAATTTTCGCAAAGAACGAAAAGGATGAGACAAGTACACTTTTAGCTAACCTTATCCAAATGATGTATAAGGGCAAAGGAAACATATGGGAGTATATTATGGAGATGTCTAACATCGCTTCAAAACTTAAACTGCTAAGGTTAGAGTTGTATGGTAACTTGCTTGTGTACCTGTTATTGATATCTCTTCCTGCACACTATGAACAGTTTATAGTGAGTTATAATACTCAAAAGGATAAATTTACTCTTAATGAGCTCATTTCACATTGTGTGCAAGAAGAGGAAAGGTTGAAGCGAGAAAAGACAACTGAAATTTCTCATATTGCATCTACCTCAAGGAACATAAAGAGGAAAAATGACTAATGATAAGGGAACTGTAGTTGTAACATCAAAACCCAAACCTAAAGTCCAACAAAAGAAACAAGTTCAGGATTCAAAATTTGCTTATTTCTTTTTCCAGAAACCTGGGAGTGTGAAGAAGGATTGTTCCAATTACACCGCATGGCGTATAAAGAAAGGTACACTTCTCACTCTGCTTTGTTCTGAAGTTCATTTGGCGTATGTACCTAGACATATGTGGTGGGTAGATTCGGGTGCTACTCCTCATGTAAGTATGTCTATGTATGGTTGCATGTGGATCCGATCGCCAAATGATGGTGAAAGATTCATCTATGTGGGCGATGGCACAACAGTTGGAGTTGAAGCAATTGGAACCTTCAAATTATCTTTTGAGACTAATCATTTTAATGGATTAATAGAGACTTATGTAGTACCATTTTTCAAATAGAACTTGGTTTCTATTTTTGTTTTGGACAAATACAATTATTCTTGCTCACTTGGAACTTTGGTTGTGACTGGTTCTTTAATTGATAAATTATATTTATTAAAAAAAAATTAACTAATGAGAATTCCGTTGCTTCATGGCACAAGCGTTTGGGTCATATCTCCCAAAGGAGAATTGAAATGCTTGTGTCATACGAAATACTTGAACCCCTTAATTTTAAGGACTTTGATGTTTATATCGAGGGTATAAAGGGGAACATACAAACATAATGAAATTTAGTGCCAAAATGAGTTATGACATCTTAGAATTTATACATTCTGGCATTTGTGGTTCATTCCCTACGTCTTCATGGAATGGCCAACATTATTTTATCACTTTTATAGACAACTATTCTCGTTATGGGTACTTATGCTTAACTTATGAGACGTCTCAAGCTCCGGATGTGTTAAGGCCTTCAAAGATGAAGTTGAAAATCAACTAGGCAAGAATATTAAAGCTGTCAAATCCGACTGTGGTGGTGCATACTATGGCAGATACGATAGATAAGGTAAACAACGTCTAAAATCTTTTGCCAAATTCCTAGAGACGAAACATAATGTTTGAGTGCATGGTAAGAAATATGATTCGTCATTCTTCTTTTCCAGATTTACACTAGAGAGAGGCACTTAAGACTGCATTATATATTCTAAATAGAGTACTTTATACAGTGGCAGCTAAAACCCCTTATAAACTTTCGATAGGGTGAAAACCTGTCATTAAATATTTACACATTTGGGGGTGTCTAGTAGAGGCAAGGCCTTATAGGCCAATTGAAAAGAAACTGGACTCAAGAACTATTGACTGCTATTTTGTTAGGTACGCTGAACAAGTGAAGGGCTTAAAGTTCTATGATCCCTCAACTGTCCTTTTTCTAGTCGGGAAATGCGAGATTTCTTCAGGATGTTAAGTTTTAGGGCAAGATATGGTTAAGAATAAGATTGTTGTCTTTTAAGAGGAATCAATTCCTCTTCCAAATATTGTTTAGCCTGCTGACACTATTCAAGAAGATAATAATGTGAAGAGGAATCAGTTCCTCTTCCAAACATTATTCAGCCTGCTGATAGTGTTAAAAAAATAATAATAAGGACTTACTTACTCAAAATCTAAGAGTTGTTCCAAAAGACCAAACTCAACAACCTCATGAGGAGTTGTAGATCATTTTGATTTAGAGCTGCATCAGATGAGTGTTAAGATGTCTTTTCTCAATGGTAACATTGAGGAACCATGTATATGGTGCAACCCAAAAAATTTGACCTAGTTGATCCAAGGTCTATGGTTTTCGAAATCAAAAAATCCATATGTGATCTCAAAAAAAGCTTCCTGTAAATGGTATCACAAGTTTCATAAAGTAATTAACTCATATGATTTGGAGGTAAATGAAGTTGATGACCGTGTATACCATAAGTTTAGTGGTAGTAAAATTATCTTCCTTGTGCTCTATGTCGATGCCGTACTATTGGCTAGCAGCAATATAGGCTTATTGCACAAAACCAAGACATTTCTAACTAAGAATTTTGAAATGAAAGATCTTGGGGATGCCTCTTTTGTATTGGGAATTAAGATTGTAAGAGGGTAGTTTAGATAAGATGGAGGCATAACCCCTTTTAAGTACGGTAATGAAAAGTTAAATTGGACAAAACCTAGGATTAATTATAGGATATGTAAACACAAACTAAATGACGATGAACTCAGTTTAAACTCATAATTCTCTCATGTATAACTCATAAGGTAGTAATGAACTTAAAAGTAACTTCGCTAGAGGGAGAGAGAAGGAAGCACCCTATATACAGCTAGGCAGGCAGCCAAACACACCAACAAGCCTCAAGAATCTCCATCAAGTATTAAAAGCTCCATAATAAATGACAATGGTGGGTGAGTAACTCTCTCTAGTTTGTAATAACTCTCTCTGATGTATATTATCTCTAGTAATAACTTCTGAACTCTAAAAAGATCATCCTCTCCTCAAAGGTGGTTGGGATCCTTAAATAGCCTCCCACACTATCCCCGAGAAAACTCAATCAATAATGCCTGTGAAATACTTCCTTCATACTTTATGTCACAAACATTAAATACCTGATGCACTAGTTGTCTCCACGTCATAAACATCAAATGCCAAGACATGCCTTTTGCTTAACCACTGTGTGTCAGGGGGCTGTTGTCGCAGAGGTGGCTCACCAATTGCCTGACAGCCCCAAATACCATGGTGGTTTACTCAACTGCAGGTCTGACATTGTTTAGATGGCTAGTGACATCACCTATAGTAGATGTGACATTAAGTAGAGAGCTGTTTGGTTCACAACTCAACACCCGATGGAACTCCAAGCTGCTCCGCCCGAGGTTCCACGGCCAGGGTCCTTCGATGTTTTACCAGGTGTATCTAAAATGGTCAGACAAGCCCCAACGGTGCCTCACTTCTCAATCCTCCAAACCAAGACCCTCTAAAGTTCCCACGGCGAGTTCATTCGATAGTGCATGAAAGCTCTCCCAGGCCCTGCCAAGCCTGGTCTCTCGCGAGTACCGTTTGACCTCACACTAAAATTCATTGTTATTCTCGTTACATCATTAGAATCATTATAGCTTATAGTTAATATAAACATAGATACAATATGACTAACACAATAAGTTAAAATACAAGTTGTCACGCTGAGCTGCCTCACTGAGTTCCCATGCCTGAGCTGCCATGCTGAGTGGCCTCGGTTTCTTAATCCCGAACACTGTTGCTAATGGGGTTATTATCCCTAATCTCAGGATTACCTTCAAGCCCCCTCTACATTTGCCCCTTTGTGGAGAGATTTATTATGGGAACAGGAAATATCTGTACGAAAACTTCTCAAGCTGATGACCCTTCCCTGTGTGTAAAAATCTAGCCTCCCTTCCTTCGTTAGAACCGCAGCGTTATAATCTCCAAGAAAAAGTAAAATTCTCCCCGATGTAACTGAGCCAAAGCACTACGAATTGTTTGGGATTTGACGAAGGGACATCGCCACTTTTTCCTTATACCAAGCTTCAACCGTTCTAGCTTTATTATTTAAAATTCTTTCGAAAGGCCTGCTAACCTTCTCAAATACTCATTTTTGCTATAAATAGTGAAATTGCGCCGTTCTTGCTGAGTTTCATTAGGACTGACCCTATCATTAGGACTTTGTGAAATTCTCCCTTGTAATGTTTTGCCATGTTCAAAAAAGCATAAATTCTCCCCAATGTAGCTGAGTCATAATTAAATAACGTTTTGACTTGTGATGAGGGGACATCGTAGCTTTTTAAACCGTTGGGACATCTTTTCTGTTGGGAGTTATTGGATATGTCTGACAAAAATTCTGGCACCAAAACTCAAACTTACTGAAGAAGGAAACCCTATCTATTCCCTAGACGTCACTTCATAAATGACGTGGCTCTATCTTTTCAACTGTCAAGATGCCTCTCGAAGTGCCACATGTTCATTTGAAATTATTATAGGCGGCCTTGCACGTGTGGTGGTGGGAAACTCAATAGAGGAGTTCCTTAAAAGGTTTCAAACATCTGTTTTTTTAAACCCTTCTCTTTCCTTCATCTTCTTCAAGCTCCTGCCTTCCTTAGAGAGAGAAAACTATGCAAAAACCTACATTGATGCCTAACTCTTTACCCAACTTCTTCCCTTTCCTGTCTTTTACGCCTCCACTTGTGGTTGTGCTTCTCTCTCCTTATTTCTAGCTCTTTTTACCTAGTTGTTACATCCATATCCACTCTAATATGGCTTCTTCAAATGCTTCTGGCGCCGCCGCCGTCCCTAGTGCCGCTACCCTGGATACTACTCATCAAGAGCAACTACGCTTCTATCGTCGAGCCCCAATCTTTGGCGAAGGTGATAAATTTTTTGATGCATGCAAGGCTTATCATTTCTCATCCAAATTTGACCCTTTACTGTTGGGTGATGGGGATATGGATTCATCAAAGTGGGGCTATCTTCCCCCAGAGGGAACTCTACGCTTTTGTTTGGACCGTGGTGACTTCCCCTATTCCCAGATTAACTTCGAAGCAACTGGGGGGTCACCAGCCCATTTCACTGCCTGGCATACGCATATGCAGAGTTCTTACGATGTTTCTCTTGTAAAGGTTGAGCTTCATCGAGCCTACTGGTTTGGGGAGTTCACCTTTTCCAAGCATAACACGGTGCTCCAAGTGCTAGTTTCCATATGGAACATCACAACTCATATGTTATTTTCTACGTGGGGAGAGTTCACCATTACATTGGAGGACGTTTATGAGCTCCTTGAGTTTGAGCTAATAGGTGAGTTCACATATCACGATGAGGCCCTGGATGCCGAAGAGGCTACTGATCGAGCTGAGCTGGATCGAATCTATCACAGTTGCACTAGTTCCTCGAACAAAGCCATATTTACTCCCCTCATTAGCTATTTTTTCAAAGCTTCGACCCCAAAGGATGTCAATGCTGCAACAGGATGAGGTAGATGTACATCCCTGAAACTACCAACCTACATACTTGTGTTGCTTTCACGCTTCTTCCTGATTGGGAAACCCAACGATTAGCCTAGGAGGGACCTTATAAACATTTCCATTCATTTGGCCAGAGGTTTCAACCTTCTTCTGGCTGCCATTGCCATGGGGTCCCTCTATATCTAGTTGGATCGAACACACATCGACATGGCACGGTCACTGGGTAGTTATAACTTGGCGAATTTTGCTAATATCATCATTTTGATGGGATTCCTTTACACCCATTTTCCTGCCATTTTCGCCAAGTCTATTTCTCTGTCTGTGAGCCAAGGTATCAAGCCCCCACGCCTCCTATGTTTTCAGAAAAAACAAAGTCGAAAGGAGATAATTGAAGTTTTTGATCTTTTAGATTCCTTTGTGATGAGGCCATACAGTGAGTCTAAATTTGCCCATAGTTGGAATTTCGTTCCTTCTGCAGCCATAATGGTCAATTTCATCCCAGTTGTAGAAGATCCTTCGCAAGCTGTGGTGCTTCTATTTACCCCTGGGTTTCTTCCTTCCTACACTGAATAGGGATACACCTCAGAACCCTACAACCCAGACAGATGTAGCAGATAGTTCGGGTTGGATCAGGGGGCCCCTCGACCTGTGTTTTAACACAACCATACAAAGGCCACCTTCACTGAAGCCTGCACTTTCTATACTACAACAGCGGTGCTTCGTGTGACGTCTACCATTGATGTGCGAGTCACCCTTCCTAGTGCCACTAGGAAGAGGGACATATCCACCTCTTTTGCCACCAAGTTTTATTTGGAGCAGTTGGGAATGATTCATGAGTATGTTCAGTCTCCCCCTAATATCCCCCAGTACTTTTTTTCTCTACTTCTGAATTGGGTCTTAAGGGGAACTCTGTGCTTGGGGTTAAGTTTTCCCTTGAGTAAAACCCTTAAATAATCTCCTCAGGAGCTACCTCCTTATTGCCCAATGATCCCCACTACCACACCGAATCCCAAGGTCGTTGCAGCTCCCAATTAACCTGCCCCTTTAGTCGAAGCTTAATAGGTGAAGGGCCTTCTCAGCCACACTCCAAGAAGACCAAGAAGTCTAAGTCTTCAAAGTCTAAGTCCTAGGATTAAACACAAACTCCTTTGGAGGTGTTCCCTATTTCCTCCGTTCCCCCAGCCATGCCTATAGAAAAGGCCGAGGAATTGAGAAGACAAGCCTGGGTAGAGGTAAAATGAATAAACGTCGAGTTTCAATGATGCACTATCATTGTTCCCCCTTCGGTTGCCTTCCCCACGATCGTGGTTGACCCAACTGAGCCAACGACGAAGAGGAGGAAAAGGTTGAGGGTACTGAAGGTGCTGATGCAACGGACGTAAGGAAGTAAACTCTGGGCACTAAGTCCCAGAAGAAACGGACAGTCGAGGTACCTCAATCCCCAACCCCTTCTACTGTTGCCACCTAGCCACCTTCACCAGTGGTTATACCCTCTCGTTCTCCCTCTGAATCTCAGGTATGTGTGTATATTTTGTTCTTATTCCACTTTTCCTAAGGTAAGTTGCATTCGCTTATTTCTTTGATAACTTTGGTACAGGGAGTTGAAGAAGAAAGGCCCAGTACCCCCAGTCCCCTTGTAAATCATTTCATGGGGGGGCGTTGCGGTATTTCTCAAGCTGATACTACTCCTTCTCGTTCCCCCATGACATGCCTTACCTACTCTCACCATTTTCCCTTCCAATAGGCCAAAAAAGCTGATACAAGGGATGCTACCGTTGGATCCATTGAAATATCCGGCCAACCAGAGGAAACTACTCCAGCTCCCTCTGAATTACCATCTGAGCAAGAGGTCCCTCTGCTCCTTGTTGTGGTCGAGGAGAGTGCTCCTGAGGTAAATTTCTTATCAAGTCTCACGTCTTTTGTTTATCCCATTGCTTTATTTATCATTCTGATATGTTAGGATATGTTAGGTGGAAGTGGCGTCTCTGATAGCTAACATTCTCCTTCCCACTGCATTAGCGAGAACCTTGACTGCAATTCTACTTTTTGGTGCCATAACCGGGGTAAGTAATACCTAGATGTATTGCTGCCTTTTCTTATACTTGCTTCTTGTGTCTAACACTTGGTTTTGTATTTGCAGATTTCGCTAAGCCTTACCCCACCCTTTTCCCTTAGTGGACTTTTCTTTCCCAAGGCCAAGGTTGATGCTGCTGTCCCGTGTGGTGACTCTTCAGTGCCTGCCCCTACTGGGGCATCGCTTGGAGGTTCCGCATGTTCTTTTAGCAAAATTGCTCCTTTGGCCTTAGTAACATTTGTTGGTAAGGGAGCTTTGCCTACCGTTGAGGCTTCTTCATCCAAGGGCCCCGTTAAAACTACTAAGGCAATGAGCCCGCCCCCAACGATTTCTACCATTATGGCCCCCGTGGTGACTCTCGTTCTCTCTCCTACTACTGCTGAGGTACTTCGTTAATTTCTCTGCATTTCTAAGTTTCTCAAACTTCACCTATATAGGTGACTTAATCAATAAAAACACTTGTTAAGGTTTTTTCAAAAACTCCATCTATATCGGTAACTTAACAATGAAAACACTTGTTAAGATTTTTTTTTCAAAAACTCCACCTATATCGGTGACTTAACAACGAAAACACTTGTTAAGATTTTCCAAAAACTCCACCTATATCGGTGACTTAACAATGAAAACACTTGTTAAGATTTTTTCCGTAAACTCCACCTATATCGGTGACTTAATAACGAAAACACTCGTTAAGATTTTCCAAAAACTACACTTATATCGGTGACTTAACAATAAAAACATTTGTTAAGATTTTTTTTCATAAACTACATATTTCCTCTAACTGTTCTCAGGTTGATCGAGAGGATTCTCCACCAGTTCCTTCACCTATTGGCTCACCCCATCAGGAACCTATTATCTCAGAAGATTCTAGCCATAATGATCAAGGTTCTACGACCGGTGTTGCTGCGGAGAGCGAATCAGGGTGCGAGCTTCCTCTGCTCGACTTGGCTCCTCATGCCTTTTCCTTGATGGTGCTTCAGCGTTCTCCTCAGATGCCTACCAACCATTATTTGGTCATTGAACAACCTGTAAATCATCATCCTGAGATGATAATGGTGGATTGCCTACGTTCAAACATATCCGTTATGAGTTACAGGCTTCAGGGCATGTCTATTGTCGTTGCTGAAATTGTCAACACTCCGACCTCAAACGTTACCTGACCCTTCCTTAACCAATTTCTGGGTTATTTGAAGGAGTTGGGTCATGATGGGTTCTGTTTTGACTTACTTACCACGCATTTAAAGACCTTAAAGAGTCGAGAACTGGATAGCCAGAGGGAACTGCTGCGGAAACATCAGGAGGATCAATGGGCTAAGGAAGCTAAAATAGACGAGTTAGCACCTCCTCTAGAAGCTTTTGACAAAGAGGTTGAGGACATTGAAGAAGCTTTGCGTCTGGTGAAGCTGAAACGAGAGAAACTCCTAATCGAGCGCACACAAGAGCAAACAAGATTAGAGGCCTCTATTTATGCTCAATGGTCTTGCAAAGCAGCTTCTTCGGGCCTCCCTGAACATTTTTTCTCTTCTCTAGATCTGTGGTACCTCTTAGGCCAATGAACTTATATATACATATATATACTTTTTTCTTCTCATGTAATTCTTGGGCAATAGCTCCCAATTTTGTAATGCCCTAAAGTTTATGAATGGAAAAGGATATTTACTTTCTCATGCCATTTCTTTGTGTTACAACT
The DNA here is from genome assembly GCA_949130495.1 of Sambucus nigra. NCBI lineage: Eukaryota > Viridiplantae > Streptophyta > Magnoliopsida > Dipsacales > Adoxaceae > Sambucus > Sambucus nigra. The sequence continues at coordinate 674,770,034 of OX422212.1, forward strand.
GTTTGCATAGATTATGATGTGTGAAGTTCTGTAATTCTTTCATCTCTACTTGAGTTATAATAAAATGAACTTGCATACTCACCACAAAAAGAACTTATGTATTCATAACAACAACCAGCTACATCAGTGGTCCAAACATAGTTGCCTACACATGATAGACTTTCAGCCATTTGTTGTTAATTTTGAATGGCCTGTCTTCTTCTATCTTAGAAATTAAGCAATAACCTGAGTCATGAGCTTCTTCTACAATAAAAGGTCCCTCTCAATTCGCTACAAACTTGGGTAGAGGAAGCCCCCTGATGTGTTTCACTGTTGCTTTTAATACAAGGTCTCCCTCCACGAACATCCTTGGTCTCACTAAGTTATCATATGCCTTGGAGAAGTATTTCGTATACATTTAAAAGTGTTTCATCGCATTATCTCTGTGTTCATCCAACACTTCCAACTGCACGTGTCTATTCTGAGGGAGCATGCTACTTCGCAAAGCATATCGCACTCTAAGAATTTGCACCATTAGCAACAATATTTAGCAACACAAGCTATTTTTGTTTCTAAATATACCCTTTTGGCAACACAATCTTAATTATGTTGCCAAAAGATCATTTTATACCGTACTTTTGGCAACATAAAATAAAACGTGTTGGCCAAAGTTAATATTTTGAGCGGGATACCAATAGAGTGAGGGAGGGAAATTATTTGAAGTTTTAGCAACATTATGTGATGTTGCCAAAAGTGGAATAAGTTTCTGCAACATAACCTCGTGAGCGAGGGACTTTGAGCAACAAGAAATCTTTGATGCCAAAAGTATTTTTTATATAATTTAAATATTTAAAATACATTAAAATCTTAATAAACAAAAACCTAAAATAAATCCTCCTTTCCCGTTCCCTCTTTCCCTCAGCTCTCTCGAAGACCTCCATATGGATTCCTCATCTCAGCACCACCGCCTGACCACCATAGCAGCTTCCTCATCTCTGCTCCACCTCTTGACCACCATAGTAGGTTCCTCTATATACCTCACACACACACACACTTCAATTTCTGTGTATTTGCTTAAATCGAAAATGTGTTATTATTGTTTTGTTATTTTTTACTTGAATACTTTATGTACTTTTCATCTTCCATAAATTTGTATGGAGTATGGAGTTCGGGTCAAGATAGGGATTGGAATGGGTATGGAGGTCAGTGAAGTCGGGTTTTCAGGCAGTTTAATGGGTCGGAATTTAGGTTGTGGCAGGGCGGTGCCAGGGTCACGGGTCAATGGCCAGAGTTTGTGTGGGATGGTGGGTTTGAGTTCTAGCTAGGTAAGGAAGTAGATCCAGGTATGGGTAGGTCCGGAATTGGATCTCGAGTTAATGGAGGTTGTTTTGATTTGGAGGTTTTCTGGTGGATGGAGGTTGGCCAACGAATTTGGCAGCGGGTTGCCGAATTTTGGATTGGGATGTATAGGTTCCTCTATATACCTCTCACACCTCCCAAAGTTAAACTCACTAATAAACCCTAGAAAAAATTTCACGAAGTAAGCCCCCTTTGCTGCAGCGAGCCCGCTGTTGCCACCGCTGGAAATCTGAGCCAAATTCCAGTGGACATATATTTCTTTGAAGATTGTTAAATATTTGATATAAACTTAATTTCTTGGATTTAAAAGGGGCGTTCTCATTTTTATTTTGTTGCAACGATGATCAACTTATTACCACTGAAACTAAAAAAAGTAAATAAAATCATTGTAGACTTAGTAGCAAAATATCAGTTAGATAATAAATATTGTGTATGAAGAGTATCACATATTTTATTGCCTAGTGTTTTGCATCCAATAAATAAGATATCCATTAAAATTATTGTCTTTTATTATAGGAAACAAACAAGACATCTTTCTGGACAACAAAAATCGGTATTGACTCTTCATGAACATGGAACGTGTAAATTGATACCATAAGAAAGTATGATTATTATATATCATATAGGTGGAGGAGATAATACTTATTTCTGGATTGATAAATGTCATGAAAGGGAACCTTTGATTGAGTACTATGGAACGATAATTGTGTATGATGTTGCTATGAATAGTAATGATAAATCAAATGATTATATTGTTTATGGAAGGTGTAATTTTCCTAATATTATCTCTATTGATCTTGTCGATATGTCTAAGACTAATGTAGTTCCACTAGTAGGAGTTGATGAATATGTGTCTTATTCTGTTGCTTGAAATGAACTTTTTAATTGCAAGGATACCTATAACTCTATTAGAAGCAGAAATCAGAGGGTTAGCTGGTTTAATGTTGTCTGGTTTAAGAACATAATACCTAAATGTTCTATCATTCTTTGAATCATATGCCTAAATAAGCTTTGGTCTAGATATAGGTTGAAGATATGGAGGACTATTACTGATGATCATTGTGTTCTCTGTGCTAAATACATTGAGTTTAAATACCATTTATTTTTGGGTGTGAATACTCAAAGCATATATGGAATCACTCGCTACAAATATGCGATATTAATAGAGAGATACATTTTTTGACAAGGATGTGAATTTGTTATGTAATAAAGACAACAACTTTATTAATAATATTTTAAAACTAGCTTTGGTTGTCACAGTGTATTACATATGGAATGAAAGAAAAAACAAAATATTCAAATACAAGAATGAGGATTATAATACAGTTAAAAGGAAGGCTGAAAACCTAGTTCAAGATGGAACTTTTAAATGGTCGAAAGTGAAAAGAAATAGAGTAATTGGGAAGTCATTAGAGCTTGGGGGATTACAGAAAACATACTGATTATTTTAAATAAAGATGCGTTATGTAGTGGCTTGCCTTGGCTTTTTGATATTGATGGTTTTTCACTTAATGTAAATATTGTGCTTACATCGATGGAATTCCTTCAAATTTAAAGATTAGTTATAAATTATCAAATTTGAAGACAATTTTTCATCTAGTTAAAGTGTATAGGGGTACTTATCTTGTGGTTTAATTTTATGTATGTTGTATGATGGGGGTTTTCTAGTATTATCGACTATATGTAAATGTTATAATAGATTTTGCTGTCTATGGATCTATGTGGGGTCTGAAGGGGTCCAAATCTTTAAAGGTGTCAGATTCTCATCTCTAATCTTGAAGGGTTTCCTGCAAAACATCAAAACTAGATTAGGTTTATCAATATTTTTGCTTTGAGTGTTGAAAATCTAGGAAATTACTTGAAGAAGATTGAGATCTTATCTTGTGGTTAGTTTTTAGTGTTGATCCTTCTACGTGGTTCCATCATATTCTCATTGGTTCCATTTATGAATATGTTGATGCATTATATAATTTATGAATTTAATTACTTATCAATGTAAAATCATATTCTCATTGGTTCCATTTATGAACACCTGGCACGGGATCAATGTGACGCGTAGGAACCGACCGGTAGTCACGGGGCTGCCAGTTTGAATGTACGACATAAATTTGGAAAAAATTAGACTTAAGCATAAAAACATGCCATCAAAGGGTGAAAATGTAAAACAAACACAAAACAGTCCTATAAGAGTCACGAACACCTCGCGTGGGACCATTGTGACCCGTAGGAACCGATCGCGTAGTCACGGGGCTCCCGGTTTGAGTGTACGACGTAAATTTGAACAAAATTAAACTTAAGCATAAAAATATGCCATCGATGGATGAACACGTAAAACAACCACAAAACGGTCATGTAAGAGTCACGAACACCTCACATGGGACCAATGTGACGCATAGGAACCGACCGCGTAGTCACGGGGCTCCCGATTTGGGTGTACGATGTAAATTTGCAAAAAGTTGGACTTAAGCATAAAAACATGCGATCGAAGGGTGAAAACATAAAACAAACACAAAATGGTCCTGTAAAAGTCACGAATGCCTCTCACGGGACCAATGTGACCCGTAGGAACTGACCCCGTAGTCACGGGGTTCTCAGTTTGAGTGTACGACGTAAATTTTGCCAAAAATTAGACTTAAGTATAAAAACATGCCATCGAAGGGTGAAAATGTATAACTGCCAAAAAAGGGTCCCATAAGAGTCACGAACACCTCGTACGGGACCAATGTGACTCGTAGGAACCTATCACATAGTCACGTAGCTCCCTATTTGAGTGTGCGAGATAAATTTTCAAAAATTTGGACTTAAGCATAGCATGCCATCGAAGGGTGAAAACATAAAATAACCAAAAAAACGGTCCCGTAAGAGTCACAAACGCTTCGCACGGGACCAATGTGACCCGTAGGAACCGATCGCGTAGTCATGGGGATCCCGGTTTGAATGTACCACATAAATTTGCAAAAAATTAGACTTAAGCATAAAAACATGCCATCGAAGGGTGAAAATGTAAAAGAAATAGAAAACGGTCTCGTAAGAATCACAAACACCTCGCATGAGACCAATGCGACTCGTAGGAACCGATCGCGTAGTCACGGGGCTCCCGGTTTGAGTGTTCATCGAAGGGTGACAACGTAAAACATCCACAAAACGATATGATAAGAGTCACAAACACCTCGCACGGGACTAATGTGACTCGTAGGAATCGATCGCGTAGTCACGAGGCTCCCGATTTTAGTGTACGACGTGAATTTGTAAAAAGTTGGACTTAAGCATAAAAATATGCCATCGAAGGGTGAAAACGTAAAACAACCACAAAAAGGTCCCGTAAGAGTCGTGAACACCTCGCACGGGACCAATGTGACCTGTAAGAAACGACGTCGTAGTCACGGGACTCCCGATTTGGGTGTATGATGTACATTTTTAAAAAGTTGGAGTTAAGCATAAAAACATGCCATCGAAGGGTGAAAACATAAAGCAAATACTAAACGGTCCCGTAAGAGTCACGAACACCTCGCACGAGACCAATGTGCCGCGTAGGAATCGACCGCATAGTCACGGGGCTCCCGATTCGGGTCTACGACGTAAATTTGCAAAAAGTTGGACTAAAGCATAAAAACTTTCCATCGAAGGGTGAAAATGTAAAACAAACACAAAATGGTCCTGTAAGAGTCACGAACGCCTCGCACGGGACCAATGTGACCCGTAGGAACTGACCCCGTAGTCACGGGGCTCCTGATTTGAGTGTTCGACGTAAATTTGCCAAAAATTAGACTTAAGCATAAAAACATGCCATCGAAGGGTGAAAATGTATAACTGTCGTAGGAACCGATCGAGTAGTCACGTGGTTCCCGGTTTGAGTGTGCGACATAAAATGCAAAAAGTTGGACTTAAGCATGACAACATGCCATCGAATGGTGAAAATGTAAAACAACCACAAAATGGTCCCGTAAAAGACCTGAACGCCTCGCACGGGACCAAGTCGACTCGTAGGAACCGATCGCATAGTCACAGGGCTGCCGGTTTGAGTGTACGACGTAAATTTGCACAAAATTAGACTTAAGAATAAAAACATTTCATCGAAGGGGGAAAACAAAAAATAAATACAAAACGGTCTCGTAAAAGTCACGAACACCTCGCACGGGACCAATGTGACTCGTTAGAACCGACCGCATAGTCACGGGACTCCCAGTTTGAGTGTATGACGTAAATTTTTAAAAAATTATACTTTAGCATAAAAACATGCCATCAAAGGGTGAAAACATAAAAAAATCGAAAAAACGGTCCCGTAAGAGTCACGAACGCCTCGCACGGGACCAATGTGGCACGTAAGAACTGACGCCGTAGTCACGGAGCTCCCGATTTGGGTGTACGACGTAAATTTTCAACAAGTTGGACTTAAGCATAAAAACATTTCATCGAAGGGTGAAAATATAAACGAACACAAAACGGTCCTATAAGAGTCACGAACACCTCGCACGGGACCAATGTGACCCGTAGGAAATGACCGCGAAGTCCCGGGGCTCCCAGTTTGAGTGTACGATGTGAATTTGTAAAAAGTTAGACTTAAGCGTAAAAACATGCCCTCGAAGGGTGAAAATGTAAAACAACCACAAAATGGTCCCGTAAGAGTCACGAACGCCTCGCACGGGACCAATGTGACCCGTAGGAACTGACCCCATAGTCACGAGGCTCCCGATTTGGGTGTACAACGTAAATTTGCAAAAAGTTGGACTTATGCATAAAACATGCCCTCGAAGGGTGAAAACGTAAAACAACCACAAAAATGTTTCGTAAGAGTCACGAACGTCTCGCACGAGACCAATGTGACTCGTAGGAATTGATCGCGTAGTCACGTGGCTCCCGATTTGAGTGTACGATGTAAACTTGCAAAAAGTTAGACTTAAGAATAAAAGCATGCCATCGAAGGGTAAAAACGTAAAACAAACACAAAACGGCCCCGTAAGAGCCACGAACACCTCACACAGGACCAATGTGACTCATAGGAACCCATCGCGTAGTCACGCCCGATTTGAGTATAAGACGTAAATTTGCAAAAAATTAGACATAAGCACAAAAATGTGCCATTAAAGGGTGATAATGTAAAAAAACAACAAAACGGTCTGGTAAGAGTCACGAACACCTCGCACGGGACCAATGTGGCTCGTAGTCACCGACCGCGTAATCACGGGGCTCTCGATTTGAGTGTAGGACATAAATTTGCAAAAAGTTGGACTTAAGCATAAAACATGCCATCAAAGGGAGAAAACGTATAACAACCAAAAAACGGTCCCATAAGAGTCACGAACGCTTCACACGGGATCAATGTGACTCGTAGGAACCGACCGCGTAGTCACGGAGCTCCCGATTTGAGTGTACGACGTAAATTTGCCGAAAGTTAGACTTAAGCATAAAAACATGCCATCGATGGGTGAAAATGTAAAACAAACACAAAATGGTCCCGTAAGAGTCATGAACATCTCGCAAGGGACCAATGTGACTCGTAGGAACCGATCGCGTAGTCATGGGGCTCCCGGTTTGAGTGTACGACGTAAATTTGCACAAAATTAGACTTAACAATAAAAACATGTCATCGAAGGTTGACAACATAAAACATCCACAAAACGATCAGATAAGAGTCACGAACACCTCGTATGGGACCAATGTGACACGTAGGAATCGATCGCGTAGTCACAGGGCTCCCGGTTTGAGTGTACGACGTGAATTTGTAAAAAGTTGAACTTAAGCATAAAAAATGCCATCGAAGGGTGAAAAAGTAAAACATCCACAAAACGGTCCCGTAAGAGTCATAAATGCCTCACACGGGGTCAATGTGACTCGTAAGAACCGACCGCGTGGTAATGGGTTTCCCGATTTGAGTGCATGACAAAAATTTATAAAAAATTAGACTGAAGCAGACAAACATGCCATCGAAGGTTGAAAATATAAAGCAAAAATAAAACGGTTCGATAAGAGTCATGAACACATCGCACGAAACCAATATGACTCGTACGAACTGACAGCGTAGTCACGTGACTCCCGGTTTGAGCGTATGACGTAAATGTGCACAAAATTAGACTTCAACATAAAACATGCCATCAAAGGGTGAAAACATAAAACAACCATAAGACGGTTCGGTAAGAGTCACGAACACCTCACACGGAACCAATGTGACTCGTTGGAACCGACCGCGTAGTCACGGGGCAACCGGTTTGAGTGTACGACGTAATTTGCAAAAAGATGGACTTAAGCATAAAAACATTCCATCGAAGGGTGAAAATGTAAAAAAACCACAAAACGGTCCCGTAAGAGTCACGAACGCCTGACACGGGATAAATATGACCCGTAGGAACCGACCCCGTAGTCATGGAGCTCCCAGTTTGAGTGTACGACATAAATTTTCAAAAAAATAGACTTAAGCATAAAAACATGCCATCGAAGGGTGAAAACTTTAAAAAAAAAAACGGTCCCTTAAGAGTCACGAACACCTCGCACGGAACAAATGTGATTCGTAGGAACCGACCGCGTAGTCACGAGGATCCCGGTTTGAGTGTGCGACGTAAATTTGCAAAAAACTAGACTTAAGCATAAAAACATGCCATCGAAGGGTGAAAATATAAAATAGCCAAAAAACGGTCCTATAAGAGTCACGAACACCTCGCATGGGACCAATGTGACGCGTAGGAACCGATCGCGTAGTCACGTGGCACCCGGTTTGAGTGTGCGATATAAATTTCCAAAAAGTTGGACTTAAGCATAAGAACATGCCATCGAAGGGTGAAAACGTAAAAAACCACAAAACGGTCCTGTAAGAGTCACGATCGCCTCATACGGGACCAATGTGACCGTAGGAACTTACCGCGTAGTAACGGGGCTCCCGATTTGAGTGTATGACGTAAATTATCAAAAAAATTAGACTTAAGCATAAAAACATGCCATCGAAGGGTAAAAATTTAAAACAAAGACAAAACGGTCTTATAAGAGTCACAAACACCTCGCACGGAACAAATGTGTCTCACAGGAACCAACCGCGTAGTCACGGGGATCCCGGTTTGAGTGTACGACATAAATTTCCACAAAATTAGACTTAAGCATAAAAACATGCCATGGAAGGGTGAAAACGTAAAACAACTACAAAACGGTCCTGTAAGAGTCACAAACACCTCGCAGGGGACCAATGTGATTCGTAGAAACCCACCGCGTAGTCACGGGGCTCCCGGTTTGAGTGTACGACGTATATTTACACAAAATTAGACTTAAGCATAAAACATTCCATCGAAGGGTGAAAACGTAAAACAACCACAAAATAGTTCGGTAAGAGTCATGAACACCTCGCACGGGACCAATGTGACTCATAAGAACCACCCGCGTAGTCACGGGGATCCTGATTTGAGTGTACGACGTAAATTTGCAAGAAATTAGACTTAAGCATAAAAACATACCATCGAATGGTGAAAATGTAAAACAACCACAAAACGGTCCCGTGAGAGTCACGAACACCTCGAATGGGACCAATGTACCCCATAGAAACCGATCCCATATCACGTCGCTCCCGGTTTGAGTGTGCGACATAAATTTGCAAAAAGTTGGACTTAAGCATAACAACACGCCATCGAAGGGTGAAAACATAAAACAAGTAGAAAACGGTCCTCTAAGAGTCATTGACACCTCGGAGGGGACCAATGTGACCTGTAGGAACCGACCACGTAGTCACGGGGCTCCCGGATTGAGTTTACGACGTAAATTTGAAAAATATTAGATGTAAACATAAAAACATGCCATCGAAGGGTGAAAATGTAAAACAAACACAAAATGGTCCCGTAAGAGTCACGAATGCCTCACACGGGACCAATGTGACCCGTAAGAACCGACTGCGTAGTCACGGGGCTCCCGATTTGAGTGTACGGCGTAAATTTGCAAAAAATTAAACTTAAGCATAAAAACATGCCATCGAAGAGTGAAAATATAAAACAAACACAAAACGGTGCCGTAAGAGTCACGAACACCTCGTATGAGACCAATGTTACTCGTAGGAATCGATCGCATAGTCACGGGGCTCCCGGTTTGAGTGTACGATGTAAATTTGCAAAAAGTTAGACTTAAGCATAAAAACATGCCATCGAAGGGTGAAAATGAAAAAAAACCACAAAACGGTTCGATAAGAGTCACGAACACCTCGCACGGGACTAATGTGACCCGTAGGAACCGATCGCGTAGTCACGGGGCTCCAAGTTTGAGTGTACAACGTAAATTTGCAAAAAATTAAACTTAAGCATAAAACTATGCCATCGAAGGGTGAAAACGTAAAACAGCCACAAAACGGTCCGGTAAGAATCACGAACACCTCGCACGGGACCAATTTGACTCGTAGGAACCGACCGTGTAGTCACAGGGCTCCTGGTTTGAGTTAATGACGTAAATTTGCAAAACAGTATATATGCAGTATATATCTATATAATATGAGAGGAGGATGTTTTACTTAATTCATACACGATTAAATACTTTTTCTAAATGATTAATGATTTGATTTATTAATTTTAATTTAGATCTATTAATTGCATCCTCTGCTTTAATAACTGTTTTATTTTGTTAAGTTTTATTTACTCTTTAGATTGTTGTTTATAAGTATTTAAACTTCGTAGGGCATTTTGTTAAGTTTTGTTTTGTTAAGTTTTATTTACTCTTTACTCTTTAGACTGCTTTAATAACTATTTTATTTAATAACTGTTGTTGTTACACCATCTACTTTAGTAACTGTTTGTAACTAATTCCAGCTCCGAATATGTATCTAATGGGTACGAAGATCATCTCATGGTGAACCAGCTAACTAATGGCAATAAGTGCATTAGTTTCGATGCTATAGAATATGCCAAGAGATTTTCCAGCAAGCTGCTGTGTTCTCCGTAGGCCTCCAGTTTCATCTAAACATGCTTTGATTGAGCCACCATCATTCCAAATACAAACCCGTCAGCATCAACAAGTTCATTAGGTGTAATTAGAGGTACATCACTCTTTGGAGGTGCACTCATTTTCCCTGGTAGATAACCTCGATTGGGAGTGCACTCATGTTTTAGTGCCTCGGGGACCTGCCATAGCTTGGCTTCAACTCCTTCAAGAGATGCAACCTATTTATTTATCGCTTCTGCTAGCTTCTCTACATTCCCATACATAGAATGCCATTAATGATTTGACACTCATTATTCAACAGAGGCATGTAAAGACACGAATGAAGAATACCATTGGCACCTTCAAAATCAGAGAAAATCAACCTTTGGGGATTGTTGTCACTCTTAGAGGAAGTGTAATGTACGCATTTCTAGAACGTCTCATAAATTCAGGGCTTCCTAGGATAAGGGATTTTCATGGTGTGATCCTCAATAGCTTTGACGGGCATGGCAATTAGAGCATCGAATTTAAGGAAGTGTGTTCCCAGAGATTAGTTATGATGCTTTTGGAAAGCCAAGAGGAATGGATGTTTGCATAAGAATAATAGCCAACACAGATAAATAAGCCTGTAAACTTATGGCTCTCATGGGAATGCCATTCATAGAGGGCGCGACTTCCACTAATGTGATGCGAAAGAAAAAGCTGAAGAGACATAATTTTTCCATTCATCCCTCTCTGCCTCCCTCCCTCCCAGGCTACTTCCCCTCCCTCTCTACCTCCCTCCCTCGCTGCCTCCATCAGGTATGTGATTTGTGTTTTGTAGTAAAATCGCACCATTGTTATTTTATGGTTCTCATTAGTTTGATGTGCGATTTGTGTAAACTAGGGTTTGGAAATCCGAATCTCATTACTTTCATGTGCGATTTGCGTAAAATAGGATTGACATCTGAAAATCTAGCGCTATTTGTAATTTAGGGCTTCGTAACTTAGGTTTTGTGTATTAATTTATAAGATGTTTGAACTGAGTTGTTTGAACTATATTACATCATTTTAATCGATGTTTGAACTTTTTTTTTAATTCGATGTTTGAACTGAGTTTAACTGCTATAGTTCAACACTTTTTTTTAATGGATGTCTGAACTGAGTTGAGCAGCTATAGTTGAGCACTGAGTTGAATTAGGTTAATTTAGGAGTTATAGTTCAACAATATTAGGAAATATAGTTCAACACTGAGTTAAACTGCTACCGCAATTAAGAGGTAATCGGTTAAGTTATAGTTCAGCACATAGTTCAACAATATATATATACTGCATATATATATATATATATATATATATATATATATATATGTATATATACTATATATGTATATATACTATATATGTATATATGCAGTATACTGTTATAATATTATATATATAATTATAACATATATACTATATATATACTATATACTGTTATAACAATATATATGCAGTAACAGGTATATATATATATATATATATATATAGAGAGAGAGAGAGAGAGAGAGTATATATGTATATATTATATGTATTAACAGTATATATACAGTATATATATTGTTATAAAAGTATAGTATATTGTTATGTTTTAACTGTATATATATGTATATATATATACAGGTATATATAAAGTATATATATGTGTGTATATATATATATATATATATATATATATGTATACATATACATAGATGTATGTATATACATATATACATATATACATATACATATATGTATATAGTTATAACAGTATATATGTATATACATATACATATATTGTACATATAGTATGTATATACATATACATATATTGTACATATAGACATATACATATAACTGTTATATTGTACATATAGACATATACATATAACTGTTATACATATATTATACATATAACAGTACATACATACATATACATATATCATACATATAAGAGTATATATAGTATATACATATACATATATTATACATATAATAATATATACATATAACAACATATATTATACATATAACAGTATATACATATACATATACATATACATATACATATACATATACATATATTATACATATAACAATATATACATATATACATATAACAATATATACATATTATACAGTATATACATATACATATACATATGTATACGTATATATGTATATATTATACATATATATGTATATACATAAACATATAACTGTTATACGTATATATATGTACATATAACTGTTATATATGTATATATTAACAGAGTCTCTAGGTCATTCATTATCAAATTGGCTAATTCTAACTATCCTTTTTCTGCTATGAGACATTAAATAAATTTTTGATGTCTTTAATTATTCAGGTTTTTTAGAGAGAAACATTCCCGTTCTAAATTTTGTGGTTAATTCTAAGTTCACTGAAAAGATATCAGTCTATCCACTTCTAGAGCACAACATTTACTTTGTGTGATCCTTGCTTGATATAATTGAGATTTACTGAGGGTTTTCACTTCCAAATCTGGTGGTGCAACACATTCTTCTCCTTGTGCATACTAGTTATCTCATGAATATGAGAATCTTGAGAAGGGGTGTACAAATAAACATACTCACATAGCTACGGACTATCTACACATACTCGCATCCACACTCTCGCAATGTCACAGTTATATAGAACTATTTATATATAAATGTATATATATATATATATATATATATATATATATATATATAACTATAATAGTTATAAATTATTATTATCTTTTGAAGTCGGATAGATTATAATTTATTTTGTATTTTGTGTGGAATGAAAATGGATTTGCGACACATGGAAAAGTCAATGGATACGGAGGATCGAGATACATAGCTACTCGGATACTTATTTAAGTTTATGTAGCTACTCGGAATCTATTTTTAGATATTAAATTGGTTAAAGGGATTTAATGGTGGTTTAGCTGCGTTTTTTGCTGTTGGGTTTATTTTAATGTTAAAAATAGGTTGGATTTCATGAATAAACAAAGGAAAGTCTGCCGAAACTTTCTGAAATTAAATAGTGTTTTAAATTGATCAAGTCAAACATACATGCATTTGAAGTTATACAAACCCATGTAGTCATTTATTTTTGTATCTTGTGCAGGTTGATGATGGATTTTTCTTGGAGTTGTTATGTTCGTGGTGGTTTAGAGTTGCGGTTTCTTATAGTGTAGGGGAGCGATATTGTCGTCATTGTTTTAGTTTACGTGGATTTTTTTAACATCTTTTGATGTGTTAATGTATTAGGTTAGATCATGTTTATATCTATTGTTATGTTCTTATTTGGGAGGCATTTATTTTGTACCTTAATACTTGGATTGTGATGTAATATTCTTTTGTAATTCATATTTATGAGATTTGATTGAAAATTGAGGAACTTTGTGTTACTTATGATTGTATGAAAAATGCGTAATGTTATTTTGGATTATAAGGTTGCACGTTTGATGAAAAAATTGCAGGTTTAAAAGTGCTTCCAATTGCGAAAAAATAATAGGTAATAAATAAAAATATTGTACTTTTGGCAACACAATTTTTTGTTTCCAAAAGTTATCATCTACATCTATCACTTTGGATATGGAAACACATATTTGGTTGCCAAAGGTATGGCTTTTGGCAACATAAGAGCTATGTTGCCAAAAGGCTATACCTTTGGCAACACAAGAGTTGTGTTGCCAAAGGTATAGCCTTTTGGCAACACAACTCTTGTGTTGCCAAATGCCGTACCTTTGGCAACACAACTCTTGTGTTGTCAAAAGCCATAACCTTTGGCAACGCAGCTCTTATGTTGCCAAAGATATTTCTTTTCGCAACACAAGACATGTGTTGCCAAAGGTATAGCCTTTGGGCAACACAGCTGTTGTATTGCCAAAAGCTATATCTTTTGGCAACACAATTATTTTTGTTGCTGTTGAGTGACTTTTGGAAACACAAATTATATTTTTTATTATAAATTTGACAAATTATAAAATAATTTTGGCAACACAATTGCGTGTTGCCAAAAGAATACTTTTAGCAACACAAGCCTGCTGTGTTGCCAAAGAGTTTCCTAGACAGACAATAGGCAACAAGCTGACAACATAGCAAAATATGTTGCCAATACCTTTTAGCAACATATTTCTAACTTTAGCAACATAATTTGTATGTTGCTAATGGTGCAAATTCTTGTAGTGTCGTGCAGAGGGAACTTCTAACTCCACTAAGAGGATCACCTCTGCCCCATAAATAAGAGAGAACGGTGTATACCCTGTGGGCTTCCTCTTAGTTGTTCGATAGGCCCATAATACAGCTGGTATCTTATCATCCCACGATCCTAGGAAATCCTCCATTATTTTAGCTAAGATATTAACCAAAGTTTTGTTAGTTGCTTCAGCTTGATTTTTTCCCTTTAGGTATGCCACCGTCGATGTGTGATGGACAATGGAGTATTTATTTGTGAGCATCGTTACTTCTCAATTGATGAAAGGGGTCCCATTATCTGAAAGGATAACCTTTGGGATCCCAAAATGATAAATGATGTATTCCCTGATGAAGTTGCTCACCATCCCCGCTGTTTCCCTTCTCAGTGGTATCGCCTAAGCCCACTTTGTGAAGCACTCTATCGCTACTAGTATCCATATCTTCCCCCTCGAAGAAGGATGTATTTCCCCTACTAGGTCGAATGCCCAAGCGTGAAAAGGATAGGGCGTTGCCAGGGAGTGTAGGTCCATCGATGGGGAATGGATCATATTTCCATGAAGTTGGCAAGCCTTTCACCTTCAAACGAACTCAGAAGAATCTTTCTCCATCATTGGCGAATAATATCCCAAAGTCATCAACTAGTCATACAACTTGGCCCCTCCTATGTGAACTGGATCGTGTGCCTATTTGAGAACCTCAGCTTCTTCTTCCTTTGTGATGCAACGCAACGGTCTGTTAAAGTATCCCCTTCGATAAAGCTTCCCCTCCTAAACGTAAATTCTCGAGTCCCTTTGTCGGAGTCCCATCGTATCAATTTTCTCTGTCGGGACAACTCCATCTTTAATGAAGTCAATATAAGGCTGTCTCCAGTCAGCCTGACCCTCCACGAAATGACATTCAGCTGCCTTGAAGAATAACTAGCATTTGTCACAATTCCATTGTAGCTCTGCCGCATCTTGTTTCATCTCAGGCCAAAAATACCTTTCTCTTTGAATCCTTTGATAGAGTAGTATCTCAGTTGTTTCCTAGTGCTCTTCATGCGTTCTCTTCAATCTTCGCTCTGCCTCTTCTGGACCGATACACCTCGATAACCATCCTCCTGCATTCCTGAAGTAAAGGTTTCCCTATTTCATGAAGTATTAGGCTAATTCCACCAACCCCATCACTCCTTCCCCAGATTCAAATTGCCTTTTGATCTGTCCCCTCCAGTTTATGTCCTCTTCCATTGGTAGAATTGATTATACTATCGAAGGAGTTATTCTTCGTTGGATCATGATGGTAGTTGTATCGTTCCTCATGACCATCTTCTGGGACTGGTGGCATAGGCATCTGGGTGACGATTCATGGTTCTAAGCTATCTCTTGATCTTGGTTCGATGGAACTGGCGGACAAGTCTCTGGATGATTGTTTTGTATAGTGCTAGGCTTATGTGTTTCAATGCATATTCTCCATTCACTTGCTGAACCACCAAGTTTGAATTCCCTTTGATGCAAAGTGAACGAATCCCCCTTCGAAGGGCCTCTAGCGGCCCCAACACTAATGCTTTATATTCTTCCTTATTTTTAGAATAAGGGAAATCTAATTTTTAGGAAACTCAAATCTCCTTCATTCCTTTTGAGAGGATAACCCCTGCTCCTCTTTTCTTTTATGCCGAAGATCCATCGAACTGCATTGTCCATTCCTCCTCCGTTGTATCTAGGTAGTTGGCCTATAAATCGTCCCCTGGAATACTTTCTTTGGGTGGATTAAACGTTCCCAAGGGGAAAATTGATAGCAAATTGGCGTATGCCTGTCTTTTGATCGCGCGAGTAACCACACACTTCAAGTCATACTCAGAGAGGATGAGGAGCCACTTAGCTGCTCTGCCAATCAATATCATTCTTGCTAGAAAATACTTAATAGGATCACATCTAGTTACAATATGAATTGTAAAAGACAACATATAATGTCTAAGTTTTTGTGCCACAAAGACTAAGGCTAAACAATGCCTTTCTAAGCTACTATATCTGACTTCTGGCCCATGGATGAACCTATTGAGGTAGTAGACTGGCCGTGCTTGCCCATCGATCTCTTGTACCAGAAAAGCTACCACGGACCTCGTGGTGGATGTGAGATACATCTGTAACAGTATTCCTGCCTTTGGGGGTGTGGGTACCCGAAATTTAGAACTATGGGCCGAAATTTAGAACTATGGGCCTGGACGAGTAGCCCAGTCCTGGCGGCCCAAAGTCCAGGCACCTCATCTTTTATAATTGATCCGGTCTCCCCCCACGATCCCATGAAGGGAAGTTATAGGGAAAATGGAAAACAAGGAGGAACCCATCAACTCCACTCATCTACATGTACATGTATATATTAAACCCTAGGTTCGGGGTAAAAGGACAAGTTGTATTCTCTGTAATCACTCTCCGGAGTATATAGAAATAATATTGACTGCACCACCATGGACGTAGGCACATCTTGGCTGAACCACGTACATCCTTTGTTGTGAGATTGGCATCTTGTATTCCTTGTTCTTTTCTTTATAATTGTTTCTCTCATATTTATTTGTATTGCATAATAATTGCATCAACAATTGGCGCCGTCTGTGGGAACCATTCATCTTTCCCTGAGAAGAGCCCACGTCAAGAAAGGAGTTCAAGATGTCTGGCCACAGCAGCAATGCTCCCCAAGCAGGAGATATTCAAGAGCCACCTGCTCCTCGCAGGATTAGGTCTGAAGTCCGACGTTCAGATCAGAGAGCTCGCCTGGAAAGACCAGCCTCAGAAGAAAGTCAGGGACCAGCGAGGTCCACGCAGATTTCCAGGTTGATTGATGCATACGAGGCAAGGCTCCATGAGCAGAGGGAGTCTTCTCGCAGATACGAGGCTGAGAATGCTCGCTTGAAAAGAAGACTGGAAAGACTAGAGAGGGAGCTTCGTCCTGATAACAGGAGACGCCCATATCGCACTCCTAGCCCTCAGGCGAGCAAGTCTCGCAGCCGAGGAAGGAGCCCTAGGCGAGAATCTCAAAGGGACGGAGGAGGCGAGTCAGACGACAACCTCCGCGAACAGCTGTGAAGAGCTCGCCGCTACTAGAGCCCTCCTCGCAGCGATGAGAACATACGAAACTTGGTACACAGGGAGATGGACTAGCATCCTGCTCACCACGGAACAAGATCAACCAGAGAACTCGCGAGGCGAGCTCTCGAAACCCAGATGAAGTCACCTTTCACAAGCGAAATGGAAGAGGAGGAAGCTCCCAAGAAATTTTCCATTCCAAGGTTCAAGATTTACGACGGAAAAATTGATCCCATCGATCATGTCAGGCAATACCGACATGCCATGAACCTCTGGATTCACCGAGATTCCCTGATGTGCCGCATTTTTCCCTCGAGCCTTCACGATGTAGCACAGAAGTGGTTCAAAAGGCTCCCCCACCGGTCGATCAAGAATTTCAAATCCCTAACCAAACTTTTTACGGCCCGATTCATTACCAGTAGCTCCCATCCTAAAAGGATGGATGCTCTACTGACAATGAAGAAAACGCCTCAAGAGACCCTCCGAGAATACGCGAAGAGGTACTGGGAGTTATTCAATGAGATCGAGGACTGCGCGGAGGAAGTGGCAGTGGCCTCCTTCAAAATTGGGCTCCCTAGTTCTTCCCTCCTCTACCAGTCCCTGACGAAGAAGGAAGCTATAACTATTGACCACCTAATGGCCCGAATCGAGAAATACGCAAAGGTGGAAGATGTCTCCCGCTCTAATACAGGAGAAAATAGTCGAGCTAAGATCACTACCAAGGTAGGTGAGAAAACTGAGAACCAGAGGAAAGGAGGAAATAACGGGGGGAAAAATGGCTCGAAGAACGGAGGGAACCATGACGCATCGAAAGCATTCCAGGCGGTCAACACCGTCTTCAAAGAACCAATTTACAAGGTTCTCGCGAAGATCAAGGATGAGCCATTCATCAAGTGGCCCAGGAAGATGGGAGGAGATCCCTCAAAGAGGAACAATACGTTGATATGCGCTTTTCACAAAGAGGGAGGACACAAGACCGAGCACTGCAAATCTCTTAAGTCTCACCTCGAAGAGTTGGCCCAGTCCGGGCATTTGAACGACTTTGTGGAAAAAAGGGCAGAGAAAGTGACTTCCAACAGAGAAGTGAGACCTGACAACGTGGTGGAAGATGACGCTGGACACGAGTTCGCATTAATCCACGGAGTATCTGACGTCAAGCAGATACA
This sequence comes from Sambucus nigra, assembly GCA_949130495.1. Classification (NCBI taxonomy): domain Eukaryota; kingdom Viridiplantae; phylum Streptophyta; class Magnoliopsida; order Dipsacales; family Adoxaceae; genus Sambucus; species Sambucus nigra. The sequence goes on from OX422212.1 coordinate 674,788,691, forward strand.
AGGGAACTCAACTCGAATGGAGATGAAAAAACTTACAGCAGTAATGCAGGCTTTTCAAATTGATCCAGCAGAGTCACAGTCAGGAAAACGTCGACGAGCAGAGGAAGTTAACTATAACAAGCATATCGTTTTCACGGATGAAGATTTGATGGGAGTAAGGACCCCACATCATGATGCCCTGGTCATTACACTCAGGATAGCCAACTTTGATATCGACAAGCTACTCGTCGATCAAGTAAGCTCATCCGAAGTAATGTACCTCGACCTGTTCAGGAAATTGAAGTTGAGCGTCGTCGACCTAAAGGAAGCTACTGTTCCTTTGGTCGGCTTCGCTAGGAAAATGACCATGCCCCTAGGCAAGATAGTGCTGCCAGTTCGTGCTGGGAACGTCTCCAAGATGATTGAGTTTTTGGTAGTTGACATCGAATCACCGTACCAGGCCATCCTCGGTAGAGGATGGCTTCATGCAATGAAGGCGGTCTCCTCGACCTGCCACCAGAAGCTCAAGTATGTAACTGAGTGAAGAGTAATGAAGATCCACGGCGACCAAGCGATGGCAAGGAAGTGCTTCATAGCATCCATCCGACCAAAGCCAGAGAAGAAGGTCGGTCAACCCAGCGAGAAAGTTGAAGAGGGTGTGATACCTTCTAAATAGAAACTAAAGTATGGAAGACCAGGAGTAGAGGAGACCAGACTCCTCCCCTCCGAGCGTGTCATCGAGGACCTGGTAGAAGTTATAGCCGAAGTTAGTGACAGTAGAAGAGTCTTCTTGATTGGAGCATCTCTCACCGACCAAGAACAGGAGGAGTTGACGACCTTATTGAGACACAACGTAGATGTTTTCGCATGGTAACCATACGAGCTGCCTGACATTGATCCTGCTATGGTCTGTCATTAGCTGCACGTCGACCCCACATTCAATCCACTCACGCAGAAGGCACGAAGAACTGCACCCGAGAAGGCTAAAGCGGTCGAAAAGGAGGTCGAAAAACTGTTGGATGCAGGATCCATACGGGAAGTACAATTCCCCAAGTGGTTGTCCAACCCAGTAGTAGTTCCAAAAAATAATGGGAAGTGGAGAGTTTGCATCCACTTCACTGACCTCAATAAAGCGTGCCCTAAGGATAGTTTCTCCCTCCCAAAGATAGACCAACTTGTAGATGCCACTGCGGTTCACGAGCGGATGAGTTTCCTGGACGCATACTCAGGATATCACCAGATCCCCTTGTATACCCCAGACCAGGACAAAACGGCGTTCATCACGACAGTTGGGTTGTATTGCTACAAGGTCATGCCATTTAGGCTCAAGAATGCGTGGGCAACCTATCAGGGGCTGGTCACAAAAATGTTCAAGGATCAAATGGGAGACACAATGGAGGTCTACATCGATGACATGCTCGTTAAGTTCAAGAAGAAGGAAAATCACGTATTAGACCTATCAAAGACCTTCGAAATCCTCAGGAAGTATCGAATGAAGCTTAATGCGAGCAAGTGTTCCTTCGGTGTCCAGTCAGGAAATTATTTAGGATACTTGGTCAGTAAGAGAGGCATAGAAGCTAATCCGGACCAGATCGATGCAATCAACAGGGTACAACCCCCTCGAACAGTTTGGAACGTGCAGAAGCTCACTGGAATGCTCGCTGCCTTAAATCGCTTCATTTCCAAATCCTCCGAGAAGTGCAAACCTTTTTTCCAGCTTCTAAAAAGGAGTAAACCGATAGAATGGAGCCCGGACTGCTCGCCAGATTTGGACGAGCTCAAGTCCTACTTAAGCTCTCCACCGCTGCTTGTCATACCACAGTGAATGGAATCTTTGTACCTGTACCTCTCGGTATCCAATCACACTGTCAGCTCGGCGTTAATATGCCAGGTCGCAGGAATCCAACACCCCGTTTACTACGCGAGCAAGACCTTACTAGACGCCAAGCAAAGGTACCTGCCATTGGAGAAGCTCACCTTTGCACTGGTAATAGCCTGGATAAACTGAAGCATTATTTCGAAGCTCATACTGTCATCGTCCTTACATTGCACCCCCTTAAGGCGGTCCTAAGGAAAGAGGATTTGTCGGGCAGATTGTCTAAGTGGTCAGTCGAGCTCGGCCAGTTTGACATCCAATTTCAACCAAGGACCGCTATCAAGGGTCAGATCCGCGCTGATTTCATAGCCGAATTCACTGGCGAAGAACTCCCCGACCAACCTCAACCAACAAAGCAAAAGGAGAACCCAGCAACAGTGGAAACCTGGAAACTATTCGTTGATGGAGCCTCCAACTCAAAGGGGGCAAGCGTAGGCATTATTCTCATCACCCCAGAAAACACCATCCTTGAGCAAGGAATCAGGCTTGGATTTGTAGCCTCCAACAACGAAGCAGAGTACGAAGCCCTAATAGCCGGTCTCCAAAAGGAGCAAACTCTGGGAGCAAAACGTTTACAGGTGTTCGGCGACTCTCAACTAGTCTCCAACCAGATAAGTGGAGATTACAACGCGAAGGATGAAAGAATGGCAGCCTACCTCGCCCTGGTAAGAAAACTAATGACGAGCTTTGAGAGATTAACATCCAGCAGTTTCCCAGAGGACAAAATAGTCATGCCGACGCCTTAGCATCCCTAAACTCGACAGTTGATTCTAGCCTTAAAAGGTTCATTCCCATCGATTTCCTCATTTGCCCGAGCATTAACCACAACAACAAGCTGCCAAACGTGGAACAAATACTCCAGGTGGGATCAGCCCCCAGATGGATGGACCCCTTAAAAGACTATTTAAAGGAGGGCATGCTCCCAAAGGACAAGAAAACTGCCCACCGGATAAGAGTCAAAGCTGCTCGGTTTCACTTATCCACAGGAGGCGACTTGTATAAGAAGTCCTTATCCGGTTCCTACCTTAGATGCGTCCACCCAGGCGATGTCGAGCAAGTGTTGCACGAGCTTCACGAAGGAATCTGTGGAAGTCATGTCGGGGGAAGGTCTCTAGCCTTTAGAGCAATGAAGGAAGGCTATTGGTGGCCATATATGCAAAAGGACTCCACAGTATATGTTCGCAAATGCCTGAAATGCCAACTTCACGCTCCTATGGTCCACCAACCCGCCAGCGACCTAAAATCCCTGACCAGCCCATGGCCCTTCGCCCAATGAGGAATGGACATCGTGGGACCACTGCCCACCGCTGCCGGCAATCGCAAATACCTGTTGGTTGCAACTGACTACTTCACCAAATGGATTGAGGCAGAACCATTGGAAAACATCCGAGATGCTGATATGATAAGGTTTATATGGAGGAATATAATCACTCGATTCGGAATCCCCAGAACCATCATCACTGATAATAGGACACAATTCGAGAGTGGCCCCTTTCAGGACTTCTGTAACGAACACGGGATCAGGCACACCTTTAGTTCGGTGGCCTACCCTCAGAGCAATGGGCAAGCAGAAGCTTCCAACAAAACTGTGATCGATGGATTGAAGAAGCGATTAGAGCGAGCCAAAGGCGCATGGGCAACCGAGCTACCCCATGTCCTATGGGCATACCGAATAACTCCTCGACGAGCAACAGGAGAAACCCCATTTTCGCTAATAAATGGCATGGAAGCAGTCATCCCACTAGAAGCGGGTTTGCCAACAATAAGATTCGACCTTGTCGACCAAGGCCAGAATGATGAGGCGCTTCTCGCTGAACTCGACCTCGCCGACGAGCGTAGAGAATTTTCCCTAGTGAAGCTTGCGAGCTATCAGCAACAGCTCGCAAAGCATTACCACAAAAGGGTTAACTCGAGAAGATTCCAAGTTGGGGACTATGTTCTAAGGAAAGTCCTGGGCAACACAGTAAAGTCATCAGACGGCAAGCTAGGCCCAAACTGGGAAGGACCCTTTAAAGTAACTAAAGACGACCTGTAAGGTGCCTATCATTTGGAAACGATGGAGGGAAGATAGATACCACGAGCATGGAACGCAGCAAATCTCAAAAAATTCTATTTTTAGATTCTCAAGGAATTCTATTGTTGAATCTTTTTCTTGTATTTGTTATGTGAAAGGACAGTTCATTCCCCTTATTACTAATGAAATCAGTAACAGTTGCATTTTATCATACATCTTTTCCAAATCACAGGCACGATGGTCGATATAGCAGGGGAATACCCCTCCTCAGGTCATCGTCATGAAACAGGAGAGACTTCTTAGCATTGACCCTGGCAATATATAAAGCCCTACAGAGGATTCTTAGGCAATGCGACCAGATTTTATACTGGCCATCAAACCTACTTTGGTTGAGCGAAATCCTGATCGGATGAAGACATCCAATACCAGGTGTGTCCTCGCCAATTGCCCTACTTAGGCCTAAGGGAGTGTGACGACACAACCTAAAAGGTAAAATGGGGCATAATGGTATTTTGGTATTATAATGGACTGGGGGGACACTCGCATGACAAAACAAAAAGGATTATGAAGCAGCAAGAATATAAAAAGATTGGATGTACACGTTTAGTCGGCAAAATTGCCCAAAACACGAAATTTTCATTAATCTCTTATATTTACAACAATGATAATACATGTTTAGTCGGCGAAGCTCGCCCAAAACATGTACATTATCAAAAAAGATAAAAGAATAACAACTTGTTATATTTACAATAATGATAATACATGTTTAGCCGGCGAAGCTCCCCCAAAGCGTTTACATTATCAAAAGAATAACAACTTGCAAATATTCAAGAAGGTGGAAGCCTCCGAATAAGATAATCTGCCACTCTAGCTCTTCGTCCGTCATCAGGAGCGGGGACCAGCTCTTCCACAACCTCATCTGCGTCCAACTCTAATAGTTGCCGAGGAATAGCATCAATGGGGATCCATCGATCATCCCTCCTTAATGGGTTGGACATCAGAGTGGAGGAGGACATCTCATGACGATACCATAACACCGAGTTCCTCGGGACCTGAAGCTCTTTCAAGGCACTCAACCACCCTCTGATGAAAGAAAGTTCCTCAAACTCGGATAGTCTTGTTGGAGAATCTAGCCAGCCTTGATCATAACCGTCAGCCCACGCTTATCGAGGACCCTTCTTGAATAAGTGCCGCAATCGGGTAACGTCCCTTTGAAGCCCAGTAAAAATTACATGTGCTCATCGGACATCATCATGAAGCTCTTCCATCTCCTTATCACGCTGTTCTTCTGCTTCCCTGTTCCTTCCCCTAGTGCTCCTACCAGCTCGCGGGAGGGGAGGACGAGTGGAACCTCGCGGCATAGGAGGAGTATATCCAGCTCGCGAAGACGAGGAGCCTTGCAGAACCGCTGAAACAGTGCTCGACGCATGCTCTCTAAGTTGCAAGACTTCCCTCCTCAGGTTTTCATTCTCCTGCTGCAGAAACTCCCCAACTTGGTTTATCTCGGTGGCCTCTAGTAACCTTGCTCTCAGTACATTGATTTCCTCTTGTACAGAGGCACCAATGCCTTCCATCTCCTGGAGCCTGTCCTTCAGCTTAGCCACTAGCTCGGACTACTCCTTATACTTTTGATTCCTTGACCTGAGAGATTTGCAAAGCATAACAAAGGCCTGACGAACCTGAGGACTGGCATTAGGACCAAGAGTCCTGCCCAATTGAGATGTGGCAGTAATATACTCTTCTACATCAGTCAACTACAAGACATAAAAGGGCAATGGAAAGAAAAATCACTCAATGCTCTGGAAAAAGAAGCCTTCTCATTTCGTTGATAAAAGTCAAGTACATCAAGCAGAAATTGGAAAAATTACAAGCAGAAGTACAAAAATATTCCTAAAAGAAGATTAACTAGCAACCTCAAGCTGCCCAGAGGTGGCTGGCTGCTTCCCCTTGTCAGCACCAGCAGAGGCATCCCCCTCTACAGGGATGCCCTCATTCGCCTGGGCAAGACCAGCATCGATAGGAATTGTCTGAGAGGCAATATCAACACCCTCGATGGCTGGGGCAGGGGCTTCTTCATCTATAGTTGGCCTCGGGCCCGGGTCATGCTCGTCGAACAGAGGAGATTCAGCATCAACACCAGCAACTAAGAGGGCCTTGTTCTAGCCCTTCTTGAAGTTCAAACGACTGATGTAGCCTATCTAAACTTCAGCGTCTTCATATGCAGTAGTCCACCCGGAGTTGTATAAATCCTCCTTGATGGTGGCTACCTGGGACTCTTTCTCCTTTAGTTGCTCGGTCAGAGCCTTGTTCTCCTCCACGACACCTAGCTTGCTCGAGCAGACTAGGTCATAGGCCTGCCTTAGCTCGCTCAGCTCCTTAACCACTGCATCCCTCTCTCGATTAGAATTGATGAGGACCAGATCAGAGGAAGCTCGGGCGGCATCAGCAGCCTTCAAATCAACCTCCAGCTGAGAACCCCTGACTTCCAGAGTGGACTTCTACTACTCCAGCTCGCCATTCCTTCTCACCAACTCGTCGCGAGAACGGTAGAGCACGGCGAAGTCAGTCACAAAAAACCAAAAATAAAGAAGAGATCAAGAAGGAGAAACAACTAAAACTTGTTAAGGAATTAAAAAATGGAGAGGATCTTACCAAGGCAAGCCTTTGGCTAGCTTGTAGGGCCAATTGATCAGACCCCAGCGCCCTCTGGTGACCTGCAGGAAGAACTGCCCTCTCGAGCAGCGCAGGTGCCAACTGAGGAGAAATGGCAACTGAGGCCCCCTCGGGCAAAGCAGACACCTGGACCAAGGCTTGCCCAGTTTTCGTCCTCGACTCCATCTTTCTCCTCTCTTCCTATTTCTCCCTCTCCATCCTCTTACTCTCATCCATCCTCTTCTTTTCCTCCACCTTCTTTCTTTCCTCCTCCTTTTTTCTCTCCCTCTCTCCTCTTTCTCTCTTGCTCCTGAGTTAAAGACCGAGAACCAGTAGCCACGACCCCTGAAGTGGAATTTTGTTTCTTTGACCTTTGTGCAAAGAGCACGTGGTCCTCCTCATCATCATCTCTAATCAAGTTCTTCCTTGGAGGCATCTCTTCACCTGAACTGCTGGAAAAGCTCTACGATCCTCGAACTTCAGAATCCTCCTCCAAGTCAAAGGAACTGCTACTGTCAGAGCTCCCTTCACCCAAATTACTCGCAGCTCCTACAGGCTAACTTTCAGAGCTTCTCTCCTCTTCGTCCAACTGGATAGGCTCAGCAGTAGTCTCTTCGAAGGAATCAAACTCTGGTACACTATCCACAGGCCGTGCTATGAAGCTGGAGCCAATGTTCTTGTACTCAAGAAAAAAGGCAGCAGACCTGGGATGCTCGCCGTCACCCAGAGGCTCCCTGATATTCCAAGCTTTCACCAACTCCGAGATACGAACCTCGCGAAGAGCAGGCTCTAAATTCTTTGACCTCGCTGCGCAAGAAAAAGCAAAGAGGAGTTAGAAAAGTCACAAATCAGCAAAAGTTGAAACAACAGTACAATGTTTACCTATGTATTCCTCCCCGTAGAAAGGAACAGAGAACCTCTCAGACCTCGACCCTTCAAACTGGGGAGGGAACTTCCAATTCCTAACGAGGAAACCCTCTTGCCAGTAGTCCTTATGGGAATCAGGTAGGTTTACTACCAATACCCTACTAGGACTCCTTGCTTTGAGGTATAAGACACCTGAACTAGTTCGAGAAAAGGAATAACAGAAATAGATCTTGGTAAGTCCTAACCTAGTACCATACAACTGATTTATTCTATGGATGCCATTTACTATTTTCCACACATCGAGCGAGCACTGTGCAAGAACAATATTGAAATAGCCAAATAAATGCAAAAATAGATCATTAGGGGGAAAAGTAAGTCCCCCCTGGGAAAGCAACAAAATATGGATCCAGTGGGCATCCTCTATATCCCTAACGTTCCTAGGAGGGGAGGCACAACATTCAATATCTACCCACTCAGGAATGTTGTAGAACTCCCTGAATTCAGAGATTGACCTATTTCTAATCTTCGCCATTGAAAAACTCAAGAAAATCTACAAACCAAAGAGAAAGTGCAAAGAAAGGGTACGAGAAACTTATTAAACAGAAGATCGGTTCAAGTGATGAAGAAGCACGAGCTCAAGACGACTAAGAAGAAATGGGAATGGGGATTAAGAGAAGAAGGTACGAGGTGCTAGAGTTCTCAGAAGAAGGAAGAGTACTAGAAAGGCTGAAGCGACGGAAGAAAAAGTGGCTATTCCAGCAAGCCTTCAATTCTAATCATAGCGCACAAATAGCAAAGCGGGTGCCGCCAAAGCAACTTCACAGTTTTCAAAGAATCGCAAATCAGCCATAATGGCTAATCATTTAAATCCATTGAACCCATAAACATGGCCGAACAAATTTAGGGGCAATTGTGGGTACCCGAAATTTAGAACTATGGGCCTGGACGAGTAGCCCAGTCCTGGCGGCCCAAAGTCTAGGCCCCTCATCTTTTATAATTGATCCGGTCTCCCCCCACGATCCCATGAAGGGAAGTTATAGGGGAAATGGAAAACATGGAGGAACCCATCACCTCCACTCATCTACATGTACATGTATATATTAAATCCTAGGTCCGGGGTAAAAGGGCAAGTTGTATTCTCTGTAATCACTCTCCGGAGTATATAGAAATAATATCGATTGCACCACCGTGGACGTAGGCACATCTTGGTTGAACCACGTACATCCTTTGTTATGTGATTGGCATCTTGTATTCTTTGTTCTTTTCTTGATAATTGTTTCTCTCATATTTATTTGTGTTGCATAATAATTGCATCTACAGGGGGAACCAAGGTCTATGGTGAAACGAACAGTTTCTTCAATCCGTCGAGAGACTCCTAGTGAATCTACTCCCACCTGAATTTTGTGTTCTTTCGCAATAGCTGCATCAGTGGGTGTGTTATTTTGGTCAATCCAGGAACAAATCTCCTAAGGTAGGAGACTTTACTGAGGAAACTCTTCAACTCCTTCGTCGTTCTTGGACATGGCATTTCTAAGATCGCCCGTTGTTTGTCTTGGTCCATCTGCACCCTTTGCCGATCAACCACAAAGCCTAGGAATTTCCCACTTATCACCCCCAAAACACACTTCAGTGGGTTCATCTTCAATTTATACTTACTGCAACGGGAAAACACCTTCCTCAAATCGCCCAGATGGGACTCCTCCTTTATTGATTTGATGACCAAGTCATCCACATAAAATTTCAAAAATTTGTGAAAGAAATCATGAAAAATGGCCATCATTATTCTTTGGTAAGTCGTCCCAGCATTCTTGAGTCGAAACGGCATCACCTTGTACATGAAGTTGCCCAACGAGGTTCTGAACGCTATTTTCTTTACATATATGGGGTCGATCTTGATCTGATTATACCCTACATACCCATCCATGAAGCTATACATCTCCAGACCAGCGGTTGCATCTATCAGGCTATCGATGGAGGGCAGAGGGAACTCATCTTTCGGAAAATCTCTATTTAAATCTCTGAGATCCACACAGATCCTTATTTGGTTGTTATCTTTCTTTCCCACTGGGATAATGCTAGATAGCCAGAGTGGGTGCTGTATCAGTATGATGAACCCTGCCGTTAGTAGGCATTGGACCTCTTCCTTGATTTTCAAATCTAGCTCAGGCTTGTACGTTCTTATTTCTTATTTCACTGGAATGGCTGAAGGCAGTATGTTCAACTTGTGGTAGCTCACTTCCTCATCTAACCCTTCAATCTCTATGTAGTTCCATGCAAAAATGTTAACGAACTCCCGAATCAATTTAACTAAGACCTCTTGTTTATCCTTATCGAGATCCTTCAAGATAAAGACGGGCCTTGGATCTTCCCTTTCTTTTGCCAGGTTCCACTGCTCCAACTCTTGTGCCTGTGGCTTCAGCTAATTTGTCATGTAGTTTGGCTCTTCGGTGGCATCCTCTACGAACTCCTATATGTTGGAGTTGTCTATCACCATACATTGCCCTCGTTGATCCACCAAAAAGCACTCATATATCGGGTCAACCTCATTATCATTTCCCACGACCACCCGCTCATAATGTTACAATCGATATACCACTTTTCCTTCTTCAGTAATGACCTTCTTGCATTATATGTTAGTAGCGATGACTGCCTTCCTCTTCTTCTCTCTAAAAGCTTTAGTCAATCTTTTTCTTGAGAACTGGCTTAGCACGCTTTGTCATCAAACCTCATGTTCCATCAGATCCACTCTGGGCCTCATCATATCTTTGAGCTACTTCGAGATGTTTTGGGGCTGAGGGATCATCTGTTGAGCTTCTTCGGTCATCACTTTTGTGCTGCTTGCAACCTTTTTACTCTTCTCGTTCAAGGGCCCCATCCTTTCTCTGATCGAGGGAACCCATGCTCCCTCCCTTCTTCTCTTTAGGACCCGAACATCCTCCTCCAAGTCAGTGTAAAATTTTGCGTGCACCAGGTGAGCTTCCTCGACAGCAAAGGGCCCCTTCGTAGCCCTAATGGCCACCTCTGTCCCTTTGATGTTCGATATAGCGCATTGGTGGTACGTAGAAGGAACTAGCCCTTGGTTGTGCATCCACACCCTTCCTATTAGTAGATGATAGGAAGTTTCACTCTCTTTTATGTGGAACTCGATATGGGAACACAGATTTCCCATTACAATCCCAATGTTAACATACCCAATGGATTTGGAAGATTGGTTATCATACCCCGAAATCACCAAAGGCATAGGGACCAGCCTTTCTTCTCGAATATTGGTTGCATGGAAGGAGTTGATCGGCATAATATTGATGAAAGCTCCCCCATCCATAAGAGTCCTAGAGAAACTAATTCTGTTGACGCTGGTGGTCACATACAATGGCCTATTATGATGGAATCTTACAGCCCTATCTAGATAGCTGAAGGGTAATTCTGACAGAATTCTCCTCACCAACCTAGCCATAGGTCCCTTCCATCTCAGCGAAGGGACTGTGTTCTTCCTCGCAATGTCCAGTATTGCCTGGGTTATTTTCATTCTACTCTCTTTCGGTATCCCCACATGGTCGAAGAACTAGGTGAATTTCAAGGATTTTGAAACTACACAGTACTCTAGGACTGGGTCTGCTTCCTCACCTTCAATGCTGTACAAATCCTCCACGTCTTTAGCGCTTGCCTCATCGTAGGCCAATACTACATTATGCATTCCCTTTATACAATCTTCCAAAGGTTCTTCGAACTTCTCCTGCCTCAATGTTGGCCCTTTTTCTCCTCTTTCCACATCTTCATCATAGGCCACCACGAGATTGGCCCCATGTGCTGGAAGTGGGTTGTTGTTGATGTTCTGTGGAGGGATTTGCAATGTCCCTGCCTTCACGTACTTGTCAATGATTCTTCTCATTGTGAAAAAGCTCTCCGTTGGATGCTGGATCCTCCGATGAACCTGGCTATACTTAGGATCCGCCTTCATTTCTGCATCGGGTTCCCCAAAGGGAATGTCTTTTAGTTCGTATACCGTTCCTCCTTGGACCATCACGTTGTAACAGTTGACAGCCTCCTCTACTATACAAGGCAATGTTGGTGGGTCCTCCCTGTTTCTATTGAAGATCTTCTTATTGTCATTCTTTGGTGCCTTGCCCCCATCTCCTCCCTCGGTGTACCCTACCCATGGGGGATGAGACCTCCCCCTCACAGGTTGTATCAGCTGCCTAAACATCATGGGCACCACCACCGGATTTGGTCATACCAGCAAGGAGATATTTCTTGCTTCTTTCAAGAACATTGAAAAAGTCCCCTTGCGCGTTTCATTAATGAGATGACAGATGTACTCAAGAAGCAGTCCCTCCGCATAAATCTACAATAACTTTGACTCTTTGGCCTCCTCCCTCACGTCGAGGGACCTTTCCCTGAACCTTCGAACATATGCAACCATTTCTTCCCCGGGTCGTTGCTTCTCCCTCCCCAGTTGGGTCAAAGTAAATTCATCTTTCGCCAGAAAGAACTTTTGGATGAATAAAACATGCATCTCCTCCCACGTAGAAACAGTTTTAGGAGCCAAATGAGAATACCAAGTGTATGCTTTATCGATTAAAGATTTATAAAACTCCCTCAACCTGAGCTTCTTATTATTACAATGTGCCCCCAAGTGTTCAATGAAGCGCTTAATGTGATCCTTCGGGTTTCCACCTTTCCCTGTGTATTTTTCAAAAATAGGAGGAATATAGTCCTTTCGGTACGGTTCATCGTTATATTCCTGGGCATAGGGTATCCGAAAGTCATCGTAAATCGAACATACCTAGCCAAAAGATTGTGAGGAGGCTTGCATGAACATCAGTATCTCTTTCTACATTTACTTTCTCATTTCCTCCAAGGGTGATGCTACTGGGGCAACAACCAACGGGACCATGGACTGAGTGGTCGTTGCAGCTGGGGCAGTCATCATAGTTGAGGCCGTTGATACTCCTAATGTTCCCACTTCTGGGTTCATAACAAAGGGTATACTCGCTGGGACTGTTCCCATTACACCTGCACTCGATGGGGCCATTGGGGCTGCCCCTGTGTTACAAAGGAATTGGCTTCAAAACCTCCCAACACCGTTGAAGCTATCGAAGTTTGCAAAAACTAATAAAACTTACTCATTAGGAGTGCTACCTGAGTGGGTCCCAACCCTGCACTCATGGAAGCTTGTGTCACCCCAGGAAAACATGTCGCCGCCTGAATCGGAGGTACCTCTATTCGAGGATCCCCATCCCTTAGAGCCTCCAGTTCTCTCGCAGATTGTTCTTCATTGTGTTGGATGTTGAGGAGGAGTGCGCTTGCGTTCAAATAAGGAAGTTACTTAATTAAACACAGTTTTTACCACTTAAGTCCTAAACATGCATCTATATGTGATTAAATACGATGATGAAACATGCAAGAACACCTATATGAGGAAAAATCCCCAACGGGGAAAAACCTTTTATTTTCACAATAATTTTTGTAAGAGAACGGCTTACAATGAAAATACAGTGACACAGAAATATCCTCGGGTGTTGGTTCTGTTGTCGATGGCTGGAACAATCCCTTTCCAGTAGGGAAGCAGTGACGAAGAGAGTAGCTTCCTCACAAAGTACTCCAGATGAGTAAACAATCTTCTTGAAGGTTTAAAGATTCACACACATATATGGGATCGATTTTGTGAATCAAAGAGGTTTAGAAAACCTTAAAAAGTGAAGTCTTATTCTGGGCAGATTTCGCAGAATATTGAGATTGCAGAAAGACTTGAAAAAACAGGTCAAAGGAGATCAGATATTTATACAAAAATTGAGGCGGTGGCTCGTTCGAACGAGATAGCATGTCGCTCGAACGAAGGACAGAAGTCGTTCGAACGATATCGCGCGACATGATATCTCGCGCGAACGACTTACAAAGCCGCTCGAGCGATCTCGTCGATCGAGGTCATTCTCTTCTACACTTAGAAAAATTCTGCTTTTGATAAAAAAATTAACCCAGACTTCAAAAATAATTTTCAAAAATATTTCCCAAATATTTATGCAAATATTTTAAACTCTAATATAACATTTTACTGATAGAGCGTAGTGGAGTAATGGGAATGAGCTGAGTAGCACGTTGCATGTAGCATGATGAACGTGAAGAAAGTGGATGCATTGAATTCGGATACGGGTCGTCGAGGATGATCGTGTTGACGTGCCGAATGTAGCGGTATTAGACATATGAACTGTGATCTAGGAGAAAACAAAAAATTCCTAGAATCTACCCCGGACATTTATAAAATTATGTCCTTACAAATCTCCCCCTATGTCTATGCCGGTACATACATAAAAAAATCTGAATTATGCAATCAAATGACATATAAGATAATATCCCCATTAAACCCTCAAACTGAGAATAGTAAATGACATGTCTCCCAAATCTTCAGCTCTTCAGAAACTTTCAAAGCTTTTCACATCAGAGTGTGCAATCCAGAAATGAACAATGATGTACCTACACACCTGAGATAAAGCAAATACCCGTGACAAGCAACAGTTTGAAATATAATGATATGCAAAAATTGATGATCAATTAAGCTTAACCAAATCATTCATAAATCAACCAAACACCAAAACATAATTCTCCCCCATAATTCTTCTCCCCCTTTTTATGATGTCCCCAAATAGACAAATATGATAAGCAGAGATGAATGGACATGGAGAATGACACACGGGAATAAACTACTATTTTTATATTTTTCAAAATTTTTTACACATAGTATACAACAAAGAATCACACCATGGAAGATCACAAAAACAACCAAGTAAATGATAGAGAAAATGAAGGGGTGTGATCAGATTCGATAGGAAAATCAATGCATACAAACATGACATATGTGCACGATGAATATCAGATACTCCTAACGAATGTACTTAAAGTCTTCCTTTGGTGGAAAAAGGTGGTAATATGAGACATTGACTCAATCAAATCAACAAATCAAATCTCAAAGTGATTTCCAAACCAATAACGTCCAAAACTATTTCATGCTTTTTCAGGACGTTCAAGGAAGTGCAAACCCGTTTGAATTCTCCAACCAAACTCCCTCAGATATTTATTTTGAATAGAGGCTTTCTAAATTCTCAAACTTTGGAGAATTGAAGGTGAAACCTAAATGGCCCATATTTGGCATGAATTGCTTTTTATTGCCTTTAAATTTTTTCGAGCTCTTTTAACCTCTTTGGACCCCGGATAATAAAATTCCTCCATTTTTAGGTCCTTTTGAACGGTGGCGTTTGCGCAAAGAAGAGAATTACCTTTCGCAGCCCCTCCCTGTTCTTAAATAGTCACTCAGTCTCACAAAAATGGTTTTTACATGCATTCCAATCTTGTCAAGTTTTATCGCATATTGCAAGTTGTATAGACAAAATTGAGATGGAAACACTCAAGCCAACATGTGATAGACAAGTACAATAATCAAATAAAGCAGTGCATGTGTGTAATAAAGGAGATAAGAGTCAAACATGTAGGAAAATATCACTAGTTACATCTCAAAGACTCCATACAATGTAAAGCACATGGATGAAATGATGTAGCATCTCAAATCACTATCAAACAGTCACATGAATAAATGGAATGAAATTGTGACTTGGCTATCTTTAATGTTCATCCATAAAAGGTGCAAAATAAAATTCAAAACTCTTTTTGGGCTTTTCTGAAATATTTATATACAAAAACAAAAATCTTTTTGGATTTTTTTTTTTAAAGAATAAATAAATAGCTGTACAACAAAGCAATGGTACATATAAAACATACTAGCAATAGGAAGCATATGATATGAACTTAAAAAAGCATCCTATTCTAGACATAGACCAACCCCTCAGTCAATTGTGAAAATCCCCAAAGACTTCCTAAGACTCTCAAATCTAAGGGCATCTAAAGGTTTCATGAAAATATCGGCTAACTGACGGTCGGTGGGAACAAAACTCAGGGATACGACTTTCTCCTCAACTAACTGACGTATAAAGTGCTCACGTATCCTGATGTGCTTTGTGCGCGAATGCTGGACTGGATTGCGGGATATGTGTATCGCACTCATGTTATCACAGGAAATGGTCATGGTGTCCTGTGAAATCCCATAATCCTCCAGCATTTGCTTCATCCACAAGAGTTGCGTGCAACAACTCCCGGCGGCTATATACTCAGCCTCCGCAGTGGACAAAGAGATGGAATTTTTCTTCTTGCTCAGCCAGGAGACAAGAGCAGAACCAAAATAGAAACACCCACCAGAACTGCTCCTATAACCATCTACATCCCCAGCCCAATCGGCATCTGAATAGGCGGACAAACGGTCATCAGTATCAAAGGAATACCAAATATCATATGAGAGAGTCCCACTCACGTATTTAATAATACGTTTTAGAGAAAGTAAATGTGACTCTTTCGAGGATGCCTGATATCGCGCACAGACTCCAACACTAAAGGCTATGTCGGGACGAGTGGCAACCAAGTAGAGAAGACTACCTATGATACTCCGATATAAGGTTTGCTCTACATCCTTTACTGAAGTGTCCTTACTAAGCTTGGTAGTGGTACTCATAGGTGTACGTGCATGATTAGCAGAGTCTAAACCAATGTTCTTCACTAGGTTTCTAGCATACTTGGATTGGGAGATGAACATCCCATCCTCTAGCTGACGAACCTGGAAACTAAGGAAGAAAGTAAGCTCACCAACCATGCTCATCTCAAACTCACTTTTCATTTCCTCTTCAAAGTGATGATCATGTTGAGAGCACATGGATCCAAAGACTATGTCGCCCACATAGACCTGGGCAACCAAAATTGCACCGTCATCTCTCCTGACAAACAACGTCATATCAACTCCCCCTCTCTTGAAGCCACGGGCTAAGAGATAGGAAGTAAGCCTCTCATACCAAGCATGGGGTGCTTGATTCAAACCATACAAGGCTTTCCTCAGATAGTAGACGTGCTCGGGGTGCTGAGGGTCTTCAAACCCTTTTGGTTGTTCCACATAAACCTCCTCCTGGAGAATGCCATTCATAAAGGTACTCTTGACATCCATCTGATATAACTTGAAGCGCAGATGACATGGAGTAGTAGACGGACGGACTCAAGCCTCGCAACAGGAGCAAATGTCTCCCCAAAGTCTACACCCTCTATTTGTGTGTAGCCTTGAGAGACCAACCTAGCTTTGTTTCTGATTATGGTACCATTTTCATCCATTTTATTCTTAAAAATCCACCGGGTACCTATCACATTAGACTCACTAGGTCTGGGGACAAGTTCCCAGACATTATTCTTTTTAAACTGAAGCAACTCATCCTGCATAGCATATATCCAGTGTTCATCCTTGAGTGCTTCTTTATGGTTCTTGGGCTCGACTTTAGACGTGTAGCAAAGATGGCTAACAACGTTCTCTAGCTGAGCACGAGTCTTGACCCCTAGAGTGGGATCGCCAACAATGGCAGAGGTGTCATGACTTTGATCCCAAGGCTATCACAATACAAATCTACCTTTGCTTCCTTAAATTCAGTGCCGTTGTCACTACGTATCCTGTTAATAGTGACTCCGTGTTGATTTTGCAGGACACGGCACTTGGTCGTTAAAAACTCTACAGCATCGGATTTCTCTCTCAGAAAACCTACAATGGAGTACCTGGAGAAATCATCCACCATCACGAGGATATACCTCTTACCACCCAGACTCTCGGTACGAGTGGGACCCATAAGATCCATGTGTATAAGCTCAAGAACACAAGAGGTGGTAATGGAATACAACTTCCTATGGGGACTACGAATTTGTTTTCCTAACTGACAGGGTCCACAAACTGTCGAAGTTGGCCTTCCAAGAGATGGTAAGCCACGTACTAGGTCCTTTTTAGCTAAGCGAGTGAGATCTCTAATATTTACGTGACCTAGACGTTGGTGCCATAGATCCATGGGAGTGATCGTGGCGCTGTTGCAGACAAGTGAGGAAGTAGGCACAGTCCCATAACAATTATCCTCGGTCCTCACCCCTTGCATTAAGAGTTTATCATCTTGATTGTAAACATTACATGCGTCCCAGTCAAACTTTACTGTAAAGTCAGTGTCGCACAACTGGCTAATGCTGAGAAGGTTTACTTTTAAACCTTTGACGTACAACACATTCTCTAGCTTAGGAAATCCTGGTCACTCTACAGTACCTCATCCTACAATGCTAGACTTGCTCCCATCTCCAAAGGTGACTCTGCCATCCTGATAATCCTCAAGAGATGTAAAAAATGAGGTATCACCTGTCATATGTCTGGAGCACCCACTGTCAAAATACCACTGTGAGGTATTATGTGCCTTGAGAGTGACATGAACAACGAAGGCCTTTTTATCTTTCTTAGGTACCTAAGAAGTGGTGGCCTTTTTTTTGCCTTTGTTGTTGTTGGTTTTAGCTGAAATGTGAGAAGCATTCACTAACGGTAAAGACATCCGTTGGAATTCTTCCATCAAACTCTGAGACGTGGCAGCTAAGAACTCAACTCGCTCTCTCAGACTAGAAAACTCATCAGTATGACGTGGTGGAGCAGTAGTACGTCGTGTTCGACCCATACTATATAAAAACTCCCTGAGGTGGCCTTTTCTTTTGCAATAAGTACAAAAGAACACAATCAAAGGTGGACCTTGGTTTGCTTTTCTTGGTCGAACACTCCTGTGAGGTTTTTGACGATGGCCCTAAGGAGTCGTAGTAAACCCAGGAACTGGTCCGGGTGCAATTTGGGACATGGAGGCACCATCATACCCAATTCCCTTCCTATCACCAAAACCTAAAGCGGGGCCGAGGATCATCTTTACCATTTTCCCAAATCTGTCCCCGATTTGTACCTTGACTTTTCGTGTTTTCTCAAGATCATGATTCAGCTGAGCAACAAGGGCTTCAAGTTTCTTTCGAGTCTCCACGGAGGAATGGAGCTCACTCATAAGACTAGCCACTTGTTTAGTCAAGTCTCCTCTCTCTTTCTCAAAATTACTCTCTCTCTCTCTCTAAACAAACTCTCTTTCTCAACACAGGCAGATTCTCTCTCTCTCAGGGCGGTGCAGGTGGAGGACTCTCTCTCTTTAGCTTTTCTTAAATCTTCCTCTAAGCCAGTGATCTTAAGAAGTAACACTTTGTTACGCTTTTTAGTTTTAAATGACTCAGAATATAACTCAGCGTAGGCGCGTTGAATATCACTCTCGCTCTCACTTGTGTCATCCTTCCCCTCACTCACATCGCTCTCACTATCGAGGTGTCCCTGTGAAGCATCATCCTCATCGTCGTGAGGAGAACTAGAAGTGCTCACATGACTAGCCATGAATGCGGTGAAGTTGCACTCATGCGGAGACTCGACTCCAGAATCCACCGACTCGACCTCACTATCATCGCTAAGGGTAGCATTAAGGACAACTTTCCCTTTTTCTCTGTTCAGACGTGTGGAACACTCAAAAGCTCTATGACCCCTACCGTCGCACTCAAAGCATCTCTTACTTTCTTTCTTAGACGGATCTTTAAAAAAAATCATTTGTCTTTTCAAACTTATTTTTCTCAAATTTCTTTTTATCTTTAAAATTGCCATTTTTCTTAAATTTGAGAATCCTCTTGTTTTTTTTTGCAAAAAGAGCCAAATCATCTAAGTCAAAATCACAATCAGAATCTGACGTGTCAGTCTCTCTCTTTCTAAATGACTCTACCCTCTTTCTAGACGACCCCACACTCTTTCTCTCTTGGGCATTAAGTGCAATTCCCTTATCTTTAGACCTAGCAGTTTTAGGGAACATATCAATTTCATATGTTTGCAAATCTCTTACAAGTTCTTCCAATTTTAGCGTATTTAAATTACCCATAGAATTTAGCACAGTGACTTTAGGGATAAAATGCTTAGGCAACAAACGAAGAATCTTTTTAACAACTCTAGCATTAGGAATATGTTCACCAAGATTAAAACTAGTATTAACAATGTCAAAAAGTCCAGCATAAAAATCATCAAAACATTCAGTCTCATGCATGGTGATGGTTTCAAATTGAGTTGTCAAATTTTGCAATTTAGACTCTTTCACAGCATTAGTTCCTTCATGGGTGAGTTGTAAAACATCCCATGCTTCTTTTGACATGGTACACGTCATTATGCGTTTGAACTCATCAGGTGTGACAGACCCAGAAATAGCACTTATACCCTTAGAATTGAATGATGACCATTTAAATTCGTCTTCAGTCCAAGAAGTGATAGGTTTTAAATTGATCACATTATCAACGGTGACGGAGGGAGGTGTCCACCCTCTTTCAACCAAAATCCAGACACGTTCATCAATGGCTTTTAAAGCAGACCTCATGCGGGCTTTCCAATATGCATAGTTTGTCCCGTCAAAAACTGGCATTTTATTATATAACTTCTCCATAATGAACACACTCGTTTTCAAAAATCAATTTTTCAGAAAATTGATATCTTAGAAAAAAAAATTGCGGAAAAATTACATGGTGAAATTGTGTAACTGGCTCTGATACCAATTTGAGGAGGAGTGCGCTTGCGTTCAAATAAGGAAGTTATTTAATTAAACACAGTTTTTACCACTTAAGTCCTAAACATGCATCTATATGTGATTAAATACGATGATGAAACATGCAAGAATACATATATGAGGAAAAATCCCCAACGGGGCAAAACCTTTTATTTTCACAATAATTTTTGTAAGAGAACGACTTACAATGGATTACAATGAAAATACAGTGACACAGAAATACCCTCGGGTATCGGTTCTGTTGTCGGTGGCTGGAACAATCCCTTTCCAGTAGGGAAGCAGTGACGAAGAGAGCGGCTTCCTCACAAAGTACTCCAGATGAGTAAACAATCTTCTTGAAGGTTTAAAGATTCACACACATATATGGGATCGGTTTTGTGAATCAAAGAGGTTTAGGAAACCTTAAAAAGTGAAGTCTTATTCTGGGCAGATTTTGCAGAATATTGAGATTGCAGAAAGACTTGAAAAAACAGGTAGAAGGAGATCAGATATTTATAAAAAAAATGAGGCGGTGGCTCGTTCGAACGAGATAGCATGTCGCTCGAACGAAGGACATAAGTCGTTCGAACGATATTGCGCGACATGATATCTTGCGCAAACGACTTGCAAAGTCGCTCGAGCGATCTCGTCGATCGAGGTCATTCGCTTCTACACTTAGAAAAATTCTGCTTTTGATAAAAAATCAACCTAGACTTCAAAAATAATTTTCAAAAATGTTTCCCAAATATTTATGCAAATATTTAAAACTCCAATATAACATTTTACTGATAGAGCGTAGTGGAGTAGTGGGAATGAGCTGAGTAGCATGTTGCATGTAGCATGATGCACGTGAAGAAAGTGGATGCATTGAATTCGAATACGGGCCGTCGAGGATGATCGTGTTGACGTGCCGAATGTAGCGGTATCCGACATATGAACTATGATCTAGGAGAAAATAAAAAATTCCTAGAATTTACCCCGGACATTTATAAAATTATGTCCTTACAGATGTCATCAAAGTTGAGCCTTAGATTACCGTTATCTTATGCCATACTCCTTGCTTAGAAAAGTGCCTCCCTAGCAGAGTCACCAAATGTAAGAGGGTAGTTTAGATAAGATGTAGGCGTAACCCCTTTTGAGTATGGTAATGATAAGTTAAATTCTACAAAACCTTGGATTAATTATAGGACATGAAAACACAAACTAAATGAAGATGAACTCAGTTTAAACTCACAATTCTCTCGTGTATAACTCATAAGGTAGTAATGAACATAAAAGTAACTTCGCTAGAGGGAGAGAGAAGTAAGCACCCTAGATACACCTTGGCAGGCAGCGAAACACACCAACCACCCTCAAGAATCTCTGTCAAGTATTAAAATCTCCGTAATAAATGACCATGGTGTGTGAGTAAAATCTCTCTGGTTTGTAATAACTCTCTCTGATGTATATTATCTCTATTAATAACATCTGTTCTCTAAAAAGATCATCCTCTCCTCAAAGGTGGTTGGGGTCCTTAAATAACCTCCTACACCACCCCTAAGCCAACACAGTCATCAATGCCTGTGAAATACTTCCCTCATACTTTATTTCACAAACATTAAATACCTGATGAACTAGTTGTCTCCACGTTATAAACATTAAATGTCAAGACATGCCTTTTGCCTAACCACTGGGTGTCAGGGGGTTGTTGTCGCAGAGGTGGCTCACCAACTGCCTGATAGCCCCAAATACCATGGTGGTTTACTCAAGTGCAGGTCTGACATTGTTTAGTTGGATAGTGACATCACCTACAGTAGATGTGACATTAAGTAGAGAGTTGTTTGGTTCACAACTCAATGCTCGATGGAACTCCAAGCTGCTCCGCCGGAGGTTCCACGACTAAGGTCCTTCGGTGTTTTACCAGGTGTATCTAAGATGGTCATACAAGCCCCAATGGTGACTCACTTCTCCATTATCCAAACTAAGTCCCTCTAAAGTTCCCATGGCGAGGTCATTTGATAGAGCATGAAAGCTCTCCCATGCCCTGCCAAGCCTTGTCTCTCGCGAGTACCGTTTGACCTCACACTAAAACTCATTATTATTCTCGTTACATCATTACAACCATTATAGCTTATAGTCAATATAAGCGAAGATACAATATGACTAACACAACAAGCTAAAATAAAAGCTGCCACGCTGAGCTGCCTCGCTGAGTTGCCACGCCTGAGCTGCCATGCTGAGCTGCCTTAGTTTCTTAATCCCAAAAACTGTTGCTAATGGGGTTATTATCTCTAATCTCAGGATTACCTTCAAGCCCACTTTACATTTCCCCTTCGTGGAGAGATTATTGTGGGAACAGGAAATATCTGCATGAAAACTTCTCAATCCGATGAACCTTCTCTGTGTGTAAAAATCTAGCCTCCTTTCCTTCGTTAGAAGCACAGCGTTATAATCTCCAGGAAAAAGTAAAATTATCCCCGATGTACCTGAGCCGAAGCACTATGACTTGTTAGGGCTTTGACGAAGGGACATCTCCACTTTTTCCTTATACTGCGCTTCAACCATTCTAGCTTTATTATTTGAAATTCTCCCAAAAGTTCTGCTAACCTTCTCAAATACTCGTTTTTGCTATAAATAGTGAAATTGCGCCATTCTTGCTGAGTTTTCATTAGGACTGCCCCTATCATGGGGACTTTGTGAAATTCTCCCTTGTAACATTTGCCATGTTCGAAAAAGCACAAATTCTCCCTGATGTAGCTGAGTTATAATTAAACAATGTTTGGACTTGTGGCGAGGGGACATCGTAGCTTTTTGAACCGTTGGGACATCTTTTCCATTGGGAGTTATTGGATATGTCTGACAAACATTCTAGCGCCAAAAATCAAACCTGCCGAAGAAGGCAACCAACTCTATTCCCCATGCATTGCTTTGTAAATGACGTGGCGCTATCTTTTTAACTGTCAAGATGCCTCCCGAAGTGCCAAGTGTTCATTTGAAATAATTATAGGCGGCCTTGCACGTGTGGTGGTGGGAAACTCAACAGACGAGTTCCTTAAAAGGTTTCAAACGTATCTTTTTTCAAACCCTTCTCTTGCCTTCATCTTCTTCAATCTCCCGTCTTTCTTAGAGAGAGAAAACTATGGGAAAACCTCCATTGTTGCCCAACTCTTTACCCATCTTCTTCCCTTCCCATCTTTTGCACCTCCACTTGTGGTTGTGCTTCTCCCTCCTTGTTTCTAGATCTTCTCACCCAACTATTCCGTCCATCACCACTCTACTATGGCTTCTTCAAGTTCTTCTAAGGTTGCTACCACCACTGCTCAGATAGGCTATCCCTCTACCATTTCTGGTGCCGTTGTTGTTCCTAGTGCCACTGCCCTAGATACTACTCGTCAAGAGCAACCACGCTTCTACTTCGGGCCCCCATCTTTGACGAAGGCAATATATTTTCTGATGCATGAAAGGCTTGTCATTTCTCATCCAAGTTTGACCCTTTACCATTGGGTGATGAGGATATGGATTCATCAAAGTGGGGCTATTTTCCCCCAGAAGGAACTCTGTACTTTCGTTTGGACCGTGGTGACTTCCCCTATTCCCAGATTAATTTCGAAGCACCAGGGGGTCACCAGCCCATTTCACTGCCTAAAATACGCATATGCATAGTTCTTACGCTCCTTCTCTCGCAAAGGTTGGGCTTCATCGAGCTTACTGGTTTGGGGAGTTCACCCTTTCCAAGAACAACTTGGCGCTCCAAGTGCTAGTTTCCAGATGGAACATCACAACTCACACGTTCTTTTCTGTGTGGGGAGAGTTCACTATTACATTGGAGGAAGTTTATGAGCTCTTTGGGTTTAAGCCAATGGGTGAGTTCACATATCACGATGAGGCCCTAGATGTCGAAGAGGATGCTGATCCTGGATCGAATCTGTCGCAGTTGCACTGGTTCCTCGAACAAAGCCACATTTACTCCCCTCATCAGCTATTTTTTTGAAGCTCCGACCCCGAAGGATGTCAATACTGCAATGGGTCGAGGTATAGGTACATCCCTGGAACTACCGTCCTACATACTTGTGTTTCTTTCACGCTTCTTCCTGACTGGGAAACCCAACGATCAGCCCAGGAGGGACCTTATAAACATTTCCATTCATTTGGCCAGAGGTTTTAATCTTCCTCTAGCCTCCATTGCCTTGGGCTCCCTCTATACCTAGTTAGATCGAACTCACATCAACATGGCACGGTCACTGGGTCGTTACAACTTGGCTAATTTTGCCAATACCATTATTTTGACGGGCTTCCTTTACACCCATTTTCCTTTCATTTCGGCCAAGTCTATTTCTCTACTTGTGAGACAAGGTATCAAGCCCCCACGCCTCCTATATTTTCACAAAAAACAAAGTCAAAAGTAGATAATTGAAGTTTTTTATCTTTTAGACTCCTTTGTGATGAGGCCATACAGTGAGTCTACATTTTCCCATAGTTGGAATTTCTTTTCTTCTGCAGCCAAAACGGTCAAGTTCATCCTAGTTGTAGAAGATCTTTCACAAGCCGTGGTGCTTTTATTTACCACTGGGTTTATTCCTTCCTATACTGAATTGGGATACACCTCAGAACCCTATAACCCAGACAGATGTAGCAGACAGTTCGGGTTTGATCAGAGGGCCCCTCGACCTGTGTTTCAACCAACCATACAAAGGCCACCTTTACTAAAGCCCTCACTTTATATATTGCAGCAGCGGTGCTTTGTGTGACGTCTACCATCGATGGGCGAGTCACCCTTCCTAGTGCCACTAGGAAGGGGGACGTATCCACCTCTTTTTCCACCAAGTTCCATTTGGAGCAATTGGGAATGATTCATGAGTATGTTCAGTCTCCCCCCAATATCCCCCAATCTTTTCTTTATCTTCTTCTGAATTGGGTCTTATGGGGAACTCTGTGCTTGGGGGTGAGTTTCCCTTGAGTAAAACCCTTAAACAATCTACCCAGGATCTACCCTAGAATGGATCATTAGAAAGCATCCAAATGGGTTATGATGTATTTATAGAGAACAAATGATTACATACTCATTGGAAGTTAGATAATTTGAAGATTGTTGGGTATTCTGATGTCAATCTTGTGGGTTGCAAAGACACTAAGAGATCCACTTCTGGCTATGTATACTTGTTGTTTGGAGGTGTTATTTTCTGGAGGAGTGTTAAGCAGTCACTTATTGCACCTTCCAATATGGCATCAGGGTTCATAGCCTATTATGAGGCAACAAATTATGAGATATGGTTGTGAAATGTTTTTACTAGGCTGTAAATTTTGGATAGCATTGAAAGTCCACTACAAATATATTGTGACAATAATTCAACACTTCTATATTCGAATAACAACAGAAGCTTGATGATGTCTAAGCACATATACATTAAGTTTCTTGTTGTTAAAGAAAGAGTTTAGAGTAAGATAGTATCTATTGAACATATTAGAACAAACTCCATGCTCGCGGTGCTGCTTACTAAAGGCTTACCAACCAAGGTCTTTTATGAGCACACTGGTCATATGGGTGTTGTTCAGTTTGATGATATTCAGTTTTAGTGGGTGTTTGTATTTGGTTTAATGTTCCTTCATTTGACACTACTCAGATACTTTATGTATGTTTCAGTTTTTTGCAGAATAAAGTTGATGGAATTTTCATTTTGTTGTTTACTGTCAATATATTGTCTTTTAATTGTGGTATAACATAAGATTTCAAAGACTAAGGTTTTGTCCCACTATGGAATAAAGTTAGGACCAATTGAAAATAGGCATGTCTGAGATCACATTGAAAGTTTCAAGTTTCACATCCATACTTGATCTATGTCGTTGAATATATTTGGTCTGGTGATCATTGATGGATCAATATACCACATATATGTAACGAAGGTTGCTTTAGTCTCATACTGGTATAGGAGATGGACGAGATTGATTCGGGAGATGTCTTAAGAATAGAAAGCAATATGGTGCGCACATAAGGTTATTGGATATAATTACATTTTCAGAATTATTATGTAGCCCAGGTGGAAGATTGTTGGAATATTTTATATATTCTAAATAATTTAATGTGGGCTCACATATTAAAATAGTAATTATATTTGAGCTTCAATTCAAATTGGGCAAATGATCTAATTACGTAAAATTGTAATTAGATAAGCTCAAAAGACATCAACAGTAAGAATGGAATCTGAAATGTGTGGTTACCCCAAAACTCACCTACTGATTACTTAAGAGTCTTGTTACTCAGGAGTCACCTATTGGTTACTCAAGAGTCACCTAATTAGAATTTATGGGGTTCTAATTAGATGTTCATAAATATAATGAAGGGTTTTGGTTCCTAAGGCTAATGCACTCAAACACTCTCCTCCTCATTCCCATCAATGAGAGATAACTCATAGAGCGAGATGGATTAGTCTGTGGAAGATCTCTAACCCCCAAGTCTCAATTACCACTATGGATTCAGGTACACAATTTCTACAATTCCTTTATTAGGTAATCTCGATAATATAATATGTTGATCAATTTTATTTAATATGCCAATATGTGTGTGTGTGTGTGCGCATATATATATATATATATATATATATATATATATACATTGTTGCTCTTGTGCGGACTTGATATGTGTCACCTGGCAATAACCCAGAAAAGATCGAAAGATTGACGATAATTTATTGTATAATTTCTAGGCTCACTACCAGGTGACACATCCAGTCTGCACTATTAATATGCAGGATGGTCCGCACAACAATATTATCGTGTATATATATATATATGAATGAATGGTTGGTAAATGGTATTATTGGTATATATCATAAATTTCCATATCACTTTCCATGCATGAACTAAACACGAAATTTTAAGTTAATCAAACAAAACGAAAGGATTTATATATACTTTATTCACAATGTTTTCCAACATTTACAAGTTGTGGAATTTATATTTACTATGTTATATACTTGAAGTGTGTATATAGTTTTCTGCCTTGCAGCGCCCCCCTGCCCTTATAGAAATTTAAATAGAAACACATGATTATCGTTACTCATTATTTTATTTTTTATTTTCGATAGAGTTTTAGGATCTAAAACATATCTTATATGATATTCTCTAATTTTTACAACATGCTCATTTTTGCATATTAACTAGTATATGTATTACTTTAACGTGTTTATTCCACTTGAGATTAGTGTTTATCATATGTTGGAATTCACGATAATTTGCAGTTTTCTACGGTTATATATACTTATCATCGCCTAACTTTGTCACATATTTTTATCAATGTATCATAGTTCACACAACTCTTCTTGAGCTACATTATTACCTTTCATGTATTATTTCATATAATTCCACCATCACGGGCACGACACATGCCAGCATATAAATAAACTTCTTTCATCTCGCATCTTAGGAAAATTCTATTTGTACATAGGATTCATAGATGTGACGTGTCTGTATTGATCTTTGTCTTGAATGGACCCAAGATACGGATCAATATGGGCAAACACATCAGTCTATACATACAATTATGTATGAATCCTATGTAAACACACTTTATACACTAGCTAAGCATGTTCTTAAAGTAGTATAGGAACAATTCATATATTTATGAGATCATATATGACATATAGGGTGTCTCACACTTTCCCGCATTAATCTAGTCCTTCGGTCCTAACATAACTAGGAATTTAAGTTAAGGGGGCCACTATAAATATTTTATAAGTTGTAGGCTATAAATTTATACAATAAAACTTAGGGGGGATCATTATTTGACATTTTTTAAAAGTTAATGCATGTCATGACTTGCCTTTGGCTAGTTTTGTCCGAACCGCTTAGAATTCACCGACTTACTCTTCACCATATTGTGTAATTTTTACATGTCCACAAAACAGGCTTGGGAATTTAGTTTTTCATATTTTTTGCATCCACTTACCCGTGTTGATGTATTGTAAAAATAAACAGCCTCTGGGATAATTTTTAAAGAAACTTTGTATTTTGAGAATTATGAATTAATTGGGCAATCTATTCCAGATAAAAAAGATGAAAAAAATTCATAATAAAATTAATAAATTATTCAATTGAAAATAAATGCTGATATGTGGAATAAATGAGTCTTGCAGGAATAGTCACATTTAATGATACAGTTTAATTCTACTGTTGTGTCATTTTAAGACAAGAGACCTAATTTTATGACTAAACATATTTTGTCAAAATATATTATTTTTGCCAAAGGGTTCAACTTTCGACCAAAAGACACAAACAAAATCTATAAATAAGATATGTTTCTTACACAAAAAAGAGAGAACAACACCAAGATCTCCTTTCTCTTCTTTTGGTTTGTAAACCAAAATACATAATTCCGTTCTTTTCTTATAATATTTTCTGAGGATGGATTAAAATACTAGAACTGGTTGTGAAAAAAGATTCCTAAGTGATTGAAAATGGTTATTTTTTTTAATTACAACTCAAACAATGTTACTTCAATTAGATGACTTTTATGGCGGTTGCAAATGCTGTTGTTAATGAAGTTATAATCACGCCTAGATGCAAAATTTTCTTACTGTTCATTAATATTTTTCCATTAAAATTTTCACCACTTCGTTCGACAATATCAAAACATTTTTTTAGTGAAATTCAATGAAGGAGAATGAATCATAATATGTTGCAAAGTTTATGCAAATCCTTCAATGGATGCGGTAAATATGTTGGAGAGTCGAAATATATTAGGCTAGGAATTGGATGAAGGATTTATAATATGTTACAAAAATTTTAATATGTTCAATTTACAAGCATAACATACATTTAGGCTCTATAATATAAACATATGAGGATTCTGTTAAGAATTCGTATTCTTATCTATATTAAAATATGTTCTTTTATAGTGATATATAAACACACACACACACAAAAGGATGTAATACCCCGTAATTTTATTGATTTTTATTTAAGGGATTAATTAAATTAAATGAGAATTAATTGGAAATTAATCCGAATATAAACACTAGCAAGATGTGAGTTAGTATTTGATTATGATATTAAAATTGAATATTTCATGAGTATTGAAAGTATTTAAATTGTCACGAGGCAGAAATGCGACAAGTTGGGAAACTTAGTTGGGACGCGCGTGTCAGTCGCGTCAGGAATGTAATTATTTAAATTAAAAAGTGAATTATATTTTAATCAACCGAATGCTTATTTTGAGTGCGCCAACGTGTCCTGAAGGGTCGAAATAGTGAGAAAACACTAGTCGGGGGTTTAGTTTGGGTCCCGGGGCACTTTTAGGCCAAACCGGCTACTTAGAGGGGTATTTTGGTAATCTTAAAAATATGGAAATTAAAACCCACGAATTTTAGGGTTAAATAATATATTAATAATGAACCCATTAAGTCCATTATCAGCATTAGGTAAGTTAGTGGGCTACGGGAGTTAAAGGTGGAGTTTGAAGAGGTTCCAAAAGAAACCTCCAACCACCATCACTATCCTTGGGCAAATTCTATAGAGAAAGGGGAGAAATCAGCCTTTGTTCACCAATGTCAATTCATAAGAAACAAATCTAAGGCAAGTTTTTTGATGTCGTTATTTGTAATGAATATTTCCTCCATGTGTAGTGTAGAAAACTGTTTATGTCTTGGAAATTCTGATGAAGAACACCCAATGAAATTATTGTGAAACTTGTGGTTTTGGGTAGGAATTTTACATGTAGTTGATTATGGATGAATTTAATATACAAAACATAACTTTTGATGATCTGAAAACGGATTAATAAGGAGTCTTTTTATGAAATTAAATTATGGGTTCAAGTTCATAGGGTTTGGAACAAGAATTGGGGATTTATGATTTTTGCATGTTAATTTGTCAGATTTGACCCCAAAAGCATGTTTAGGAATGATCTAGGGTGACTAAAAATAGTCTACCAGCGTTAAAACGTAGTTGGATAGTCTTAGGGTAGATTTAGAGAAGAGGAGAATAAAGAAAAAAACGAGTTTGGGATTTTTTGGGCGTATTCTGCCATCTCGTTAGAAGACCTGCCCAGGTCGTTCGAACGACCTCGTTTGAACGAGCTTCTAACGAGATGACAGTATCCCTTCTAACGAGTTGGTAGTTCATTCGAAGCCTTTCGTTCGAACGACACTCATTCGAACGACGTTCGAACAAGTTGATAGAATGGACTTTTAGGCCTGATTTTTATTTCAAATGTCCCGTAGACTTATTTAATGGAGTAATCACCTTCCCTTATTTACTAGTGGGTATAATTGTGAGATTGGAGTACGTTGAGGAGTAAAACTTAGATTCTTGTAGTAAACCGGAAGACATTTTTGGATTAGGAAACGAGTACCTAATTACGACGTGAGAAGAATTGACAACCTTAATGTACATAAACCGGGGACTTGTAAACGTGTAACACTAAATGATGGTATAAGAACGAGAAGTATAGCTCTATTAATATTTTGAGATATCTAAGATGTGCGAATGCTTAGTATATGTAGTTATTTATGTATAACATACCTACCATACTTGCTATCATGGGAGGTCGGCGTTCGATCAGGGCCATCTAATCTTTGTGTGCCAACGGGGGGATTTAGATTGGTACCTCGAGGACATAGGTCAGAGAAAGACTTATTGAGAAGTTAATAAGTCTGCTGATCATGGGAACGTAGGTATGTGCATGACCCATGTGATGTGAACTATGTTCGCCTCCATTATGTGTGATTGTTGCTATTTGAGAACGATTCCTGAGAGATTCGGAATGTGTGGTCCTTATGTACGTGATGTACCGGGATTGGATAGCAGAGTATGTGTGCACTGCAGCTTAGTCTCGGGGTGCTAGTATTGTATATTGATGATGAGAATAATATACTGTTAATTGAAATGAACTGTCATGTATACATCTGAGTATAAATAATAGCAGCGTTTTGTAAAGATAAAATGGAAGATCTCTAGTAATTAGTATTACTAATATGGGAAACTGTGAAGAAAAGTAAAACTCTCAGTTTAAATGAAGATGCCGGAATTAAATTTTGAATCGTATAGTAATGTTAGATTTTGTATTGGACTAGTTAGATATGGTAATAACTAGAATGCGTACGGGTACGATAGGAGTGCACAATTAGTTGAGAGGTGAGGAACTCATGTGAGTGCACACACTATCATGTACTTTATATTCACTGTTTAATGATATTAAACACTTGCTATTTTTAAACTGTTTTCACAATCGGGCTCTGACCCGTTTGCTTTCAAATCTATTTTTGTAAAACCTTTTAGGTGCCCAGCCACAAGGACACCAAGCATAGGAGTTCCAATTCCGGTGACGTACTGTAGCTGTTGTGGAACTCATAGGACCTTGACAGTAGACGCCTCCACTTTCGAATTTTACCCTCTATTTCAGGTTTACTCATCTGTAGGGCATGTCACCCCATTTCTTTTAGAGACATCTCATTTACTCTATTTTTATTTCATATTTTGGGTTGTAATTAAATTAATGATTCAGGCATGTATTTGTTACTTCAGTATTTGGATTGTTGTGAGGTGTATTCCTCCAGATTTAGTTTATTACATCGTTATTTATTTGCGACTGTGATGTGGTCGTGATATCAGTATTTCATAATTTAAATGGATGTCATGTCAATTGGATTTAATTCAAAATTGACCACTCACTTTTTAAATATTAGGTGGCTAGTAATTATAATAAAAAAAATATTTTCGACAGTGATGCTATGAACTGAACTAACTTGGCATTTTGTATTAATTTGAATAAAGGAGTAGCTACCCGGTATTTAATTAGTCGGGGTGTCACAGGTGGTATCAGAGCATTAGGTTCTAGTCTCCTTAGGATTTGTACGGCTTATTTTGTTTTCGCTGAGCTTTCTTTGATGTAGAGCCCTATATTATAGGATCGTTGTATTCTTTTGTGTATGCTTTGCTCTTCAGCTATTTTGAGATAATAACTGCGAACTCATAAGACTTTACTCTCATTTCAGATGCCTCCACGACGTGCACAGCGAGTTCCTACTAATACTCAGCCCGAACCACAGCCTGCACCAGTCCAGGGCACCATAAATGCCACAGAGGTTGATTTTCATCCTCAAAAGCGAAAAAGGGCCAAAGCTTTACTTTGCGTGAGAGAGAAAGAGGGGGTAGTCGTCTACTTGGTTTAGGCACCAAATAATAGGGATGTTAAAAAAAGGCAAGGCCAAAAAATTGAATGAACTCTGTGACGTCCGTATGATATTCTCGATATTCTGATTCGATTTTATTCGGTTCGGTTCGATTCGATTTTATTAATAGCGAACGTGACCTGTTGGGTCGAGTTCGTATTTTTTAGCCTAAAAAGTATTATAGATAAAACCAAACCAATAATGTGTGTGTGTGTGTGTGTGTGTGTCTGTGTGTGTGTGTACTATAGGAGGGATACTTTTGAACATGACGTGGTGACATGGCTTGAACGAGAAATGAAATTAGCAAATTTCTGGACACGAACTTGAAAAACGACACAACTCACCAACACGAAAAATAAAAAGATTGTGTTAGTATTAACCACGACGGTGCCTATTTAAAATAATATTTTAAGAACATCAAGTATCATATATATATTGCCAAACCAACGGGTGACATTTAAATGGTGCACTTCGTGAACCAATTTTTTAAATGGTAAAACAAAATTAGTTGATTTTTATGGGGTGTTTAAACATTTTAGGGACCCTTGAAAAAATTAGCTCAAAATAATTTTTTGTTATTTTAAAAAAATGGTCAGATATATGTAACTTTTTTAGCATACATGTTGATCTATATTGACCCATTTTTTAAAAAATAGGAAAAAAATCATTTGGGTTCATTTTTTTACACCGTCCCTAAAATGTTTAAATACACCATAAAAAATCAACTCAAAAAATATATTTTTACTATTTAAAAAAAATGCTCCGCTAAGTGCACCATTGGGAGATTGTTCTTCATTACATATCCATATAATAAGATAGCATAGATTTTGAAATGTCTAAGCACAATAAGAGAAACCCTTACGGGTAGTTCATATTAAGAATAAACTAGGCTAAAAACAAACTACGAAACTGAACTAATTTTCTATGGGCAACAATTGACTAGGGCAAATATAGAATATTGGTTTGAAGAGAAGGGAGCATGCTGTCGTTTTGGACAGATTTATTGGAGCCTTGGGCGGAACATCATGGTTCGCTTAAGGTTTCTTTGATTTTATATTTTAACCCCAAATGTCTTCACCTATTGTGTTTTACCCCCGAATTAATTACCTCAACTACCCAACCTACCATCCAACCACAAAATTAAATGCAATATCCCGATTTAAATCATCCCACTGTAAATGTTGTTTATCACTTCAAAAAAAAACTTCCAGTATATACTAGCTGGTAAATCCTCTCCATTTTTGTTTTCTTGTAAATTTTTTATTTGTTAATCTTAATATTTTTTTAATTACGTATTACTTAATGTTTTATTTATTTAATTAGAGCAATCCTTGTGTACATAATATCAGTAATTATTTTCCTTAAATAATTTCTTATTATAGTAAATGTTAAATTATCTGTTCTGTTTTTGTTAATTACTAAATATTCAATTATCTTTTCTGTTTTTATTAATTAGTAACTGTTTAATTAATTATTCTATTTTTGTTCTGTTCTGTTTATAAAAAATTAATTAAGTGGATGTTTATAATAAATTAGTGAATATTTTTAAGAAATTATTTAAAAAATTATCTCTTCTGTTATGTTTCTTAAATAATTATCTGTACTGTTTTTGTAAGTGAGGTATTTATTAGGTATTTAGTAATTTTCTTGTAAATTTATGTTATGTTAATGTTATATTTAGTTATTAGTTAAAAAAAATCAAATTTTAGCCAAATATTTAGACAGAAAAATTCTAATTATATAGACGTGATATTGTATAGCCAAAGTGGCTAAAAATTTATTGATTGGCCAAAAATGAATATACTTTAATTTTTTTACCAAATAAAATATTACATAATATTTATATATTCATTATCCAATATGCTAGAAAATTAATAACTTTTTGTTGACATTGCGGTGTTGATAATGGAACAAATTGGGAAAAAAAATTAGACGGGCTATTGGGGCTAGAAAGTCTCAAAAAATTGGAGAAGGAAGGCGAGAGGCCAAATTTACTACTGCTGAGCGACCTATAGTTTTTGAAAACTATAGGCGTATAGTGGATGACAGAGATCACAATAAACCTTTTTCCGGACACGGCACAAACGGCAACTCAATAAAGATGCGTGGCAATTGGCATAGTCTTTTAAAGAGTGCGCTTGCGTTCAAATAAAGAAATTATTTAATTAAACTCAGTTTTTATCAATTAAATCCTAAACATGCATCTAGGTGTGATTGATGATGATAAAATCAAGCAAGAACATTCAAACACACACAAATGAGGAAAAATCCCCCAAAGGGGAAAAACCTTTTATTTTCACTATAATTTTGTAAAAACGGTTACACGAATTACAATGAAAATAAGTGACACAAAAATACCCTCGGGTGTCGGTTCAGATGTCGCCGACTGGAACTTTCCCTTTCCAGGTGGGCTGCAATGAAGAAGAGAGACGGCTTCTCCACAAGATACCCCAGATGAGTAAATGATCCTCTTGAAGGTTTAAAGATTCACACACGTATACGGGAATGGTTTTGTGAATAAAAAAGGTTTAGACAACCTTAAAAAGATGAAGTTTCATTCTGGGTTATTTTCGCAGAATTCTGAGATTGCAGAAAGACTTGAAAATCGTGTAGAAGGTGTACAGGTATTTATACGAAAATCGAGGCAGTGGATCGTTCCAACAAGATAGCCATGTTGCTCGAACAAAGAACAGAAGTCGTTCGAACGAGATCGCGCGACATGCCTATCTCGTGCGAACGATAGTCCAAAGTCGTTTGAGCGAGCTCGTCTTTCAAGGCACTTCACTTCTACACTTAGAAATTTTTTTGCTTTTGATAAAAATTAATACAGACTTCAAAATTAATTTTCTAAAAAAAATACCAAATATTAATGCAAATATTAAAGCTCTAATAAACCATTTTACCGATAACGCGTAGTGGAGTAGTGGGAATGAGCTGAGCAGCACGTCGTATGTAGCATGATGCATGTGAAGTTAATGGATGCATTGAATTCGGATAAAGGCTGTCGAGGATGATCGTGTTAACATGCCAAAAGTAGCGGTATCAGACATACAAATTGTGATCTAGGTAAAAATAGAAAATTCCTAGATTCTACCCTAGACATTTATAAAATCATGTCCTTACAAATCTCCTCCCTATGTCTATGTCCGTACATACATAAAAATCCGGATCCGAATTATGCAATCAAATGACATAAAAGATAATATCCCCATTAAACCCTCAAACTGAGAATACTAAATTGACATGTATACAAATCTTCAGCTCTTTCAGAAACTTCCAAAGCATTTGTCATCAGGGTGTGCAATCCAATAATGAACATTGTTGTACCTACACACATGAGATAAAGAAAATACCCATGACAAGCAACAGTTTGAACTATAATGATATGCAAAAAATTAATGATCAATTAATCTTAAGAAAATCATTCATAAATCAACCAAACACCAAAACAATTCTCCCCCCATAATTCTTCTCCCCCTTTTTATGATGTCCTCAAATAGACAGATATGAGAAGAATAAATGAATGCACATGGAGAATGTCACAAGGTAATAAACTGCTATTTTTATATTTTTCAATTTTTTTACAAATAATATACAATAAAGAATCACACCATGAAAGAACACAAAAACAACCAAGTCGATGACAGCGTAAATATAGGGGTGTGATCAAATTCGATAGAAAAATCAATGCATACAAACATGACATATGTGCACGATGAATATCGGATACTCCTAACGAATGAACTCAAAATCTTCCTTTGGTGTAAAAAGATGGTAATATGAGACATTGACTCAATCCAATTAACAAATCAAAGCTCAAAGTGATTTCCACACCAATAATGTCTAAAACTATTTCATGCTTTTTCAGGACTTTCAAGGAAGTGCAAACCCGTTTATATTTTCCAACCAAACTCCATCAGATTTATATTTTGAATAGAGGCAATCTAAATTCTCAAACCTTGGAGAATTTATGATGAAACCTAATGGGCCATATTTGGCATATATTGCTTTTTATTGCCAGTAAAAAAAAATTCGGGCTCTTTTAACCTCTTTGGACCCCGGATAATAAAATTCCTCAATTTTTAGGTCCTTTTTAACGGTGGCTTAGAATCGCAAAGGCTAAATGAACCTTTCGCAACCCTTCCCCATTTTCAAATAAACACACAGTCTCACCAAACGATTTTTACATGCATTCCAATCTTGTCAAGTTTTATCGCATATGGTTAGTTGTATAGACAGAATTGAGATGGAAACACTCAAACCATTATGTGATAGACAAGTACAATAATCAAATAAAGTCGTGCATGTGTGCAATAAAGGAGATAAGAGTCAAACATGTATAAGGGTATCACTAATCACATCTCAAAGACTCCAAGCAATGTAAAGCACATGGATGAAATGATGTAGCATCTCAAATCTCTATCAAACAGTCTCATGGATAAATGAAATGAAATTGTGACTCGGCTATCTTAAATGATCATCCATAAAAGGTGAAAATAAAATACAACAATCTTTTTGTGCTTTTCTAATTTTTTATAAAAAAGAAAATCATTTTGGATTTTTCAAAAAAAAAATAAATATAAAAAGCAAAGATATAAGAATAAAAACAAACTAATGATACATGCTAGAAATAGGTAAAATATACACCATGAAAATCACCCTATGCTAGCAAACATGACAAGACCTCAACCAGGAAGAACGATGGAGTTTTCCAAAGATGGTGACATCTTTTGAACTAACTCCATTAGATCATGTGTGGTCTTGATCAAAAACTTCACTTGCTCGCGAATATGTGCAAACTCTCTGTCATTATGTGCAAGAAAAGTATCATGTGTGTGTGTGTATGTGCATGAATGTGTGAAGTGGCATGATATGGCACAAATCCCAACTTAGAACAAAACTCCCTAAGATGTCCTCGCTTCTGGCAATGGGAGCAAACATACACCGGTCTAGGAATTAATTTTTCAAGAATTTTGGGATGAGCTTTCCTAGATGGGCACCCATGAAACTCACTCACCAAAGAGGATATAGGCTCGGGCGTATTAAAAGTAGTGAATACACCGTCATTACCATCATTCAAAACGGGATAGGGAACCATATTATCAACCTTCTCAAATGCGTTTTCTAACGAGACTTGAACCTCCTGTGCTTGTTTGAGCTCATACTCGAGATGGGATACACGTATCGTCATACTAGACACCGTGTTGGTCAAATTACATTTTTCCTTTTTTAGCTCATCATTATCTTCCTTTAACTCACAAATCCGAAGACCTAGGATTCTATTTGACCTTTTTGTTTCCATGGTCAAATTACACTGTGTTTCTATGACCTTTTTGTTTCTAAAAGCATCTCGGATCACACTTTCATCTCCATTCTCATCCTCACTATCGCTTAGGGTAGTAGGCATAGCAACTTCCTTGCCCTTTCTCCTAAGTCTAGTGGGACACTAAAATGCCTTATGCCCTTCTCCCTTGCACTCAAAACATATTATCTTCTCAAGTTTTTCTTTTCTACCCTTTTTATTCTCACACCAACTCTCTCTCTCTCCAAACAAACTCTCTCTTTCTCTAAACAAACTCTCTTTCTCAACACAGGCACACTCTCTCTCTCTTAAGGTAGTGCAGGTGGAGGACTCTCTCTCTCTCTCTCTCTTTTCCTAAATCTTCCTCTAAAGTAGTGATCCTAAGAACTAACGCTTTGTTACGCTTTTTAGTTTTAAATAACTCAGAATATAGCTCGGCGTAGGCGCATTGAAGATCACTCTCGCTCTCACTTGCATCATCCTCACCCTCACTCACATCGCTCTCACTGTCGAGGTGCCCCTGTGAAGTAGCATCCTCATCATCGTGAGGAGAACTAGAAGTACTCACATGACTATCCATGAATGCGGTGAAGTTACACTCATGCGGTGACTCATCACCAGAATCCACCGAATCGACCTCACTATCGTCACTAAGGGTAGCATCAAGGACAGCTTTTCCCTTTTCTCTGTTCAGCCCAGTATCACACTCAAAAGCTCTATGACCCCTACCGTTGCACTCAAAGCATCTCTCACTTTCTTTCTTAGGAGGATCTGTAAAATCTTTTTCATTTTTCTTTCCAAACTTATTTTTCTCAAACTTCTTTTTATCTTTAAAATTACCATTTTTCTTGAATTTGAGAATTCTCTTGATTTTTTTTGCAAATAGGGCCAAATCATCTAAGTCAAAATCACACTCAGAATCTGACGTATCTGTCTTCCTTTTTCTAGATGACTCTCCCATCTTTCTTGTCGACCCCTCACTCTTTCTCTCCTGGGCATTAAGTGCAATTCCCTTATCTTTAGACTTGATAGATTTAGGAAACATATCAATTTCACATGTTTGCAAGTCTCCTACAAGCTCCTCCAATTTAAACGTGTTTAAATTATCCATTGAATTTAAACAGTGACTTTAGGGATAAAACACTTAGGAAATGATCTAAGAATCTTTTTAACAACTCTAGCATTAGGAATGTGTTCACCAAGATCAAAAGCTAGCGTTAAAAATATCAGACAGTCTAGCATAAAATTCATCAAAACATTCAGATTCAAGCATGGTGATTGTTTCAAATTGAGTTGTTAAATTTTGCAGTTTAGACTCTTTCACATCATTAGTTCCTTCATGGGTAAGTTTCAAAACATCTCATGCCTCTTTTGACGTGGTGCACGTCATTATGCGTTTGAACTCATCAGGTGTGATAGACTCAGAAATAATACTTAAACCCTTAGAATTAAGAGACGACCATTTAAACTTTTCTTCAGTCCATGTAGTGACAGGTTTTAAATTGGTCACGTTTTCAAGAGTGATGGAGGGAGGTGTCCACCCTCTTTCAACCAAAATCCAGACATGTTCATCAATGGCTTTTAATGTAGATCTCATGCGGGCTTTCCAGTATGCATAGTTTGTCCCGTCAAAAACTGGCATTTTATTATATAACTTCTCCATTATGAACACACTCGTTTTCAAAAAATCAATTTTTCAGAAAATTGATATCTTAGAAAATTTTTGCAGAAAATTACACAGTAAAGTTGTGTAATTGGCTCTGATACCAATTTGAAAGAGTGCGCTTGCGTT
This sequence comes from Sambucus nigra, assembly GCA_949130495.1. Taxonomy (NCBI): domain Eukaryota; kingdom Viridiplantae; phylum Streptophyta; class Magnoliopsida; order Dipsacales; family Adoxaceae; genus Sambucus; species Sambucus nigra. Next base: position 674,827,795 of record OX422212.1, read on the forward strand.
CAAATAAAGAAATTATTTAATTAAACTCATTTTTTATCAATTAAGTCCTAAACATGCATCTAGGTGTGATTGATGATGATAAAATCATGCAAAAACATTCAAACACACACAAATGAGGAAAAATCCCCCAAAGGGGCAAAAACTTTTATTTCACTATAATTTTGTAAAAACGGTTACACGGATTACAATGAAAATAAGTGACATAGAAATACCCTCGGGTGTCAGTTCTGATGTCGTCGGCTGGAACTTTTCCTTTCCAGGAGGGCTGCAATGAAGAAGAGAGACGGCTTCCCCACAAGATACTCCAGATGAGTAAATGATCCTCATGAAGGTTTAAAGATTCACACACATATACAAGAATGGTTTTGTGAATAAAAAAGGTTTAGACAACCTTAAAAAGATGAAGTCTTATTCTGGGATGTTTTCGCAGAATTTTGAGATTGCAAAAGACTTGAAAATCGTGTTGAAGGTGTACAGGTATTTATACGAAAATCGAGGCGGTGGCTCGTTCGAACGAGATAGCAATGTCGCTCGAATGAAGGACAGATGTCGTTCGAACGAGATCGCGTGACATGCCTATCTCGCGCGAATGACAGTCCAAAGTCATTTGAGCGAGCTCGTTGTTCAAGGCACTTCGCTTCTACACTTAGAAAAAATTCTGCTTTTGACAAAAATTAATCCAGACTTCAAAATTAATTTTCTAAATAAAAATTCCCAAATATTTATGCAAATATTAAAGCTCCAATAAACCATTTTACCGATAATGCGTAGTGGAGTAGTGGGAATGAGCTGAGCAGCACGTCGCATGTAGCATGATGCACGTAAAGAGAATGGATGCATTGAATTTGAATAAAGGCCATCGAGGATGATCGTGTTGACGTGCCGAATGTAGCGGTATCAGACATACAAAATGTGATCTAGGGAAAAATAGAAAATTCCTAGATTCCACCCCGGACATTTATACGATTATGTCCCTATAGGCTTAGAGCCATGTACAAATATTTAAAGACATCTCTCCAGGTCATACATTTTATACACCGTAGCGGTTGGGGAGAATTATTGGACGCTCAAATCCCCAAGACAAGTTGGGGGTTGGTACAAGCGCCCGATGAGCATTGGTGGTCCACAACTAACACGTTCCAACTACCTACCGGGGAGCTGACCATTACTCCTTATGATTTTACGATTTTGACTAGTTACTTTTTGTATATAAAAAATTACTTTATTAATAACATTGATTAGTACAATAATCAAATTTATAATTGATTGTTATCCTTCCTATCTTGCAGGTATTCCCATCGAAAGCGGTCCTATGTTACCGATGGATGATAGAAAATACTTGATCGTACTTGACGGGAAAACTTAAATTCGGGGTGACATTATACATAGATACTTTCCCGGCATTGAACCAAATTACAGTGATTCTTGTGGGGTGAAAGTGTCTAGCTTAAATAAGTGGTTTGAAGACATAAAGTTAAATATTGTGATTGTTGGCCTTAAGGACACTGCTAGGGTATTTTTATTTTTTGTGTGGGACATATTTTTTTCCCGACCGCAAAATACAGCGTTCCTATTAGTTGGTTGGCTGCTTTGGAGGATTTGGAGATTGTGGGATCATACAGTTGGGGTTCGGCAATTCTAGCTCGCATATACTACTCTCTCCATCTCTTGTCAAGATGTCGCGTATACTCTATGAATTGTTTTTGGCAACTCATTTTGGTAAGTGTTAAAAAGTGAAATTATACGTATTTAATATATAATAAATAAAAATTTTAGGGTTTCATAATACTCATTTTTGTATTGCAATTTTTTGGGTTTGAATACATACAACAGGCGTGTCCCTTATTGAGTGAAGATACTGGTGATTACTGGCTTAGGATTAATTGATGGAAGAAAGAAAATCGATTAAATCGTAAGGAGACAAAGGGCTCAATCCAGTATAATTTTCCCACCGCCCAGAGTCATATTGAAATGCGATCTCCAGGTTCAATCAATTGGCTACCTTACTCAGGGTCTACTGTGGAGATGAATGCTTATGTTCAACATGTGAAGTACATATCATTGAAATGATGTGTTCTTATGGATCCTCAATATGGGGGGATATATTACTTGGGTGATTGATGCCGTCGGCAGATCACCGATGAAATTTGCATTCCAAATGACCCTCCCCAGCAAATGATGAGGATACCCTTTCACCCTCATAGGCATGGGATTATTATTGACGAGATGGACCCTAGAGTATCTATTGTTTCTCAACCCATGTATGACCGTTACTAGAAGCAAGTGTCTCTAGGCCTTGTAATGCCACCCCTCTACCGAGCAGTCAACAAGGATGTCATAAGTCCCAGCGCACTGCCATACCACATCTAAATAACGACTGTCCCTTCATAGGCACCTGGCGCTTATGAGACTCCCACAGGTCGGGTACATCCCACACAACCCCAAATGACTTGGGATTTATCATTTTGCAGTCCTACAGGTGTACCCATATTGATTTTGGTTCCACGGCCGGACAGGATTGAGGTCAACGAAGAATTTCCCGCTTACGATGACCTCTTATTTACTAGTCGGGAATTTTTAGATTATTGGCAATCCTCAAGAGCCCCCGCCCTAGGTGAAACCATGCATCTTAATAACTATTGGAGTCATGAGTTGGATATAGATACAAAGAAGCTTCAAGAGTTGGGTGTATCTCACGAGCGAACTGCTCTCCCACCTAATTTTTTTAGTGGTACACCCTCGCCCTTTTGCAACCCCACAGAAGATCCCCGACCCGTGACCACAGTGTATCGACCGCACATGGATGATATTGGTGCCCAAGAAGATATAAGCCAACATGGTCCATCAATGCAAAATTATGATAAGTCCGATGCTGTAAATTTGGATGATGTAGATTAGGATTTCGATAATTATCAAATATAAAATGTAATGTGTCAGATATCAAATGAGTTTATTATTTATAACATAATTGTAACTATATAATTCCATTATATTATATCCGTTACATTTAATTTAATGATAAACAAGATAGTAATAAACATACAATGATTCAAATTAACATGAAAAACAGATGCCCTTGCTCTATTTATGGGAGATGAAAGAAAAAATAGTAAAAGTCCTTCCAATAAGCATTTCTCCTCAATGCATACCATGTCATTAGGCCTTCAAAATTCTCACCAAATGTGCGAATGTAGGAATTCACTGCCTCCTCATATGGATCGTCGTCCTCATCCAATGGTTGCATATCTTCTTTAACCCTATTGAAAATGTTATCAAATTCCTCGATGTCGTCTTTAATTTCCAACCATCGATCCATCAAGTTTTGCGGGCTCTGATAATCGTGCCTAAGTAGAAACTCATGATATTTGCCGGTAATTATTTCCCAAGGGGTTCGTAGATCATTAATTTGGCTAATCTCACAACCAAAAAGACCACGTGGGAATGAATCTATCAAGGTTTTAGCTAAAAACTCATCAATCACATCTTTGTAAGCTGCCATTGTGCACATTAACACTCAATGTGGCCATTCACATTTATAGCGGTATAATTAACCACGTAAATCGTCCTAGATATTCCGCCCTTGTTCTTCCGCCCAGTATGATTTGAGCTACATCTTTCTCCCTAGATTATCCGCTTTATATGTTTTGCCTTCTTAATTCCGCCTAATGTGATCCGAGCTACATCTTCCACTCTAGATATTTTGCCCTAGATCTTCCACCGTAAACGTTATAAAACCTAAAATAGATGATACTTTAAGTTCATCAACATATTACAACCTATTAAAATGGAAGAGAACCAAATTCTCTTTACTGATCAAACGTCATACCACAGTGAGATGGAAGAATACGAAGAAATACAAGCCACGTAAACCTCCTAGTCAATTATAGCAAAAAAAAAAAAATAGCTATGGGCCATATGCAACAAATTCAAAATATGGCCCTTCATAACATAGTATGCGATTCCCAAGAGGATCAAACTAGGAGGACGATATGTTGTACTAGAGAGGTGGACCATGATAGACTAATCACCGACTACTTTGGTGAAGCATCGATATAAAAAGACTACCATTTCCGAAGATGTTTTAGAATGAATCGATCCCTATATGGACGTAGTCATGATGTTGTATGTAGTCACGACTCCTGGTTCATATAAAAACTAGATGCACTTGGTCTTCTTGGCATGTCCTCGCATCAAAAAATAGTTTATGCTCTGCGAATGTTAGTATATGGGTCTTTTGCGGATATAAATGGAGAGTACCTGTGTATAAGGGAATCCACAAGCTAGAAGGCATTGGTTCGATTATCCCTTGCCATTGTGGGGATATTTGGTCCGGAGTATAATAGAAAGCCTACGGCTCTCGATGTGCAAAAGCTTTCTGAACAAAATACAGCACGTGGATTCCCCGGAATGCTGGGGAGCATAGACTGCATGCATTGGGAGTGGAAAAATTATCCAATCAAATGGCATGGGCAATATACTGGACATAAAAAGTCTCTGACAATTATACTAGAGGCGGTAGCATCACATGACCTTTGGATATGGAGGTCATTTTTCGGGATGTTGGGTTGTTGTAATGACATTAATGTATTGAATCGATCAATTGTTTTCTCTGATCTTATCCGCAATAAGACTCCACCAATCCAATTTCAGATAAATAATAACGTCTATGATATGGGGTATTTTTTAGCGGATGGCATTTATCTTCCTTACGCATCATTGGTGCAAACTTTTAAAAGGCCAACCAACCAAAATGAAAAACTTTTCGCTCAAGTGCAAGAGGGGGCAAGAAAAGATGTGGAACGAGCGTTTGGTGTCCTGCAACTTAGGTTCGCATTCGTTCATATGCCGGCAAAACTCTGAGCAAGGATAAATTTTCATCTATTATGCATTCGTGCATCATAATGAACAACATGATTATTGAAGACGAGAGGCGTGATTGTGATTGGAGAGAGAAATACGACTTCCCGCCTGAACTGGTTCCTATGTTTCGAAACTCTCTCGAGCAACATTATGCGATCGAGTCTAGGACAATGCACATGCACGATAAGAGGAAGCATTTACAGCTACGTGCAGATCTCGTTGAACATGTTTGGGAAAATTTTGCCAATAACAGTGTGTGATTTTACCCAATTTATGTTTCTTTTGTAATGTTGTTATGTTGTTATCTTTATTATTAATGTTGTATCGTTAATATTGTACCCAACTAAGTTTATATATGGAAATTTGAAGCAAATTCATTTCACAATTTTTATAATCATATTACAAAGTAGAACAAACGATAAAAATAAATAACAGGTTACATACTCAGAAGCATAGAAATTTCAAAATCCAGAATGATCTCTATGTGGTGGATAATTTGGAAAATTTGATTGCCCATATTGGCCCCGTGCTTTGTTGAGTATATTAAACATGAGGTATTCATGGTACTCCTTCTGGGATGAATTCATGTTTGGGGTGTCAGTGCTTAGAATTTATTGATCAAGCAATATTTTTTCACGCATATATTTCCTCTCCATAGCCAATATACTTCATTCGTTGAGCTCCAAACTTCTTTCCTTAAGTTGCAGTGAACGTTTAAGCCCCTCACGGGCCTCTTCATCACGTACACGATCAACCTGACATGATCGCTCGAGTGATTCATTGAACGAAGAGCAACTACTGAGTATTTCTCGGTTCACCTCAATTTTTGTAGCCTTCGCTTTTCCTTTAGCCCGTTGCTTCATCTCTTTCCTTTCAGGTGGCCTCGGATAAGGCCTTTCTATATCAACTTCTTCCCCATCTTTGGAATTTCCTAAGGGAAACCTAATATTCGGACTTCCTTCACTTTATGTCGCACCCGTCATTGGTGAATCAAAATGAAATTGAGGGGAGTCTAAAAATGTTTGGGAAATTTGAAATTTGTGGAGTTCTTTTAAAATTTGGTAACAAGATTCAAAATTAAATGATTTTCCCTTGTTCTCTCGCTGGAATGCTAGATTAACTGCAGTAACCTGAAATAAAATGACAATATAATTTTATTAACTCGTTAGCAACAAATTTACGAGAAATAATATTTAAAAAATTACAAAAGATATAAGTGATTTTACCCAATCTGTGTTCACAGTCGCACTACCATGATTTGTCGTCGATGCATCTTTCAATTTAGAAACATATAACATTACGTGTCTTGAAATTTTACTGTAACAGGTTTGTAGGTTGGCTCCCGTCCGACGTTCAGTGATACCCGTCGTTGTATTATATTCTTTGACGACCGCATCCCAAAATAATGTGCTAGGTCGATTAGTTCCTCGTAAACCATCATTTTTTTTATTTACATAAGCGGTGCATAATACTTCATCATCGTGTTGAGACATATTTTGACCTCGAACCATTGTAAAATAATCACAAAATATTTTTAAGCAAATATAAAATTTTTGAAATTATTTTTGGGTAAATAAATAGTATTAATTGCACCTAAAAAAATAATTTCTGGTAATAATTAAAATGAAGATACTAGAGTGTGTTTTGAATAAAAATATATATGAAAATGAAGATAGTGTTTTGAACCTCCTATTTATAAAAAAAATAACCATTGGATAAATAGTCGTTCAAACTGTTTGAATAATTTGGGGGTCAAAATGTAAATAGGGGGAAATGGGTTTAAGTTTGGGCGGAACATGATGTTCCGCTTTAGCCTTTTTTTTTCCTTCCTTGCACGGAACAAGATGTTTCGTTTTGAGAGTGGGTCCCACAAAAAACTAACTAGTTCAATTGTATCTTTGTTATTTTTTACCCAACATCTATATTTGGACTTCTACCCTACCCATAACATACATATATACCGCATATATACGGGTTTACCCTACCCGTAAGGGTTTCTCTAATGGTCTAGATCTTGCCACATCTCCCACTAAATATAAAGGACTTAGATTAAATATTCAATTTTCATTCAAAATTTGAAAATTTTAATTTCCCCCCACATTTCATTTTCCCCCTTCTTACTCTAAACATAAATTAATTTCCCTACCCATTTTGTTCTCAACCTCTCACACATGACTCTCTCTCTCTCTCCATCTCACTCCTCAAGCTCCCCACTCACAAACCTTCTCTTAATAATCTGTTTTGTACAAAACCAAAACTCAAAATCAATGAAACCAAAACCGACAGCTCGATTCAATGCGAAACCGGCAAACCAAAACTCAAAATCGATTCAAATCAAAATCGGCAACTAAAAACTCAAAATCGATTCAAACCAAAATCTAAAGTCGAGTTTGATATTTTCGTTTTTTGTTTTTTTAGTGTTAATGTTTTTTTTTCAGATCTCACGGTTGAGGTACTTCTTGGGATTTTTTTTTAATGTGATCAAAATGTCACAGCTGGGGTAATTCTTGGGTTCAATGAAGGCATTGTTCATCTATCTTGGTAAGTGATAAGCTTAAATGTAGTCTTTGTCTCCTACCCTCCTCTCTCTCATTAACTCATATAATGTATTTTGAAATCTTTAGGTCTCACAGTCTCAGGTTTGTTTTTTCCTTCTTAAAAATTATTAAGAGTTTATATTTACCTTTTGTTTTTACATATTTATTGTTATTTTTATTGGATGAAGGAAAGCTATTCAAGCGACCCATTAATTTCAGGATGGATCTTGGGAGTTATTTCCTCTCAATCTTTTGGATCAAAATTTAGAGGTAATCTCTTAATTTTGTTCATTATAAACTTTTTTTTTCTTATTTTCTTAATCTTTATTGTTCATGTTTAAAAACAAATATTGTGGAGTTTTAAGTTTCACCCTTTGGGGGGGGGGGGGGGGGGGAGGGGGGGCTTAGTTTAGCCGTAAGTAAGAAGATTTGGGATTTTTTTTTATTTTTGGATGAGTATCACTAACATAACAACTCTCACTGATTGCTGAGTTATGGATTTGTAGTATTTGATTTCATTTTTCTCTCTCTTACAGTCTATAACTTTCGTCTTATCTCTTGCAGATCCGTCTATATTTTATGGGTGTTTTGGGTTGTATAGTTTCATCAGGTGTACTCTTTATTTTTTTTCCCTTTTTTAATATATGACCCGAAAAAAAATACTTAACTTATATTTCATTGTATGTTTTTAGTTTTAAATCCGGGTTAAAAATTAGGATGTGTTTCATTTTTTTTTTGCAGGTTCTTTGACACGGTACCATTTTTTTGTTAAAAAATATGGATATAATTAAGGTTAATTATTTTTTTTGTAGATTTAATTCAAGTTTAATCATCTCACCATTTTCCTGTATTTGTTTGTTATTTTTTTATAACATAAGAAGGATGTTTGTGTTCATCCATGAAAAGAACATGAGGTCACTAATGAGCCGGATGGATTGATAAAAGTGGTGAAGTAGCTGGTGTTCAAGCATCTACACAAAACATTTTTGGTGTTTGTCTGGTGTGAGTGCATTTCTTACTTTTATTTTTATTGTGGTGGGTGCTTTGGTAATTACTTGGTTCGTCAGTTTTTGTTGGATGCTTTGTTTGTACTTTGGTTTTTTAAATGAATGGGTACTTTGGGATGGGGTTTTGTGCAACTATGGAAATATTTGTGGTTGGATAGAAAAACTTTTCTCCGGTTAAAGGAATTGGAACAATTTCTGGGTAGTTGATATGTCAATGTTCTGATTAAATTATGCGTCATAAGCTTTTTTTACTATTAAATGGTATTTAACGTTAGTTTATGGTGTGGGGTAAAAGTATCATGATCATTTCTATTGGGATGGGTATTACAGTTCTCTGTTTGGTTTGAAACATTTTTTGTCCTTCTGTAAAAATGATCAAACATCACGTTATTATTGAAGAAAGTACAAGCTAAAATTGTAGACATGTGACCTTTGTTTTAAATTAAATTACACGTTAGATTGAGATGTAATTTCAGGTGCTAAGAGTTGTTTATGCAAGTGTTCACGGAAAAAAGAATAGGATTTTATCGAGTATGTGGATTTTTGAAATTTTCTGCAGCGACTTGGGACTCAAAAATCGCGGCTCGCTACTAACATGGCGTGTCGAGAATAATTAGTGCCGTTGGTGCGGACCCATATTGATAAGCAATCCATTAATGGTAGTTTCAATTTTGAGTCCCAATCAAGAGTCAACCTCGATTTTATTTTTAAAAATATTGAGTGTTTGGCATGTGCAAAAACAGTTCAAAATTTTTGTCTGGATGAAGGTAAAAAAGTAGGTAAAAAAATTCAAAATACTTCATTCCTGTTTAACTTCTTGAATTTCGTTATATGCATGTGCATGTGTTTTTTGCTTTTATATGCAATTTGCGGAACTTTTCTTTTTATATTCACGTGTGTATCTGTTCAATCTACCTTCATTTATTTCAAAATATTAAGAACATGATTCTCCAGGTTCATTACATTTTGTTCTTAATTTGTTAAAGTGCGTTTTGAAAGAAACTCAAAACATTTTGTTCTTATTAATGTGTTTGCAATTTATTTTATATTTGGTGCTTGAACTTATAGCTTTATAGAATTGAGAACTGTATAAATGAATCCTCTTCCTTCTGTGTATAAATTATAAAGATTTTTTTTTTGTGTTTGAGGCTGACCCATGTTATAATCTTGGGTGGGGCCCAAACTCAGCATAATGGTTATGCTACATGAGCCATACCTATAATTGACTGTAGGTTGAAGCAAGACTATTTCTCACTCCCTTTATTTAGCTCATTAATTTACTTTATTTGAAACAACTGAATATTGATATTATAAGATAGCCTACTTTTTGAATCCCAAAAATATAAAAGATTAATAACTTTCATGATTTTGCCACATCTTCCACCCATGAAATCAATGGGTGTGATTAACACCCCAAATTTAATATTCTGCTCATACGAAAATACACTCATTTATTCTCTTTTCCCAAAAAGGTACACAAAAAACATTTTTTTTATTATAAAAAATGTGACTGCAAAAAAATATATTTATGTTTTTATTCAATAAATACTTGGATAAAAAAAAGGAACAAAATAATATTGTGTTATGTCATTTTTACTGTTGTGTTGCATTTTAAGTTAGTCATATTCATATTTGGTATTAAAAAAATATTTTTATCGTTTCATGTCGTTCCATGTCATTTTATTTGGAATGTGTCGGTGTTAAATCAAAAAAATAAAAATATCATGTTGTGTCGCATTTAGTGGGATCGTGTCCTCATTTGGTAAACATAAGTAACATACGACAACATCTTATTTACCAAATACGAACACAGAAAAAGTGACGGGACTTGAATTTTTTTTACCAAATACGAACATAAAAAATGCGACACAGGTTGTGTTTTTTATTTGGTAAATAAGATTTTGTGTTGTGTCGTGTCGTGTTATAAAAAGGTTTTTTTATGATGTTTTATTATTCAAATTTTCTTCCTATTGCCCCCATTTTAATTAAACTTGAATAGTTTTTATCATAATGCAATGACTTGCTATAACCAAAATGGGTGATTTGTCAATGTAGTAAAAGTTCGACATCTGACTATTAAAAGCACCATGTGCCCTGTTAATATCATGTCTTAAAAACATCTCATTGTATCACTCTTATGAAATCCCCATAATATTTTTTACAATCTTTATTTTTGGTTCAAGGCTTCTACATTATTTTCTCAATTTTGTTCCATTAATAATTACTTTACCATTTTTCGACTTCTTTTTCATTAAATGTTTTCCAAACTGAGTTTATACTAATTGCCAAAGTTACGCGCATATGTTTTAGGGTACATGAAAAAAATTAAAGACTAAAGATTGGTTAATGCTTTTGAGGAACACTAGGCCCCTCATTTTAGCATAAAGTTTTTTTTTATAACTTCAAAAGGCTGCTCAACGTGTGATGCAAATTTAGTGGTGAAAGTGGGTTGTTTTCTTTGAATGTTGGATTAAATTATGAAGTGTTAATGACACTTTTTGTTAATAAATTCCATAGACATGTGTAGTATGTGTTCCAAAGGTGCAAAAATTCTCAAACCTACATGGGATACTCGATTAAGATAATATTTTATATTTATTTTGTTTACAATTTTGTTAGCGTTTTAACATAAACGAGTATTGTTATCATGGATTTTGGGTGAAAGCAATACCTATACATGAATTTTGATGAGTTGATAAATTCATTTATATACAACTTCATCCCACTAATGTAATTCATTATTGTGTTTTTCTATATATATGGTAACAATTGTATTAAAATAATGTATGCCATGCGATGTAATCATATAACAGTTAATAATATGTGTTAACAGTTATATTAAGTACCAAGCAATTAGATGCATGGTGTAAAAGAGTTAAGTTACATGCATAAATTATGCACTTATATATATTGATTAACGATATATAGATGTTTATTGGGGAATGATATTTTTGTGTTTTGTGATTACATACTTTCGAAATTTTTACCGTTTCACGAATATGTACTTTGAAAATTTCCGTCGTGCCTTCAGGCACGGGTATCCGTTAGTGTATATATATATATCAGGACAAGATTATGAGTAGAATATTTACTTATCAGAGAGGAGGATACTAGGGTTTTTCGTTAACGACTTATATTCCCCAACCTAAACACAATAAAATTAATAAAAAGGTAAACTACTTAATTAATCTTGAAGTTTGGGGTCATTTTAATATTTAAATGCAATATTTTAAAAGTTTCAATGTTAACCCCGATGTTTTAATACTAGTTCAATTTTATCCCTCAATCATATGTTTTTACGAGACGTGAAAGAGTGAATGATTGCGAATTATGTTTCCTTATGATATTCATTCTGCTAAGTTTCCTAACAAAGATGTGATCTTTTTTACTATATAATCAATCATACATAACCTAATTGAGAAGGTGTTTCCTACTGTATCCCCACTAATAAAGTTAAATGATGGAATTATAAAACACAATTCAAAACTATGAAATTAACGCAGAAAATGTTTTACACCAACAACGCTAACAAAATTGTCAAGATATCGATAAAATAATTTCTCACAAGTGAAAATGAAACAATTTCACCCTATATTGTTTGCAACATTTAAATCACCGTAGTTAGGAGTCAACCGAACATATGCCTTGATGAAATAGTACAATTGTATTTCATAATCTGAGAAGACTGTACACGAGTAAATAAATGCATGATGTTTGATAAGAAGAGAAAATAACAACTAAGTGTAAATAAGGAAACTACTGATGACTTTCCAAAGTAATGGGAGCTAATATCACATGTGATAAATATATGTTGTGGAATTTTGCAAATGAGTCCAACGATAGGCTGTTAATTATCCTTTATACTCCCCCGCAAGTGAAGGTATGGCTAGTGAGGATACACTGAGCTGGGAATGACATTCCTTGATACACATTTGATAAGGTCTCTTAGACCATAAGGAGCATGATAAAAATTAATTTGGAGAGTTAATCATCGGTTTGGTCTAGATCGATATTTGTAATGGGACTCTTGGGCCAAATTAAGCTTGATCTTCAATGCTTCAGAGGCTCATTTATCGGTTTTGACTGGATCGACATCTGTAATCGACCTTTTGGATCAAAATAAGCTTGACCACAATGGATTACGAGGCTCTTCATTTAGTAGGCTTGATCATGATGGGTTCAATGGACCTTTGAGTTGTTGGATGTAAATCTTATTTATTATTTTTGTAAACACTTGAAAAGCTTGAAATAAATTCAACACTGACAAGTGTTAAAACACTAACGAGTTTATGATTCAAATTCAAGTCATTCTTTTAAATAGAGGTGAGAAAAACACTAATCTGATGTGGACATGAAGATGATATCCAATGATAATTACTGGCGACATGGTGTTCCAGCAAATTGACTTTGTGGCTATTCACCATGGAAGAAAATTACTGAGGCTTCCAAGCCTGCTTCCCAACTAACCGCTCTCCAAAGAAGCCGGAGAAAAATAGTTTTTGGTAGGATTTCCCACCTCTCACTACACCACAACCCGAGAATGGTCATGAATCTTGGTCGTGATCAGATCTTCAGGCCAGGGTTGAGGTCTGTGGCTATTTTCATCGTGACTAAATAGGGGGTCATGGACTTTATTCGTGACCCAAAGTTAAGGTCATGGCCTCCTCCGTGGAGAAATATATGGCTCCGTGGTCACGGACTTGGGTCGTGAGTAGGGGTCATGAACCTGGGTCGTGGCCTAGTGGATCGATGATTAATGTTTTTCACAGATTAGGGATGTGAAAATTAGTCCCCAGCCAAACTCGTGCCCCCAATTTTATTTAAAAATAAATAAAAATATGGTCACATTGACCAAGTTTTTTTTTAATTAACAGTCACAATTTTGGGCTGTGACCATATCCATTTATTTAAAAAAATAAAATTTATTTTTAGGCAACCCAATTAAAAAACCTATATTCATCAGCCAAATTATACTAAATATTTGCAAATTTTAGACCTATCCTTAAACGTGTCATCCCGTGATCGTGCGGTCAGTTTTTACGAGTTACAATGGTCCCGTGCGAGATGTTCTTGCCCCATAAAGGGCTATTTGGGGTCTGTTTTGGATGTTCCCCTCTAGCGGTATGTTTTTAAGCCTAAATCTAGCTAATCGTAAATTAAACCAAATCATACTAAATATTTGTAAAATTTGTCCTACTCTCAAACTGGTAGTTTCGTGACTTTGTAGTCAGCTCCTATGAGTTATATTTTATCTCGTACGAGGTGTTTGTACCCCTATACAGGCCATTTGGGAGTTATTTTGGGTTTCCCCCTCTAGCGGCATGTTTTTAATCCTAAATGTAATTATTTGCAAATTTTAGCCATATCTTCAAACCGAGTGTCCCGTGCTTATGCGATCAGTTCCTACAAGTTATATTGGTTGCCCGCGAGTTGTTCGTGGCCCTCAAGGGGCTATTTGTGGGTTATTTTGGAATTTCCCCCTTTAGCGTCATGTTTTTAAGTATAAGTCTACTTATTTATAAATTCAACCAAATCATACTGAATATTTGAAGATTTTAATAATATTCTCAAGTCGAGCATCCGGTGACTACACGATGAGATCCTAAGAGTTAAACTGGTCCTGTACAAAGTGTTTATGCTCTACAAGGGACCGTATGGGGGATGTTTTGTGTTTCCCTTCTAACCGCATGTTTTTAAGCCTAAGTCTAGTGATTTGAAAATTTTAGTCTTATTCTCAAACTAGGCGTACTGTGACTATGCGGTGAGTTCCTACGAGTTACATTTGTCTATTTTGGGTTTTCTCCTTCTAGTGGCATGTTTTTAAGCCTAAGTGTAGTTTTTTGCAAATTGAACCAAATCATAATACATATTTGTGAATTTTAGTCATATTCTCAAAACAAGCGGCCCGTGCCTATGCAGTCAGTTCTTATGAGTTACATTGGTCCTGTACGAGGTGTTTGCCTCCCTTACGGGGCCGTTTCGGGGTTATTTTGGGTTTTGCCTCTAGCATAATGTTTTTAAGCTTAAGTTTAGTTATTTTTAAATTTTAGTCCTATTCTAAAATCCGACGTCCCATGACTATGTGGTCAGTTCCAATGAATTACACTGGTCTCATGCGAGGTATTCGAGTCTCCTACAAAGCTATTTGGGTTTTTTTGGAGTTTTTCCCTTTAGTGATATGTTTTTAAGCCTAAGCCTATTTATTTGCAAATTTTAGTCCTATTCTCAAACCGGGCATCCCATGATTATGCGATCAGTTCTTACGAGTAACATTGGTCTCTTGTGAGGTGTTTGTTGCCGTTACGAGGCAGATTGGTAGTTGTTTTAGGTTTTTTCCCTATAGCGGCATGTTTTTAAGTTTATATCTAGTTATTTGCAAATTCAACCAAATCATACTATATATTTGTAAACTTAAGTCAGATTCTCAAATCGGGAATCTCGTGACTACGTGGTCAGTTCCTATGAGTTACATTGATCCCGTGCGAGTTGTCTGTACTCCTTATGAGATCGTTTAAGGGTTGTTTTGCGGTTTTTCCTCTAGCAACATGTTTTTAAGCCCATGTGTAGCTATTTTCAAATTTATTCCTATTCTCAAATAGAGCATCCCTTGACTATGCAATCAGTTCTTATGTCTTATATTGGTCCCGTACGAGATGTTCTTGCCCTTACGGAGTCGTTTATGGGTTATTTTGGGTTTTCCCCGCTAGCGGCATGTTATTAAGTCTAATTCTAATTAATTGTCAATTTTAGTCATATTCTCAAATCAGGATGTCCCATGATTACACGCTCAGTTCTTATGATTTACATTGGTTATGTACGAGGTGTTCGTTCCCTTACAGGATCATTTGTCAACTATTTTAGATTTTCTACCTCTAGTGACGTCTTCTTAGGCCTAAGTCTAGTTATTTTCAAATTCAACCAAATAAGACTAAATATTTGTAGATTTTAGTCTTATTCTCAAACCGGTCATCCTATGACTATACGGTATGTTCTTATGAGTTACATAGGTCCGGTACGAGGTGTCCGTTCCCTTTACGGGGATTATTAGGGGATGTTATGGGTTTTCCCTCTCTAGCGGTATGATTGTAATCCTAATTCTAGTTATTTACAAATTTTAGTCCTATTCTTAAATCGGACATCCCGTGGCTATGCGATTAGTTCCTAAGAGTTACATTGATCCTATGCGAGGTGTTCGTGCCCCGTATGAAGCCGTTTGGGGGATGTTTTTATTTCCCCCCACAATTGACATGTTTTTAAGACTAAGTCTGGTTATTTGAAAATTTAAACCAAATCATACAAAATATTTGCAAATTTTAGGCATATTCTCAAACCGGGTGTCCCGTGACTACGCAGTTAGTACCTACGAGTTACATTGGTCTCATACGAGGTATTTGTGCCCCTTACGGTGCCATTTGGGGGTTGTCTTGGTTTTACTCCTCTAGCAGTATATTTTTAAGCCAGAATATAGTTATTTGTAAATTTCAGTCCTTTTCTCAAATCGGGCATCCTGTGACTACGCCTTCAATTACTACGACTTACATTGGTCCTGTGCGAGGAGTGTCCCTTACGGGGCCATTTGTAGGTTATTTTGGATTTTTCCCCTCTAGTGGTACGTTTTAAGCCTAAGTTTAGTTATTTGCAAATTCCACCAAAAAATACTAAATATTGTCAAATTTTAATCATATTCTCAAACCAGGCATCCCTTGACTATGCGGTTAGTTCCTACGAGTTATATTAATCTCGTGTGAGGTGTTCTTGCCCCTTATGGGATGTTATGCATATGAAAGTTACCATATGAACCGGGTGATGCATGAGATTCCTACCCTCCTCGCATTGAGCATGCCATGTCATGGTCTCTCCTATCCATGGTACAGTTAAAACCCGATTTAATCGAGGACCGGGGGGATAATACATCAAAACCTTTTGTGAAATTTGTGAGAATTTGTGATATTTTACGGTCTTGTCTTTTCCATTCTCACAAGCCTAATATCTAAGTTCACTGCATACATGACACCCATCCTTCTTTTCGTGATCATTGCTATATAATATGCCATCAGACCTATATGCATGAATAGAGTTGTACTAAAAACCCACACCCTTCAATATTTTCTTAATGTTAGGATAATTGTAAGGTAACATGTTCTCTTTTGGATGAATATCTTTAACCCACTTAATAATTTCGATTATGTTGTTGCCCGAGAAACCAAATTGACTCTTAAAATTACGCAAACCAATCATTACATATAATACTGAGTTATCTTCACAATGTCTTTATACAAAAGGTCTAGCCACATAGGCTTTTAACCATATGTATTCCCAATCTCCTGGTAATTCATCATTAGCGTGTCAATGACTTGGTCATAATGCACATTATATGTATCCATAGGTTGGTGGTTTTGATGGTCGTGGACTTTATGAGAATCATCAATTAGGTCGGTCAAAGGACGATGTGTTGGAGAATCATGTACCACTTCCACTCACTAGGGTTCCATTACACGATCGGGTACCGGTAATTCTTTCAGAAAATAAGGTACATTATTTTCACCATGGTATGTCCATATCTTATAGTCCTTCAAAATTTCACACATTAGTAAATGCAACTCAACGTCTTCTAAAGACTTATATTTTATGTTCATACAACGGATGCACATACAAAAAATCTTGTCACTTTTAAGATTTCCATAAGAAAATTTAACAAATTCTTAAAATCCCCTTATATGATTATTTGATATTCGGTTACACTCCTCCATCCGTTCTTTGTATTATGGGAAATCCATTAAATAATCTTCAAAATCTAATTCACCAATATTAATAGGTTGAAACAAAGGTCATGTTGCATACAAGAACGCACAATTCATAATTCAATCAAATTATTCAACACAACTTAAACTCAAATTAAAAAACTAAAGAAACTTAAATAAATAAAATATTAATACAACTTGTTCTCAAATATTACAAATTTTCAAAAATTATTCATGGCCTAGTCTTAACCAACAAATAAACTAGTCAAGTGATAAAAATATTTTTGAAGTATTTCAGTGCGTTCTCTTCTCTAATGTTAATGTGGACAGGCATTTCTCCACTGTTTTAGAAGATTAAAAGTAACTTGAGAGTCTTGACGAGTGAAATCAAGTGCCTTATATACTTATTTACTCAAGGTATTCGTCCCCCGATGCCACCTCAAGGTTTTTCTACCCTCCTTCTCAAGGTTTCACCTCCCAAATGCTACCTCGTTCACCATTCTCATCCCAAATGTCACCTCCTTTAGCATTCCCCTCCCTAGTGCCTCCTCTTTCCAAAGTCTCTGGATCAACACCATCCACTTACGGAGACTATGGCGAACAATAAAATTTTAAGGACTTGACCAATAGTAGGATTATTAGCACGTGAACCCTCATCTCCTTAATTGTCAAAACTCCTGTACATAATCTCCATTTGCAGATGGGTGAAGCTCAAAAACTGATTGATGAAATATATAAAATTTTAATTCAATTATTGAAGCAGGATATTACAAACTTCCCTCCTTGGGTAGTTTCGTCCCCGAAATTCTCGATCCATCAATCCTCAAACTCATGGGGTCCACTAACTTCTATTCTAAGTCCCATAAATCCTCCAAGACAAACCATCTAAGTTCACAACACTAAGTCACCAAATACTCAATGTGCAATATATCCTAATGTTCATCATTTCATTAACCATGACATTACATAATCAACTCTGAGACTTCACTCACCTTATGATCAAGTCCAAACCATTCCTAGCACTACTTATGCTAGTAGCTAAGGCATTCTAATGCCTCTATGGGCTAACCCTTTCTAGTGGTTAACGTTCACCCAAGACAAATCGTAATACAACCAACTGCCATATATATCACAAAAAAATCATTTTGTTTCTTAAAATCGTACATCCTATTTTTCTACAACGTTTCATGTTATCTCGATTATAAAACTCGCATGAGCCTATCAATAACCGCATTATGCTATTCCCTCACTCCAAGGAGGAATGACATCATCAAATCATTACTGCACGCTCGGCTTATACCTTCCACCGCGTCACTCTGATGAACCTAACACTATCTTAGGCGTCTCATGAGTACTCACTAGAGTCGAATTCCAATCCACTCATCGTGGCAAACAAACATCATGTGTTCAGACTTCCTCGATTTCTAACACTGTACTATAACCTAAACTATCATCTCTCTCTTCACAACCTGAGCCACTGACAGTTGAGCCTGCTAGTAGAGAGTCTACTAGTCTTAAAAGAGAATGGTACTACGAGCAAACCATGTGGCAAAAAATATAGCCTCTCGTATGCCAACTTTATGAAATAGTTACAATATCTCAAATGGGTGCACCCAGTTATCAAGCTGTATTGACCAAACCCGATCCACCGCGCTCTCTCGAGACTAATCGTGTCGTACTATGATATGGAACCAATCTGAGTCACCACAGGTGGGAATACCGAGTCTCGATTATCAAAATTAAAAGGAACACACTTGAGTCAGAGGTACTAGCAATCGTCTCGAGGAATTTCTCTCATAAGCATCCGACTCTGACTTATGAAAGCGAATCCACATTGTGTACTTGAATCATGCCACTCATTCCTAGAGTTCTCACCGAGCATAAATATTAGCTACATACCCTAACTTGGGTCACTAGTCGTGGCGAATCAGATCGCAACCATTCATTCTCATAATACAAACATAATTTACGAATTGGTAGTCCTTCACGTAGTCAATTCCCGACTTCCCTCCTTGGGATCAAGGCCTTACCTTTCACACCCTTTGCATAAATAACTCATCCTGATTGGTGAATACCTCACACCTTGTCTACGTAGACCTTATCCAATAACCACCAACCTGTTACACCTAGGTTATTTTCTGCTTTAACATATTGTGATCGAAATCCCAAACTTCCATAAGCACCACTTATTTCAAGCAAGGCACTCACCCAGCCATGTCCTTTTTTACCACAAGGTTGTCACCAATTTACCACACCCTTTCTATCCACATGGGATTTTTTTCAGGGCCACGCCCACTGTCACTAGCACCCTAAGGATAGTAAATACCGCACTAGGCTACATATTCTAACCCATCCATCTTGGCAAGACGTGCCAAAACTAATCCTTACATTGTTAAGGCTACCCTAGCATACACTGTTGGTATATAGACATAAAGATCATGTTTCAATGCTACCCCAACCTGATTGCCAATTTCAAGTCCCCACTTGGTGTGATCACTCTTAGTCTTGAATACATCATTAGCATATCCTGAAACCGAGTATTATCACATCCATACTTGTCATCCCATGACATCCGATCATCACTCTTCTAAGGACAGAGCTACCTCCCTACCTTAGGGATTACACCACCCATCTGTGCCGATTGGAAAACCATACCCGACACATATACTACATGATTGATAGTATGGTATCACCACCTGATCCTCAACACTATCGTTACTAGAATGTTACCGTCTCCTTCACCAGACTTAATTGGTCTCCTAAGAACACCAACACATTTCATTTATAAGTTCCAAAACCCGACGAGATTTCATCGTCTATACCTTTATCATTAGAGGTTCACTCTACAAACCTTTTGATACCGCAATGGTACTACTTGGTGCTCGCAAAGACACTTGTCTATGAGCTTCTAACTATAGTGCACGTTAATCCCCAAACACCTCAAGGCATCCCAACATTATATGTTTATCCTCAATGATGTAACACACAGTTTTTCTATAGGCACCTCAATGTGGCTATGAACTACTCTCATATTAGGATTACCTTGCACCTAGCCATTACCTCGACGGATAACATGAGTCTCATCATTTAGATACTAATCTTACATTTCTTCCAAATGGCTGTGACTATAAGTCACATACAAACCACAATCATTGTTACTAATGATCTTGGCCTTCTACAAGGCATCGCCTATGACCTACAAACCTCA
Source organism: Sambucus nigra (assembly GCA_949130495.1). NCBI lineage: Eukaryota > Viridiplantae > Streptophyta > Magnoliopsida > Dipsacales > Adoxaceae > Sambucus > Sambucus nigra. The sequence goes on from OX422212.1 coordinate 674,848,148, forward strand.
AGGTCTGCCTTGTCAAATTCCCCAAATGAATGTTCGATTACATCAACTAAATAGCATCTTTAAGCAAACACCACACCGTGTACTAACGCATAAGTTACAAGACAATAAAGATCTTATTAGGATATGTGACGTTGGGTATTGCCTGCAAACACCAAGTCACACACCACGGAAGCCACACGAGATCCTATTCCTTGGTATCCCATTATAATCAAGGTACACCCAAACTAAGTCCTCAACCAAAGGACTAATACGTTCCCACGATAAAATCAATATTTAAGAATGCCATTCAGTTATTTAGTCTCCATTCATCAGATACACAACCTTTATAGCTAGGTCACTACATACACTACTCATTGTTGTCACTAACAAGGCTACTCTCATCACCAAAGTTTCTTCATAATACATCTCACACAAAGGGTTACGGCATTTCTTGTACTAGCCTACACAACTTCATGTGTTCACCGAAATACCATCAACTACGATATCACCCTACAATCAAATTTGTCTAATTATGTCACCGACGCTAATTACCCGTAAGTGTCACACCTAAGGGCTATATATACCTTTTTAATAATCAATCATTAGTGCGTAGTCTGGACACCCTAATCATTAATTTCTACTGTTCACTATATGCGATGTGTGCCACTTGCCCAATGGGTGCCATTCATTCCATTGACACCTCGAATGGTTCTATGTCACCAAAATTAAACACAAGCACCCCACACTAACATTCTCAGTGTCACCACTATAGTCTGTTATGAACACTCATAAATTACTGCAATTCTAACGAAAATCGCAAAAGAGATCAACAACTATCAACCCAATTGTGTGCCACTTGGCACTAACTCACTTGTCGTGCTGACCTCTTTGACTTCACCTCCGAGGACATGAAGTAGACCATCACCAAACTAGCATGACTGACCCTAACCAACACCGATGTCTAAAGATCCAATGCCGACCTCACCACGTCACTCCTAAAGGAACCTTGAACCTAGAGATCTCATACCATTTGTAATGCTCGACTCAGATTTATGGGTTACCCATAGTCAACCCGGCCCGACCTGAGCATTAGGTGTGAAGTACAATGAAACAACCTAAATATTGTATCTAGTCTAGTTTTATTTAAATTAACGTTTCACTTGTTTTGCATGCGATTCCAATTTTAAGATAAATTACGTGTGGGTCCCATAAGGAGCACCCCGAAGTCCGAGTATATAGAGAAACTAACGTAAAAGGAAATAAAGTACTTACTTATATAACTTCCTCAAAATATGAAACCTCTCCCAATCTGTCGTAACAAGTGAGGGTGTGAGCAAATGCTCAGTGAGAAACATACAAACAAAACTTAGAATCGAACGATGGAAAGGATACTCACACACTACAACCACATGCATGCAAAAATATGTATGTATTTACATATGTATACCATTGAAATACATATTCTAAGCATTAACCGTTTTACTTCCAAAAACCTTACTTGTTCAGATTAATTTACTTTAATCTTATACGAATTTCTTTTGTTCACCCTTGGCATTTTCTCACTTTATTTAACACACCCAGTTTAACACTTCAAAACCATTACATTTGACTTTTCTGAACATATTCCTTTACTGGAATCAACCTTTCTATTTATTTAAATACACTCTAGTATTTTCATTGAAAATCACCATTTCAACAGATGCATCCATCATGTTAGAAAATACTTATTTGTCATTTGAAAACCTTTTTCAATACATTCTTGTGTAAATTATGGGGTTAACCACTTAGGTTGCTTAATAACCCATTTGCCCAGTTACTTTACCCTTTTTCCTTACCTTATGGACATTAATTGGTTTACGCATTCATTTGTCCACTTCACCTTTTATCGAAACATTTATTATGTTCATTCAAGTTAGATTGTCTTAATACATTTTATCACACAACCTATTTCTTGACATGTTCCTTATTTCTTTTTATCTTTTCTTGGAATCTTCCTATACCGCATACTTCAACGGACTCCACACTGTCGGCTATGCGCACCATATGCTTTGGCAAGTGTTTAGAGCTTTTCATCCAAGGGCTCCTGGAACTTCTTGCTTTATCTCGGTGTCATTCGATTTCTCTTTAATGTGTTTTAACATTTTACAAATGTCCATATTATTCCACTTTCCATTTTTTTACCCGGACGAAGACAAAAATCGGGGTTTACTTCCCCGTTTTGTGTTAAACTTAGAAATTTTACTATTTCATGTCCTTTATACTTTAACTTTGGTTTTTACTTTAAAAATCATATTCATTTAGGACCATTTTGTGCAACACCTTTCCAACATTTTTATTTCATAAAAATGTTTCACTTTAAGTAAAAGTTCCATTTTACCTATTTGTTTCCAAAATCTCTTTTTACTCCATTTTCATAGGTGTAACTTTTCCCAAACACGATTAAGTTATTCATATAAACTTCTTAAGTGTTTTAACACCTTATCACCCTTCTAACCTTGGTGTAAAATTCTTCTTAATTGGAAACACTTTTACACATTTAATCCCTTTCCAATTCTTTCGAATTTCATAAGTGTTAATATTTTTCTACCAACTTTCTCTTATTTACCCATTAACAGTTATTCAATAACTTCATTAGCAATTTTCCCACACCACACATTTCTTTATTTTCTTATTCAAGAAATCCATTTACACTAAGACTACTTTTATAAGAAAATATCATTTCTTTTATTTTACATGTAGTCTTTAATCTCATGATCATCATATCCTTTAGTCCCAATTTCACACTCTTTGAAGACTAAATTTCCAAATTTTCTTATTTCATGTTTAAACCCAATAAAACCTTCTCTAAACTTATTTATAAATTTAATGCCAAAATACTATAAGTTTATATGCGGGAGAAGATGGATTTGTAACCCAAAAACCCTACTACTTGGTTTAAACATACATTTCATCTTGAAAAATCATTATACTTACAAAAATACATTTTTGGGGCACAAAAGATATTTTTATTTCTTCAACCTCAACAAATATCTATTTTTCATAAAACCTTAAGTTTTGCAAGAACTTTGAAATATTATTATTTCACCAAATATTTACCAAACTAAATCATTATTTCCAAATATTTTACTTCATAAAATGTTTTACACCAATATTTCTTAAAGATGCTTATTTTCATAAAAACATAAACTTTCAATATTCCAAAACCTTAAAATATTTACTTATTCTTTGTTTTCAACAAAATCTCATTTTATCAACATTTTTCTTTCATAAAAATATTTATTATTTTCTTACACATATATTTTTATTATTTAATCAAATGAACCCTACTCATGTAATCGACTACAAGACTACACTGTACTAAATAAGGCCATAGTATTAAGACTAAGGTTTTTCCCATCTCAAATGAAGCTCTAATAATGGATGGCATGGAAGATCAAGGAAGATGACAACGCCCCACCTCCTAAGGTGCCCTTAAGAGTGTCTAGCACCACCAAGTTTGCCTCAAAGAAATTTCCATCAAAACCTTCTTCATTCTCCATGAACACTCATATTCATCCCCTTTCAAACTCCCAACAATCACTCTAAAATTAGTGGTTGTTCTTTGTTAATGGTGGAAATGGGTATTGTGGGTTAAACACACCATTAAAATGGTGGGAGAGTGGTAGTTTAGTAGTGGGTAGAGGTGGAAGACCACCCACCTCTCTCTCTCTCTCTCTCTCTCTCTCTCCTTCTTCCATTTTCTCCAACAAAATAACCCAAATAAACCTAAACAAACTCTATAAAACCTCCCCTAATACCCAAAATCCCGTTTCGCCCTTTTCGGGATGATCTGGACTCAACAACTCAAAGATCTGGCGCTCCATATTGTGACAGTGCACAAGGACAATCAGATCTAAAAACTCGACCAGCGTAGTTCGAACGACTTCCCTATGTTGTTCGAATGAATTATGCTATGGCATTCCTTCCCTAGATCGCGGGACCCTTTGCAAACCTGCTACTGTAAGCCAGTATCACGTCGTTAGAAGCCTGCATCTCACGACCTGCATGTCATTACTAATGATAACCTATTGTCATTCAGACGACTTCTCAACGTCATTTAAATGACCCTATTTCACCATTTTATTTTTCTCCAATTCTTACCCACAATTCTTCCTTATTTATAATCCATATAAAATTTTAAATCTATTATTGGAGCAGGATATTACAAAACTCGACCCGTTAAGCCTTTTGTGTGTACTATGTCATGTCTTATGAGGTTCGTGTTATGTTTGAATCGTGTTCAAGTCGTGCCTTAACGAGTCGTGTCGTGTATTTACACTAAATGGCTAAACCTAAACCTAATTCGTTAAGTTGTCGTGTTTAGCGGGTGCACCCATTAAGCACTCGTATTCGTTAAGGCTTCACCCAAACCATCTAAAAAGTCAGGTGGGTCGTGTTGTGTTATCGGGTCGTGTGACAATTTGCCACCCCTAATTACAACGATCATAAAAGCAACTTTGTCATCGATGTCAAAGACGTCCTCTTCTTTCGGCAAAGTTCTAATATGAACGTTTCTCGATATAAGATACTTAGTACAAAATGCCTCAAAGTTATTCTCTAATTCCATTTCACACTTTCTTATACTCCCTAACATAGCATGCGAATGTGATAGAGGGAAAAAAAAATATAATACTAGGGAGCTCTGGCTTTCAGATTTTAAAAATATAAGGAAATGAGATAGTATACCTGAGAAATAAAATAAAAGAAAGAATGTATAAGGACCCTCCATACTATTATACCTTCTACTGTCAAGGAAGACAAAGTGGTAACTAACCTTGGCCAGGGAGCCCCACTCTTGTTGTTAATGCCCCCACTCGTAATCATTACTTAGGGGAAATAACTTATAACTCTCATAATACCAGGCATAGGGATTATGCATGTTATTAGAAATGAATACTGTAGACGCCTCATCCTAGGTACCCCCAAGCACCTCCCCTAGGTCCCTAACACTCATCCACTCACCATAAACCCTGGGTCACACTTTGAGTATTGCTCTGGAGGCCACTAGACGCTCTCAAAGCCCATTTGACTCTAATTAACTCTCCAACCTGAGTGAACCTTAATGAATCCTTAAAGGGTTCTGAACCCCCTTTCCAACGGTTCATGTCATGCGTGAATCGGCCTCACGATTCGCACGAACAATTCGTTTCACTTAGAGTACTGATCTGGAGACCACCAAGCGCTCTCGAGATCTATTTGACCTGGTAAACTCTCTAAACTGAGCAAAAATTAGTGAAACCTCGAAGGGATCTGAATACCCTTTCCAACGGTCTGTCCCGTGCGCTAATCAACCTCACGATTCAGATGAACGACTCATTTTACTCCGAAGGGTCATTGGGTTGGGACCGTTTGACCTTAATCAACTCTCCAAATCGATCAAAGGTCAGAGAAATCTCTAAGGTCAATGAATTCCCTTTCTAACGGTCCATGTCATGCATGAATTGGCCTCACGGTTTGCACGAACAATCCATTTTCCTCCAAAACTCCCCCGTCTAGAGACCATCGAGTGCTTCCGATCCTTGTTTCACTTCGATCAAATATCGAACCCAGGAGTCACTGAATAGATTGTTGAAGGGCTCTGAATTTCCTTTCCAATGGTCTCGGGCGTGCACTATTCGGACATAGGATTTGCATTTTATGCCCATTTTTTTGAAAAATCTGTTATGAACTGCCTATAGGCACCCAGACACCCTACCTATTGGTAGGGTGTACTTTTCCTTCCCAGTAAGGTAGAGTCTGTACTAATAGGAAGGCCAGGGTCCATAGTGATCGACAACCACCTTAACCTTAAAATCCTCTATAAAAGGGTCATGACCTCACCCTTGGAAAGTGGTCATTTTTAGAAGTCAACAAATGTTCTCCTCAAATTGAGAGCCTTACCTTTTCCATTATAGTCCATTTACAACATTCCCTCACATAAATTTCTTACCACACTTGGTCACCCACCCCGTCCTACCATATTATCATCATACCACTTCAAAAATAAACATACTTACATTCTAAATTCAGCAACAAGGATCTATCAAGGAGGCACATCCCTCAATCTATTCCAGTTTTATGCATTTAAATGTTATTATTGACTTTATTCTCATTTTGTGATATCTTCTAATTTTGTTTAATTAACTCACATAAAATAATCTTAACTTTTTATTAGTACTATTGCACATAATGCATTTTCATTAAAAAAAAAGACAAAAGTGGATTTATTAATAAATTCCCAAAGCAAGACTTCCACTTTCTCACATTTTCACACTTAAATACATTTTTCTCAAAAACACACAAGAGGAGTCATACATCTGGATTTATCGTTTGAACCTTACCTCTATGCTATTTTTGAACTACGTGAACTTTGGATTTATGGTTTGAACCTTACCTCTATGCTATTTTTGAACAACGTGAACTTTGATGCCCCTCGAGCTACGTCAGCATCTTGGGCTAATGCTGAGATTCGAGTCCCCCCTTTTCATTCTTATATCATTTATGTTATCTTATATCTAATTTGTGAGTCTTGGACTCCTATATATTTGTGTCTCATCCGATGTGAACATTCGTAATTTTATAGCAATTTGTGATTCAGCAAACACTTATATCTTATGTTAATTATTGTTTTCGAGTACACTCCTACGGATGAGTCCACTCCGTTCATTCCATGATGTGATTTGCATAATTCCTTTCTACCGTTAATTATATTATACACATGTACACACAGCTCACGGGGGAAAAATAAAAAGATTGACATTAGCCCACGAGAGACTGAAAGGGCAGAATGGGTTCCCAACACCTTTCCATTCCGTAATTTAGTCCCCGGACCTTCAAATCACTTGGTTTCGCATGCATCAGTTTGACCTTGTTCTCGTTCTCTCAAGGCGACAACATTTGTTTACCTGTTTTGAGCAAAAAAATTGGAGACTCTATCTCTCAGTGTTACCCCCATTTGACGACGATCGATTTTATATCCGAGGCTGGACCGTGAAAACGCCGACATAAGTGGCAGAAAGAGGACCTCCACATCTTCGAATCACCCACACCTGCTAGGATAAAAATGGGGATATAAAGATAGAGGTATAGAACCTTCTTCCTTCCTTCTTTCCCCCATCGTCTCGACTCCGAGGCCCCAGCCTGCGTAGGAGGAATTCGACCCCAAATGGATACAAGTAAGTAACCACTTACACAAGCAGGAAGCGTGTTAGTTTATTGATGACGCTTGAGGAAACTCATGTTGACACTTGCGTAATTAATAACCAGATTAGACCGATCAGGCCTAAAGACTGTTCACCCCAATCTTGGGGGTAATTCAAGGGTATTTTGGCTAATTATACCACGCGACATTTGAAAGTTGAGGCAATCTAGTCTACTAATATCGTGATGGAGAATCAAGAAAGGTCCTATCCTAACACGTGCAAATCAAGTCAGCCACTACTCTAAAGATAAGATTAACGAGGAGAAATCTAGATTTGTAGACATCTTATACTTATAAATAAGGGAAACTCTAGCCAGTTGTGGTACAATTAATTGTATTCTACCACGGTGACTTGAACTTTCAACTACAACCCTAACGCTTCAGTTGCCCTTCTTTGTTCTCAGTTATTATATATCCCTACCCTTTTCCCGTGGACATAGGTAAGACGATCTATCGAACCACGTGATTATATATTTTGTCATACTGCATACATATTTTAGGGTCGACTAGTAATATCGCAATTATTGTGGGTTTGATATCCCCTCCATTTACAAAGTAGATAGTGGTTGAGCCCTTAAACCATATTAAATAATCTGATGAATAAATATCCTTATGAAGGAATGTCATCATCCATTTTGAGATTCACAGAGCCTTGGTATCCAACACAAAAACTAATCTATAAAGACAAACTTAGTGGATTCTCCGTCGAATACGACATCATAAATCCTTATTTGTCTATAGAGTTTCCTCAAATAATGATCATGCCTAAATATAAAATAAGAAACTCCATATCAGGATCAAGAGGTGAGTGATGTAAATGCGATGTGAACCTAATTTGAATAAATTCGCAAATTTCCAATTTATACTTATTTAATTGGAGTCAATTTTTAAACAGAATTAATTAAACCCAATTTTATTTAAACCTAAACAAACATCTAGGTGCAATGGATCATGCCAACACAGATAAACATGAATTGCTGACTCACAAATTTCAGGAAAAAACCCCTTTTGGGTAAAACCTTTTATTTCACTATGAATGATAAATCGCAACTTACATACACAATGAAATTCGCAATGAATATCGCACAGATACTCACATAGACAAGCAGCCTTGAGTCAGCAATGGAACAACCGCAGCAGCCCATAAGAACACGCAGTCCCAATTCATTTAGGAATACCCACATGCACTCCCAATCGACACGCACTCGTAGTTAGCCGTAGAGATAACACTCCATAAATAAATAACTTCACCAAAGTTTAATCTTGGGTTCCAAAACAATTCACTAAAGCATATGGGATTTTTGTGAATTAAAAACAAAAAGGATTAAACCTTTAAATGAAGAAGACAAAGTATTTTTTTAGTTTGCAGTTTGTGTTGAATGAAAAAGTAGGGTCTTCTTATCTTAACGAAAACAGAGTCATTTAACACACTTTATATAAAAAAAATGAGTCAGCAACTCACTCGAACGAGATCATCATGTCGCTCGAACGAAGCCACATATCGCTCGAACGAGCTTCTCACGACAGGCCAAAGTCTCTTGAACGAAAAACCTCTGTCGCTCGAACGACGAGGGTAAAAAATAAAATTTTAATTTCGTCAAAAACTCCACCTCAACACTTAGAAAAAATTATTTGACGAAAACATTGCCTCAAGTGTTTGAAAATATTTTAGAAAAATTATCCTAATACTTATAATGAACCGTTAAGGTACTTAAATACAACCTTACCAAAATTAATCTCGCGGAGTCATCTTTATTGAAGAACGTTGATATTCGAGTCCGTCGTGATGCATGATTGAACTTGAATAAGTCTTCGACGGTTGTAGCGGTATATGACATATAATAATGTAAACAAGACTTGCAAAATATGTCCTTACAAATCTCTCTCTACGTCTATGTCGGTACAAAATAAAAATATCTGAATTATGAACTCAAAATACCTAGACAAATCTAATACCTTCCCATCAACCTAAAACTGAAAAGGTATAAAAAATGCAAGTCAGAAACTTTCTTAAAAACTTTTAAACATTAAATCTTCAAATCTTTAAGCTTTTCTCATGAGGTTGTGCAAAATAATGATCTTCAATTTTGTACCTACACACTTGAGACAAAGCAAATACCTTCGTGATGCATCGAGTTTGAAATGATATAAGAATAAATCAATCATCAATAATCAAATCTCCCCCATAATGTAAACTCTCCCATAAAATCATAATTTGTTCTCCTCCTTTTAATTTGATCGAAATAGACAAGGAAAAGAATAAACAAAATAAACATGGAGTGTCACGATAAAAATACATAGCAAACATTAATCAAACTATGCTCATGCAAAGGAGTAACCCAAAAGCTTCAATAAACTATTTTTGATTTTTTAATTTTTCATAAAAAAATGCAAAAATAATTTTACAAAAATCACACACCATGAATTTACACTAAGATAACCAAATCATGAAAACGGAATGAATAGGTGTGAACAATTTTATAGGCAAATCAATGCAATCACGCATAACATATGTGCACGATGAATATGTGTACTCCGAACGAATGAATCTCAAAATTGTTCTTAGGTGTCGAAAAATATTAATTTAGATGACATCGTCTTAATCAAATCGATAAATCAAAGTCAAACATGATTTTCACACCAATTATGTCTAAAACTATGTAATGCTCTTTCATGACTTCGTCAGGATGTGCAAACCTATTTTATATTCCATCCAAACTCCCTCATAAATAATAATGCTTTTTAATTTTTTTTGAGGTGATGAAACTAAACAAATTGGACCACTTATGACATATTTTTCTTTTTATTGCCTTTAAATTTTTTCGAGCTCTTTTCAACCTCTTTGGACCTTGGCAAATATTTATTGTGCCACACTTTTTCTAGGTCCGATTTAAACGATGACTTAATTGCAAAGGATAAATGAGTACCTTTTATATCCCTTACCCATTTCAACTATATCACACAAACTCACATCAATGGTTCTTACATGCATTACTTTCATTGTCAAGTTTTATGGCATTTGGTTCATTTTAAAGACATAATTGAGAAGAAAACACATCAATCGACATGTGATAGACAAGAACAATAGTCAAACAAATTCGTACAAGTGTGCATTAAAGGAAATCATGAGTCAAACATGTAAGTAGAAACAACAAATCACATCTCAATGACTCCACACATTGTAAAGCATAAAAATGAAATGGTGTCACATATCAAAACACTATCAAACAGTCACATGGATATGGAATGAAATTGTGACTCGGCCATCCTAAATGTCCATCCATAAACTGTGCAAAATAAAATACAAATTTTTTTTGTCTTTTCCCAAAAAATTTATCAAAATAAAATATTTTTGGCTTTTCCAAATTTTTTTGCAAAAAAATGAAAATCTTTTTGTATTTTTCCAAAAAATTTCAAAAATAAAAATATTTTTGGTTTTTCAAAAAATATATCAAAAATGGAAAACATAATTACAAAAATGAGACACACTATCAATAGGCATAAAATATCATCATAAAAATCATCCTATGCTAGCAAACAAGTCTAAACCTCATCCGTTAGGTGCAGTGGAGTTTTTCAAAGGCGGTGACATCCTATGAAAAACATCCATCAAATCATGTAAAGTTTTGACCAAAAACTTAACCTGCACCCTAATATGTGCAAACTCTCTCATGTAATCATATGGAGCATCCAAAGTCTCATGTGTGGATGCATGTGTAGTGGAAACACGTGTAGTAGTAAAACGTAACACATTACCCAACTTAAAATAAAATTTCCTAAGGTGTCCTTTCTTCTTTCAATGAGTGAAAACATACACCTCTCTCAAAACGTCTCCTACGCATTCTCCTATCAGGTACGGGACACCTAGGTGAGTTGGGTTGAGAGCCATATGGATCAATCACAAAATCGGGAACCGACTCGGGTGCAACATGTGAAGTGGACGCACCGTCATGACCTATTCCTAGTCTCTTAATATTACCCAAAGCGGGACCGAGGAACATCTTTCCTACCTTTCTATATGTATCCTCTAAAGTGACCTTTACCTCCCGATCACGTTCAAGATCTCTTTCTAATTGTGACACACGGGCTATAAGTTCACTTTTTCCTAATTCACACGATCAACTACTCACTCAAAGAAACTTTCACCTTCTCTAGTTGACTCGTCGAGGTCTCAAAAACATATTAAACTCTCAATATCTCTCTCCAAATCTATCACCCTAAGACCTAATTCCTTATTCAACTTCTTCGTCTTTAAGGTCTCGGCATACAAATCTCTAAACGCAATTTGGAGCTCACTAACGCACTCACAAAACACTCAAACTATCATCCTCCCTTGGGATCTTACGTGCACAAGTATCCTCATCGCCGTGGTATAAACTAGGTGTGCTCTCGTGACTTGCTAAAAAGGTGACACACATCCCATGTGAATACTGATCCCTGGAATCCTTCACCTCTACCTCACTATTGTTAAGAGTGGCTGGCATGGCAACTTTCTTGCCCTTTCTCTTTAGCCTAATGGGACACTCAAATGCCTTATGCTCTTTGCGGTCGCACTCAAAACATATATCCTCTTTCTCTTTCTCGTACTCTTACTCACGGCTTTCTTTGGCCTCATCTTTCTTTTTATTTTTCTCAAAAAACTTTTTATTGGAAGAATTTTCTTTTGAAAACTTGAGAAACTTTTTTAAAAAATTTACAAGCATGGCCATATCAAAATCAGACTCGTGCTCAGACTCGAACTCACAAACTCTCACTTTCTTTTTCTTCTCACTCTTAGACACTTCCTTTCCCTTTCTAGACTGGGCTCTAAGTGTTATCCATCTATCCTTAGGCTTGACAGTGTCAGGGAATATGTCAATTTCATATATATGTAGGTCTCCTACCAGCTCTTCTAATTTTAAATTGCTCAAATTACGTAAGGAATTCAAAACAGTCACTTTAGGGATAAAACGTTTAGGCAATGATCTCAAAATATTTTTAACTACCTGTGCATCAGGAATGTGCTCACCAAGATTGCAACTAGTGTTGACAATATCAGACAAACGTGCATAAAACTCATCAAAACACTTAGTCTCAAGCATGATAGTTGTTTCAAATTGAGTAGTTTAATTTCAAATTTTAGACTCTTTGACCGCATTTGTGCCTTCGTGGGTAAGATGTAAATACCCCACGCTTCTTTCAATGTGGTGCACGTCATTATACATCAAAATTCCTCAGGAGTGACGGCACCAGAAATTGCACTCTTCCCACTTGAATTAAAAGTGTTGCATTTAAATTCGTCCTCAGTCCAATCTGTCACGGATTTTAAATTAGTGATATTATTTGTGGTGATAGTGGGAGGAGTCTAGCCTCTTTTACAAACTATCCAAATGCTCTCATCAGTGGCCTTTGATTGTGATTTCATACGTGCTTTCCAGTAGGCATAATTAGACTCGTAAAAAATGGGCATCCGATTATATAAATGCTCCATTGGAAAAATTGTGATTTTTTACAAAACAGATTTTTCAAAATAAAAATCAATATTACACAACTTTGCGAAAAACAAGGATCACTCAATAAATTAGAGAAACCCGCTCTGATACTAATTTGTGAATGTCGGTGTGATACTGATTTAAATAAATTTACAAATTTATAATTTAACCTTATTTAATTGGAGTTAATTTTTAAAAAAAAAATTAAACCCAATTTTAATTAAACATAAACAAACATCTAGGTGCAATGGATCATGCCAAAACAAATAAACATGAATTGCTAACTCACGGATTTCAGGAAAAAAAATCTTTCGGGTAAAACCTTTTATTTCACTATGAATAATAAATTGTAACTTACATACACAATGAAATCCGCAATGAGTATCGCGCAGATACTCACATATACACACAACCTCGAGTTAGCAATGAAATAACCATAGCAGCCCATAAGAACACGCAGTCCTAATTCATCCAGGAACACCCACGAGCACTCCCAATCAGCACGCAACCATACAGATAACACTCCACAAAGAAATAACTTCACCAAAGTTGAATCTTGGGTTCCAAACAATTCACTAAAGCATATGGAATTTTTGTGAATTGTAAACAAAAAGGATTAAACCCTTAGATGAATAAGATAAATTATTCTGTTAGTTTGCAGTTTGTGCAGAATGAAGAACGCCAGGTCTTCTTAAGGACAATGGAGTCATTTAACACTCTTTATATAAAAAAAATTGAGTCGGAAACTCGCTCGAACGATTCCACGTGTCGTCCGAACGAGCTTCGCGCGATAGGCTAAAGTCTCTTAAACGACAGGCCTCTGTCGCTCGAACGACCAAAAAATTTAATTTCGTCAAAAACTTCCCTCAACACTTACAAAAAATTCTTTGACGGAAAATAACGCCTCAAGTGTTTGGAAATATTTTAGAAAAATATTTCAACACTTATAATGAACCATTAAGGTACTTAAATACAACTTACCAAAATTAATCTCGTGGAGGCGTCTTTGTTGAAGAACGTTGATATTCAGATCTGTCTTAACGCATGATTGAACTTGAATAAGTCTTCGACGGTTGTAATGGTATACGACATATAATTATGTAAACATGGCTTATAAAATATGTCCTTACAACTGGAAAAATGAATACGAAAATAGGTCAAGGAATTAACCATAGTACTTTGGTTGATTTTCTTAAGGTGGTAATTAGTCGATTGGAAAGAGGTGGCCACCTTGTAATAATACCTAATCTTGATGAGACTGAAATCAATTTCAACGGTAGAATGGATGTCCATCAAAACATCCATCAATATTATAAAAAAAAATTCTAAACTTATATCAACCAAAATATAATAAGGGATAATGTAACTCTAACCTCAATAATTGCAACCTTTAAAATGAAATTTCTATATTGTGAAGATCAAACGTCTTACTTAGCTGTGGGAACCCTAATCCCTAGAGTATTAGTGATAAGATACCTTGTGTGAAATTCTCGGATGTCGTCTTCACATAATTCTTCCAACTTATAGGACTTTTTTATAAGTGAAAAGAAAATGAAAGTATTCAGATACATGAATAGTAGAGATATAAAAAATATAGAGAACTTTAGGATAAGAAGATTAACCCGATGATTGTTATTATTGTAAAGAAAATGGTTTCCAAACCCGCAAGTCCAAACTATATAAAATGAAGGGATAACTATTTAATTTTTGTGAAACAACACTCAAATCCTTAATGCCTCGCATTCTAATTGCAATTATAACCTTGATACATTGGCCAACGAAAACCCACGCACACCTATCGGCTTATGGGTGTAATAAATAATTACGTAAGGTTGTGTAACCCTCGAGATTTGAAAATAGGAACTAACGAGTAGGTATATGGAGTCCACATGGCGTCATCACAAAATAAAACAAGGCCAAGTCGCCTCAAAAAGCACAACTCAACCATGATTTGGGGAAAGAGTAGAGCAAATGCCAACCCGACCAAAAGAGGACATATGCCTAAGACATACCTTATCTACTCTTAGGTAAGTTTGTGTCGACCTTCATATATAATAGTAGCCTAATAAATGCAGGCCCGCCTTTACTAAATCAAAGTAGACCCCGAGATTTTAAGTAATGTATAAGGATAAATGCTTTAAGCACGTGATCTTGTATTTTTAAGAATCTGTAGCAAAGGACAAGCATAATTACAAAGAATCAATGAAGTCGACGACGTCTATTAAAGATGTTCAAATACTTGTAGTTACAAAATGAACCCCCCTCCCCTATCCCCAGTTGTGATGAGGGCAACTTAACACTAATATAGAACACTCACAACTCAAACCGCCTTCTCTCATCATATTATCAATAAATTCCATTTTACCCTTGAACATAGGCAAGTAGCTTAGTAAATGGTGCGGGTGCGGACATATTTGGTCGAGTCATTAATCGACTAGGGTTAGATATGAGCGGGTTAATAATGGTTTAATGGTTATTATAAAATGGGTGGATGATACTATTTGGATCCATTTTATCGGCTATAGCTTGACGTTATCAAACCATGAATTTCTCGTGTACGTTCTTTTATTTTAAATTTATTTGAGGTAGAATCCCCAACATTTCAATAGATATGATAGGATGTGGTGACATTACAATGCCCACAATCTATAGACAACAAAATATGAAAAGGATTTGTTATTTTACCCAAGCACATTATGCCTAGGACATCATTGTGGATGCATTGAGTTTGATCCCCAGTTCGATCCCCGACACTGTTAAAATAATGCTTGACCAGCGGAAGTCACGAACATTGAACGTGAATTAATCAAGGTGTGCTTAAAGCTGGTCCGAACTCCATGTGGTATGATACCCCAAAAAATAATTATTCCTGCCCATTGAAGTAGATTTTAACTAAAAGTAATTGGCGCTTTTACGGTCTAGTCCTTGGACTAATAATTTTGGACAAAAAAACCAGGCCTAACAAATTTTAAACGATTAGGTACAACATATAAATACCCCAAAATTAAAACAAACACGCACTATTCAGAAATCGAAGTGCCAAAAACATTGTATTCTCTCTTGAATCAAAACCTTAATCGTACCATCTCTTCGATCAAAACCCCAAAATGAATCTATTTCTCAATCAAATTTTGGTCAACAATAACATCTAAATACTCCTGATCGAAGCGCAAAAAATTCTCTTATATCAAAACCCTAACTCTCTTTTATAAAAACCCTAACCCTTTTCGATCAAACCCTAATCGTTGAAGTTCTACCGATCATTTTACATTCTAAATCAAATTCTTCCAAACACCACTAACAAGCATGTATACATTCTTTTATCACCTGTTTGTCCTTGTGTATTTTGTGTTCTCATATTGAAGACGCCCCGAAGGTCCCCAATTTTAAATTCAAATATAATGAAATGGTTCAAATTTTAATTTTCCAAAATTTATTTAAAATTTTCTTTTCTTAAAGAGAACAAACCAACTTATGAAAAAAATACAACTAAACTAAAAGTGAAATTAAAACTACACACACAATTTTCATTTTGATTTAAACACACATTAATCCAATTCAAGTTAAACTTGCATGTTATCAAGATAAAGTAATTTTGCACTTGAATTAAATTGAACATACCCATTACCCAAAATTTAATTTCGTACCAAATTAAACATGTAGTGATTAAAACCAAATTTTATCTTGAATTACCTAAGCATACGTTCTAGGTGAGTATAGCAACATAAAATAAACAATAAATCACTACGCCGCGATGTACGAGGAAAAACCCACAACGGGAAAAAACCTCGGACGGCCCTAGCCTCAAATCCACTAAGTACGGAATTTACATTTACAAGACAGATGACTTACAACCTCAACTCGAACCTTCTCAAGCCTTGACGCGTCTTATTGTAACCACCTCTGCCTAGCGGATAACCACGGAGCTCCACCGCGATCTCGGACCCACCGATCGGATAATAGGTACACCGTCAACCACACATGATGCCTTTCACCTTGTGAGTAAGCCGTAGCTAAACAATTATTCTTCTTCTTTGAGGGATTTAGAAGAAAACCCAAACATCTCTTCAAATGAATGTAGAGATAAATCGGTTCAAAAATGCTCCAAGCAAAGTATATGTATATATGAACTTGGAAGAAACAAATATGGGTGCAACTAAATGTTTAAAAAAATTTCTTTATAAAATGAACGCTCAAACTCATGAACTTTTTCTTGAAAGAATCAACTCTCAAACCTCTCTCTAGGAGTTAGAATATTATGAAAAAGTTAAGTTACAAACTTTGGTTCCCGCACTATAATATTCTGTCAAAAGTTAGTGGGGTAAGGAAGTGGGCAACATGGGCAAAAACTGCTAAAACAATTCCAGCCTGAAATCTCGTTCGAACGATATTTTCATTCGAACGACATCTCATTTGAACGAGGCTTCTAACGAAGTTCCAGTGTGAACTCATTAGAAATCTCGTTGGAAATCTCGTTCGAACGACATTTTGAACGAAGTTCCAATGGCTAATATGAGAAGTCGTTGGCAAACTCGTTCAAACGACTTATGTTTCGAACGACAATCTCGTTCGAATGACACTTCGAACGAACTTAGAGAAAGTTCCAAAAATATCATTTTTAGCCCAGAAACTTTATATACTATATATAAAATTTTTAATAGAAATCTTTCTGAAAACAAAACACAGTTTTAAAACCTAACACCCAATAAACTTGTTCCAAACTCCTATATATATATAAAATGCATTCATACCTTGGGAGCATGGAACCACTGTTGATGACGTAGAAACGAGGCACTTAAACTCGGCATTTTGATGAAGCTTTATACACTTGATCGCTATGACTTCAACTAAACACATCATAGGCTTGAATAGGAACAATTTAATACTATCCTATGACATAAACATTTTTGTCCGAAATTGAGCCAAAACTATATTAAGACTCAATTGGAGAATTGTGTCCTTACAAGTCTCCCCCTTTGGATATTCCGGGAGAAAAACCAAACAAAAATCCTAAAGGTCCGTCAAGCTCACTAGACTCAAAACATCCCACCCAAAATGAAGAGTACAATGCTTTACTCGAATACCACTTTAGAATTAAATGCTTTGCCACTTGAAGAATGCCGCTTTAGAAGAATTCCTACACACTTAAGCAAACTATCAAACGAATAGGGAATATAAAAATATTAAATACAATTAAATAATTACTCCCCCTAAATTAATTCTCCCCTTTATCAAACAAATGATCAACTTAGAAAGACGTCTCCCCCTAAGATAAATCTCCCCCAAACTAAGATACGATTACAATAGGATTCGATACCATTTCTCTCCTTTATCATTCTCCCCCTTTTTGTTCAGGAATAGACAAAGGCTAAAGAATCAAAAATGAACTTATCTTCCACAAATAAAGCTGATACACCCAAATAACTTATCTAAAATAAGCAGGGGATAAATAGAATGAGATAACCAGTTAAAACATGTAATTGTGCATAAAGTGATGAGGACGTTAAAGCACATAGGAAACAAAATCATAACTAATCCAAGAAATATTAATGGATACCAACTAAGATGCAAGAAACCGATACCAATATGATACATAGGTATTAAGCATGTTATATCAATAAAGAATGCAACAAGATGGATATCAATTATGAATCAAAGCATATATGAACTAGAAAGAAAGACAAAGACTAAACAAAAATATCAAATATATGTATACATAATATATAGCTAATAGACTCAAGTACACACATATAGATATAAACGCACAAATGACACACACAAAATATAATAGGAGTCTTTCACACTCGTAAGGAAAAAATGTGTCAAATGGAAACGGAAGTGTTGGGGTGTGAAATAGTAACAATTAAATTTAGACCCAATCACTTAAAACATGTTCACGGAGTTCTCAATTGATTCCAAACTTCATCACATTTGAATATAGCCTCATGTGACAATATAGATTGAACTCAATGAACAAACAAACACAATGCATACAAGACTAGCATGTTGATTATTCTACAAACCAATATAGTCATGTCATTGAAAATGCACCTAAGGTAAATGGACATTGTGTAAACCGTTGGTATATCATCCAAACTCCCTCAATAAGCATATATATTATTCTTTTGAATGAATAAATAAACTTAACATAGGCCTAATTATTTTTCTTTTTAATGCCATATTTTCTTTTAGGCCTTTGGACCACGTATTTCTTTTAGGCCCAAACAAACGGTGGCTTATTATTCGCAAAGGAAAATAAATCCTTTCGAAGCCCTTCCCCGTGCACATTTATATTTACCATTTTTTTATTTCTCACAAATCTCACGTGCAACGAATTTTGACATGCACTAGTCCTCCTAGGTCACAAATATTTAGATGACAATATTGGTAGGAGAACACCTCACAAAGCTCAAATATACATATGAAGTTAAAATTTCAAAAGAGCTCGTGCATGTGTGAGTAGAGGCATATAAAAATAGAATCCATTTAATCAACACAAAATCCAACTACTCCATGCAAGCATGGTAAAGAACATAATAAGGATTGACAATCTAAACCAAAAGTTCTATCCACATGGGAGAGAAAAATATGGGAATCTAACATAAATATATGCCACATAAAGTGTGTCAAACTAAAATACACACAAAATAAAAATCTTTTTGAGTTTTTGAAATTTTTTAACCAAAAAAAATATACTCAAAAGACAAACAAAATCATATGAATTTTTCATTAAGCTTAAATTATCAAGAAATAAAAATCCAAATAAGAAACAAAAATCTTTTTGTATTTTTCATTTAAAGAAAAAGAAATGAAAGAAATATAACACAAAAGATAAACAAGTCATGATTTCTAGCATGAGATATGAAATAAAGCAATGACTAGAAAATGACTTAGCAAGCATACAATTAGCATGGGTGATATAGCATGAATCACAAAAGCTAAGGTATGTAAATAAAAATAACACATTCAACCTTTAGACTTTGCAAGGGAGGAAGCATGTGAAAGTAAATGGGAATCAAAAACCCTATCTTGTAAAGCTACCAAGTCGGATCTCCTAACCAAACTAATGAAGAGTGGCTATCTTGGGGTGTAGGAATCTTGGCTACCTTGGTTGCCTTACAATGGGATTTCTTAGAAAATCTTTTAAGATCAAAGAAATATTTCTTAAGATGACCTTTCCGATCACGATGTGCACAAGTAAAATCATTTCGAAAAGATTTACCTAAGGGGTGATCTCTAAAGGGTTTCCTAGGTGATTCTCCTAGAAAGTTGGTTTTGGCTTTTTGAGTTGTTTCATTACAAGTATCGAAGCCTAAACCACAAGTGTCATTTTTAATTTGGACCGTTCCTAATATTTTATCTAATTTTTCCGAACGACGCTCCAAATCAAATTTGACATTACTAGAGTCTTCTAATTTATTTTCTAATTCTAGGATGTTAGACTCTAATAAAACATTTCTCTCTTCGAACTCGAGAAACTCCTTTTTCAAGGATTCCATTAAACCTCTAAGGCTATCTCTCTCGCCTTCTACATATTCTAAATTCTCTCGAAGAGATCTCTCTCGTGTCCTAAGGTCTTCAACCAACACACTATTATCAACGACCTTGACACGTTCTTTCAAACTAGCTTCTAAGTTCAAATTATCTCTTTTTGATTTAATTGATTCTTCATATAATTCTTGAAAAGCATTTTGAAGTTCACTCACATTAACCTCTTCTTCATTTTCACTCTCTCTTTCTTCTCCACTCTCACTATCATCAAAAATAAGGGAATCATAAACTATGACCTTGGAAGTGTCATGTGTTGAAATCTCATCAATAGAGGAATGTTCACTATCAATCACATGACTAGCCATAAAAGACACAAAGTTGGTCTTAGTGGGGGAATCAGGTCCCTTTTCCTTATCACTATCACTAACGGTCGCATTATATGAAATGGGTCGCTTACCCTCTCTCCTTAGTTTAGTGGGGCACTCAGAAGCCCTATGGCCATAACCCTCACAACCAAAACACCTATTTGACTCGTCCCTATTTAAATTTTCATTAATAGTTTTAGGGAGCCTCTCGACTTTGTCATGCCTAGATTTATCAAATTTCTTAAAATTATTTTTAAATTTACCTTTGTTCAATTTAAGAAATTTTCAAAAGTTTCTAGCAAACATAGCCATGTCTTCCGAGTCACTAGCACTCTCGCTCTCTACTACTTATTTTTCCTCTTTTTGGGCTTTTAAAGCAATGTCGTTTTTAATTTTTTTTTAGTTTTAGAGGGAAACATGTCTAGTTCATAGGTTTGTAAATCACCTACGAGCTCTTCTAATTTCATAGAGGCTAAAGTTGGTAAAGAATTTAAAACGGTCACTTTTGGAATAAATCTATCAGGAAGGGACCTTAAAATTTTCTTTACAACTCGGTTGTCGGGTATTTTCTCTCCCAAGTTAAAAGATGAATTAACAACATCGGAAAGTCTAGCATAAAATTCATCAAACACTTCTTTTTCATTCATTTTGATAGTTTCAAATTGAGTGGTGAGGTTTTGGAGTTTCGAAGCTTTAACGATACTTTTACCTTCATGAGTGAGTTGTAAAATATTCCACCCTTCTTTAGCGGTCTCACACGTCATAATACGTCAGAATTCATCCGGTGTGACAGTGTTAAACAAGGCATTTAAACATCGGGAATTAAAATTAGAAAGTTTAAATTCACCCTCACTCCATCTATCAGCCGGTTTGGGAACACGTTCATTATCTACTAAATGAGTTGGTGGAGACCACCCGCTAACTACCGATAACCAAACCCTCTCGTCGATAGATTTTAGTGACGATTTCGTACGCGTAATTAGAACCATAGAAAATAGAAAACTTTTAAAATGGGGAAAATTCCATTTTAGCCAAAAATATTTAAAGGATCTTAACGAAGTAATTTATCGTTTTTGGCTCTAATACCAATTTGAAGACGCCCCGAAGGTCCCCAATTTTAAATTCAAATATAATGAAATGGTTTAAATTTTAATGTTCCAAAAGTTATTTAAAATTTTCTTTTCTTAAAGAGAACAAACCAACTTATGAAAAAAAATACAACTAAACTAAAAGTGAAATTAAAACTACACAAACAATTTTCATTTTGACTTAAACACACATTACTCCAATTCAAATTAAACTTGCATGTTATCAAGGTAAAGTAATTTTGCACTTAAATTAAATTGAACATACCCATCACCCAAAATTTAATTTTGCACCAAATTAAACATGTAGTGATTAAAATAAAATTTTAGCTTGAATTACCTAAGCATGCGTTCTAGGTGAGTATAGCAAGATAAAGTAAACAATAAATCACTACGCCGCGATGTAAGATGAAAAATGCACAACGAAAAAAAACCTCGGACGACCCTAGCCTCAAATTCACTAAGTACGGAATTTACATTTACAAGACAGATGAATTACAACCTCAACTCGAATCCTCTCAAGCCTTGACGCGTCTTCTTGTAACCACCTCTGCCTAGCGGATAACCACGGAGCTCCACCGCGATCTCGGACCCACCGATCGGATAATAGGTACACCGTCAACCACACATGATGCCTTTCACCTTGTGAGGAAGCCGTAGCTAAACAATTATTCTTCTTCTTTGAGGGATTTAGAAGAAAACCCAAACATCTCTTCAAACGAATGTAGAGATAAATCGGTTCAAAAATTCTCCAAGCAAAGTATATGTATATATGAACTTGGAAAAAACAAATATGGGTGCAACTAAATGTTTAAAAAAATTTCTTTATAAAATGAACACTCAAACTCATGAACTTTTTCTTGAAAGAATCAACTCTCAAACCTCTCTCTAGGAGTTAGAATATTATGAAAAAGTTAAGTTACAAACTTTGGTTCCGGCACTATAATAATCTGTCAAAAGTTAGTGGGGTAAGGAAGTGGAAAACATGGATAAAAACTGCCAAAAAAATTTCCGCCTGAAATCTCGTTCGAACGAGGCTTCTAACAAAGTTTCAGTGTGAACTCGTTAGAAATCTCGTTGGAAATCTCGTTCGAACCGCAATCTCGTTCGAACGACATTTCGAACGAAGTTCCAGTGGCCAATATGAGAACTCGTTGGCAAACTCGTTCGAACGACTTGTGGTTCGAACGACAATCTCATTCGAACGACACTTCGAACGAACTGGCAGAAAGTTCCAAAAATATCATTTTTAGCCCAAAGACTTTATATATAATATATAAAAATTTTAATAGGAATCTTTCTAAAAACAAAACACAGTTTTAAAACCTAACACCCAATAAACTTGTTCCAAGCTCCTACATATATATATAATGCATTCATACATTGGGAGCATGGAACCACTGTTGATGACGTAGAAACGAGGCACTTAAACTCGGCATTTTGATGAAGCTTTATACACTTGACCGCTACGACTTCAACTAAACACATCGTAGGCTTAAATAGGAACAATTAAATACTATCCTATGACATAAATGTTTTTGTCCGAAATTGAGCCAAAACTATATTAATACTCAATTAGAGAATTGTGTCCTTACACATATGTATAAATTTGTAGACACATGGACTGATGAAATCACATTCTTCTTCTTCATGATATGAAAAAATATATTTGTTTTCCTCATTTTAATTACAAAACACACTTTTTGCATGTTAGATATATGTATTTCATCATTGTACTTTTCCTCCTGTATACATCATTTATCGATGATTTATCGAGGACTAGGAATATATACATGATTGGAATATGTACATGTACAAGCCCTATTTTATTGCGTGTACTCTGTGTATTTTTCATGTACTTTCAAAAAGTACATGCAAAATAAATAGAGTACACGCACATTAAAATTGAATTTCTCAATCCAATATGCGTGTACTTTTATGTTTTATACGTGTAATCTATAAAATATATATTTCAAATTCATATTTGATGAATCCTATCTTATTTTGGTTCGCGCCAGCGGCATTTGAATGATATTCTATGAGTTTGTAAGAAGTATTATTAGTATGTTAATATTTAAGAGTTATTTTGGTCCGCGACAACGGCATTTGAATGATATTTTATTAGTTTGTAATCAGTATTATTGCGTGTACTTTTTCATTTTTGCGTGTACTTTGTTGAAAGTACACGCAAAAATTCATAAAGTACACACACATTGAAATTCAATTTTTTCAATCCAATATGTGTGTACTAATGTGTATTATGAGTGTACTATTTTATATTGTTGTGTTATTGTTTTGGAATCATACGATCAAGCATGTTCAACTACAAAACTGTTGTTTGCACGTTCGAAGATCTTAACAATACAAAACCTTTCACATTGACAGTCAATAGTACTAATGATGACGAAATTCATTTTCTCCTTCGCATCAATGATAGAGCTAAAAGGTTACTTGGTTTCTACTACTACTATGAAGACATTTACTGCAATTTCAATGTGCAACAACATTAAGTAACTGAATCGAAAGCGAAGGATTTAGCTAAACGAATTGAGCAGTATTGCTTAAGCGGTTTTGATAATGTTGGAGCTTTTAGCGTGTAACTATTGTATCACTTCTTTATTGAATATGTTAGGAATGGAGAATCTTAGTTTTTTTACTTGTCGAACAACCTCTGTTAGGTTTTACCATGAAACGGACGATATATATTACCCCCTTTAGCATGTATTTTGTTGAGAATTGTATGAATTATTTGTGAGAATATTGCATGTAGTTTTGTTAAATACGCTTGTATTTTATTGTTTTAGTCTATGTTTTATTCTAATTCACATGTATTTTATTTTTTGTACATATCATTGTATGTTAGTAATTTAAATTTTGTTTATAGATCAATAAAATGGGGATGAAAATGAAGGCAAGAAGACGAAAGAAATAAAAAAAGAGCAGTTCTGATGATAGTTCTTCATCCAGTTCTAGTTCTAGTTCTAGTTCTAGTTCTAGTTCTAGTTCTAGTGTGGCATTGAAATCTAAACATCCTGCAAAGAAGAATGACCAATATCGATCAAATATTGTTAGTTTTCTTCATGATTTGCATCAGATTAAAGAGAAAATAAACAATAGGCATATTGAACTTCTTAAGAAGACTCCATTTTGGGAGCTTTTCAATGCCTACTACAGTGAGAAAGTAGTAGAAGTGGACCACAAGAAGACGGACAAAATATTTTATCAATTATCCACAGTATAATATGGAAACCAAAAGTTTCCGTATGAAGAGTAGGATTGAAATAATGCCAATAGATATAAGTGAAATATTTGGCATACCACTGGTTGAGGGTTTAAAATCAATAGAACTGAAAAAGCGATCGAATACTGCTCAAAAATCTGGATTACAAGCACGATACTTCACAAAAAGAATAGGAAAGTCAGAAATATTGAATGGTTTGAAGAAATCAGTCGAATTGGAGACATATGAAGGCATTGCCGATTTTGTAAAAATTATATGTCTCCACTTCTTGAACACGTTATTTTTCTCCAACTCAAACTTCACCGTTGCAGAATTTTGGTTGAAATACATCGACAATATTGAGGAAACGAATAAGCATGATTAGGCATCTGCTGTGCATGAGTTTCTCATACACTCACTTGATAAATCAACAAGTTCAAAACCTAGCACAGTTACTGGATGTGTCATCTCGCTACTGGTGAGGAAAAAAACATCCTGATATTTCAAAATTTACATACCAATACTCACGTGTACTTAGTAAAAATCACGTGTATTTTGAAAACATACGTGATATTTTCATGTGTATTTTGTAAATACACGTGATATGGGACGTGTATTTTTAAAATACACGTGAAATTGTCACGGGTATTTTGAAAATACAAGTGAAAATGTCACGTGTATTTTGAAAATACACGTCTTATATCACGTGTATTTTGAAAGTACACTTCTACTTTATAAAGTACACTTGTATTTTACAAAGTACACGTGTACTATATTTTGTAAATATAACCAGTGTACTTTCAAAATACACTTGTTATATTTTTTGTTAATATTATAAGTGTACTTTAGAAAGTACATGTGAACTTATATTGACAAAGTACACATGAACTTTGTAAAAATCACGTGTACTTTCAAAATACACTTGTAAAATTTACAAAGTACACGTTTAATTTTGCGTGTATTTTGAAAAAATCACTTATACTTTCCATTATGAATACCTAGGTAATACAATTATTAATATCATTTTGTTTTTTGTATGATCATAGTATTGGGCATGTGAGAAATTTGAAATTATTTCTCCTGTTGAAGAATTTAAAGATAAGACGCCAAAATTCCTGAGGTGGAAATTATCTTCTTTGAGACAATGGTTTGTGAAAAATGACATCTTAACAACAATTTTAAAGCAGTCTATAAATAAACCAGATTGTAAGGACAATTTTGTACAAAAGGAATCTCAGTTTGAAGGGACAAGTTACTCTTTGAACATTTCTACAGAAAGTCCTATACATGCTGATTCATCATCAGAAAAAGTTGCTGAAGATAATGATAATGAGTTTTCACATGGTTGGAATATTTCCCTTAAAAACATTATGACTCCAAAGAAAAATAAGGGAAACGATCAACCAAAGGTTAATTTGGAGGAACAAATTGTTGTTTTGAAAAAGGAAATTGTTGGAAAACAAATAACCAACTACTTAAAGCAACTGAAGACTTTAGTGGTGCACTAGACAAGATAACCTCTTTGGAGGTGGAGAGTGGCATTTTGAATGTACAGTTGCAGGAAGTTCATGATTCACTTTTGGAAGCCCAAGAGGAAATAAAGAAGTTAAAGGTGGAGAATTCCAACCTTTTGAAGGAAAAAGATTTACTAAATAAATTGGAGGTAGAAAATTCCCAACTAGTTGAGTTAAACAATTCTTTAAAAGAAAAGCTTGATCAAGTCACAATGAGTGACTCAGATAGAATTAAAGAATTTGATGAATCATTGAAAAAACAGGTAGAATCATCACGAATTTTGGAACAAAAAAATGGATATTTGTCTCTGAGTAATGAAGATCTCAAAAAAAAGTATGATGATACTTGCAAAAATGAAAAGATGCTGACATAGAAAAGATGACATTGAGGCAGAATCTTGAGGAGTCAGAATTGAAAAGAACTCAATGGGTACTTTTGATTATAAATAATGCAGAGTACACGCAGTTTTCTTAAAGTACACGCAGTTTTATTTGATAGTATTTTTAATGCAGTTTTATTTGATATCAGAAATAATGCAGAGTACATACATTATTTGATTAGAAATAATGCAGTTTTATTCAAGTATTGCTTATAATCTAACATTCTTTTTGTATCACAGGAAAACAATAATAAAATTCTTAATGATGAAATTTCGGAGTTGAAGAAAATGCTTGATGAATCAGCATTGAAAAAAACTGATCAGGTATATATAAAGTACAATAGATATAAACTACACGCGTTTACTTTCTCAAGTAAACAGAAATTATGATGAAAGTACACGTGTATTTTATAAATTTTATAAAATACATGCGTGTATTTCTAAAATACACGCGTTTACTTTATAAAATACACGCGTGTAGTTTATAATATACACAAATTTTGATGAAAAACACAAATTTTATCAAAATACACGTAT
The DNA here is from genome assembly GCA_949130495.1 of Sambucus nigra. Taxonomy (NCBI): domain Eukaryota; kingdom Viridiplantae; phylum Streptophyta; class Magnoliopsida; order Dipsacales; family Adoxaceae; genus Sambucus; species Sambucus nigra. Next base: position 674,875,409 of record OX422212.1, read on the forward strand.
GAGAAAATGAATCATTGTTTCAAAAAATGCTTACAATCCAACATTCCTTGTTTAAATATATCAGGAAAACACTAATAAACAACTCATGCACGAAATTTCGAGTTTGAAGATTGAACTGGCCTCAAAGACAGTTCAGGGCACCCTCGAAATAACCAAAACAAAAGGGACTGTTACTAGAGGACAGAAGAAAAGAAAAGATGACAGCGAAGTCGAGAAGCATGAGCCAATTAAGAAACAAAAAGAGATAAAGCTGAGAAAAGGCCCTCTAACAATAGCTCAACGAATGAAAGAAACTCACTTCAAGTTTGAATCAATCAAAGCATACAAATATCTCGATGAAGCTGCAAAGAAAAAAATTGAAGAGTTTATTCAAAAGGTTGAGCCAGGGTAAAGTGTATTGTTTTATGATTTATCACTTCGCTAATTTATATTTTTTTTGGTGCAAAAGAATAAGGTTATAATTATTATACAATTCTTATTGCTTATATAAAATGCAGGCAATTTATTTTCCAAGGGCTGGTTTCGTATGTCCCATGGGAAGATTTTGTTGAAGTCCCAAGAATAAAGAAATTTCAAGCCAAGTATTTAGTCCAAATATTAGACATTCATTAAATTTCAACATTATTATTTCCTCACCATTTTATATTGTGTGAAACAGATAATACTTGCCTTTAGTGAAGTATTGAGGTTAAAATTGTCAGAGGAAGGGCTCTCCCACTCACACACTTTTTTCTGATTATTGTTGGGTAAGTACAATTAAACCGAAAGCTTTGTGAAACAAAATTTCAGTTTTTTTTTATTAACACAATGTCTATAATTTTTATTCAGATAGAAGCTTGTAGCAAAAATGAAGTCAATTAGAAGGGGGGTTATACATAGATTTATTTGAATACTTAGGCACTTGTAATAATTTATTCATTGTACTAAGACATAACATAGGACATTTCACATTACTTGCGATATACAAAAAAGAAAATAAAGGCTTCCACATGGATTCCCTTCGACCGAATGACAATGAAACAAACACAATATACTTCAATGATGCGAAAAAAATGGTTAGTGCCTAAACTTAATTAGTAATGTTACCTGTACTTATATTATACACGTGTACTTTATCATATAACGCGTGTACTTTGTATTAGTTGCACATAATCACTCAGATTATCAAAGTACACGCATCATATTTTAAAATACACGTGAAATGAACCAATACAAATTACGTGTACTTTAATATTATGCGTGTACTTTTAACTCTTTAGGCAAAGTACACGCATCATATTTTAAAATACACGTGAAATGTACAAATAAAATACACGTGTACTTTAATATTATGCGTGTACTTTTCACTCTTTAATCTTCATATACTCTTTTATTTGTATACACTAAATATTTATCTTCTTAACAGTTTTATGTCTTCCAAAAAACACTGTACCTATTGAAGACTGAAGCAGAAACAATGAAAGTCAATGGTTTTAAAACTCAGAGAAAGTTTGATGAAGGTACGTCAAATGAGTTTACATTGGATGATGATCCATTGACAGAGCAAGAAAAAAGGACAGTAGATTTCTTTTTGGAAAGTGATCTCAAATTTTACCTAATAAGAGATCATAAATGCCCTAAGCAATATAATGGGTAAGCAAAAACTTCATTTCTAAAAATTACTAATTTGTATATTTTCAAAAAATTTCATTCATATCATACTAATTTGTATATTTGTTTTATTTTAATTTCAGTGTTGACTGTGGGGTATTCTGCATGTACTACATTAACCAAATTAACAGAAACAAGGAATGCAAAAATTATTTCAAGACCCTGACATGCTAAAATACAGAGCATATATCCTAAGGGAAATTTTTCTGTCAAAATGTTTCTTCCCCCGAAAGGAGAAAATAATTGATTCAAATATAAACCATATTTGTAATTTATTTTGTGTTATATTGGTTATTGTTTACAATATTTATTACACCAAAATATTTTATTTCCACTGGCGCGGACCACAACCACGTAAGGTATAGACAAACAATGCACCTGAGTGTTATGAAACAATGTACACGCATTTTAACTAAAACTATAAGTGATAATTACTAAGTACACACATGAATTCTTCAAAGAACACGCAATATAAACAATGTACAGGCACTGATTAATGTGATAATTTTTTATTTTTAATTGAAAACTACTTTATATATTTATGCAGAACGACACAATAACCAAAATCAATTTATTAAGCTCAACTACTCACTTCCCAACTACTTCTGGTCAAAGAAATAAATAGCTTTAAATTTTCCTATAAAAGAGTAATATTTGTTCCTTTCTTAACCATTACTTCTAGGGTAAATATTACATAATGACTATTCCAGCAGAAAAGTTGCAAGATACTCTTGAGAGAGATTAAAGAAAAAAAAAAGGCAAATTAAGGAAAATCTTTCCTCATATGAAACTGCCTTTGAGTAATTTCAAACATATGTGAGAAAGGCTACTCTGGACTTTCACCCAATCCCATAGATTTATTTGATGTGGATGAGGACCATCCTCAAACACATAAAGACCTCATGTCTTTCTATAGACAAGAAGTTTCCTTGAAAATTGCCAAGCTAAAGGAGAAGAAGGCGCACCATGAAGGCCTTATAGCTGTCATAGAAGAAGAAATTCGACAGTGGTCGAATTTAATTGACTCTCTTCCTGACACCATAGATGCCTTTAACAAATTTCCCTAATAGAAGCCTTCTTTAGTTTTTTCAGCTTTTGTTATGTGAAAAAATTGTACTTTATTTTTCTATTTTAATAAAAATTGTATTTCTTTCATGCGTGTATTCTCACTTATATCATACACCAAATATAGTATAGTACACGTGAACGTTTATAAAAATGATCACGTATATTATGAAAAATGTAAACATTAATATCATTTATTGTAAAAAAAATTGGTATGTCAAAATATGAGTGTATTGTCAAAATATGTCAAAATATAATTATATCTATTATAATTATAATACACGCAAGTTTTTATAAAGCACACGCACAAGGTATTGTCCCAAACCATTATATAAATGCGTGTACTTTATATATTACGCGTGTACTTTATAAAGTACACGCATAGTCTATAAAGTACACGCTTATTGAAATATTTGTATAATAATGCCGCTGCCAGCGCAGACCATAATACACATAGGAATTTAAGAATATGAGTGACCTAAATGTCTTTTATAAAGTACAAGCACATTATAATCTCCAAAACCATTTTTCAAATAGTACATGCATTTATATACTTCTACTTGATAAAATTACATGCAGAATACATAAAGTACACGTATATTGAATTAGATTTTGGTCATATCAATATGCGTGTACTTTATAAAAACATGTGTGTACACGTATATTTTAATGCGTGTACTTTATATATTATGCGTGTACTTCATAAAGTACACGCATATTTCATCAAGTACACGCATATTATATTTATATTATGCGTGTACTTCATGCGTGTATATCATAAAGTAAACGCATATTTCATCAAGTAAATCTAAATTAAATGTAATAAATAAAGAACACGCATGATTTTATATAGTACACGCAGATTGAATTGACCAAATCCATTTTAAATGCGTGTACTTTAAATATTCTGCGTGTACTTTGTAAAGTACACGCATATTTCATCAAGTACACACATTGATAAAATGGCTTTAGTCTTCAAAATGCGCGTGTACTGTACATAACATGCGTATACAAATGTAAAGTACACGTGAACATCCGAAAAAATGATCATGTGTATTTTATAAAAAATACGTGTACAATTACACAAAACATACTAAAAAATGAGACTAAATACTAAAATTACATTCATTTGTGTGAAACAAATGGTTTATTAATTAATTTATTCAATCAAATGGTTAAAATGAATGAATTCAATAATTTTAAATGTACTCAAATGGGTTCCTTACAAGTAAACCTGTAATGAACCGTTTTACTACACCTCGAACAAGTAACTTCCCTTACCGTGATCTCACTAGAAGACTTTATTCTCTTATTTATTGGCCTGCCTATCGGTCTCTTAGTCATTGGTGGAAGGACATATGGATTTTCAGGTATAGGGATATTTAAGGAAATCAAATGAGGAAGATGAACTATAGGTATCGAGTATGATTTTCTGTAGAAAGATACCTTATAGTACTCCTCAATATACTGGTCCCTTTCTTCCATACAACACAAACATCATGAGAACATGGAAAGCATCTAATTTGCCAACTCTTACAAGAACAAGTCCTTTCTCCTAAGTCAACTGTTGCTCACACTTCTAAATGAACTTCAAATACGTTTTGACTTGAGTGACTAATAGTCCAATGTCGGCTTTTATTCCAATTTTCATTCAGTAACTTTTGAAAAAAGGACATAGCTCATTTGTCCAAGTGTCAGACTCAACAAGTTTGTTTGCATTGAAATTCATAATCTTCACTCTCAATTTATCAAGCATATTTATTACTGATAATGCCTTTCCTCCAATATCCATGAATTAAATGACTCCGCAACACTAGATATCATGTCATCACACCGTTTACAAGGGAAATATGCACAGGAACAATTCTCAGGAGGTAAACTATCAATGAAATCAGTAATAGCAGCTCCTTCATCCTTCTTCAATGCTTCAATATTCTTGTGAAATACATCTACTGAGACAGCATATACACAAGACAAAAAATCTTTAACAATTTTCTTTCGAAATCCAGCACAATTCCATTTTCTTTTTTAGATTCCCTTATAAATGATGTATACAGTAGGAATGTGCAGACAATGGGAAGACCCTCGAAACATCTTCAAGTAATCCATTGTTTCGATATGATATAAATGTTATGTTTCAATATTGATCAACTACTGTACTATGCAAATTGATAAGAAACCACATCCAGTTATCTTCGGTTTCATAATCAACAACAGCATATGCAACAGAAAAAAAGCCTGAAATATAAAAATATATCAAAATTAAAATAAATAACATATCTATGTAGAACACATCGTAAATTAATGCTGCTGGCGCAGACCTTAAAACACATGAGAAATATATTATGTGTTTAATTTAAATTGTTTGTAAATAACAAGACAAAACATAAAAATGTACAGTACACGTGATAAAAATAAAAATGAAAAGTACACATACAATTAACAGAAACCTTCACGTGTACTTGACATGTACTATGTGTGTACTAAATTTGTATTCAACATAACAACATCATCATCAAAGTACACGCATAAAAATGAAAAGTACATGTGAAATTAACAAAAACATTCACGTGTACTTGACATGTACTATGCATGTACTTTAGTTTGTATTCAACATAACAACATCATCATCAAAGTACACGCACAAAAATGAAAAGTATAAGTGAAATTAACAAAAATATTCACGTGTACTTGACATGTACTATGCATGTATTTTAGTTAGTATTACACATAATAAGACATATCATCAAAATACACGCAGAAAAATGAAAAGTACACGTGAATTAAAACAAAGACATTCAAAGGTACTTTATATTTTTATGCTTGTATTTTGATGATCTGGAATGGAACAAACAAAATGTTAATGCAATACACAAAATAAAATATTTAGAATTAATTTACCATTGTTCCCATTCCTTGCAGTTGCTGACAATATTGTTCCACGGTAACGGGTCTTCCAAAAGGCACCATCAAGAAATAAAACAGGTCTGCAGTATTGAAATCCATAAATAAATCCTCTAAACATTACAAATATTCTCTTGAATTTTTTAGTCTCATGTTCCACGTCAAGGATGCAATGCGACCCAGGATTATACTATAATAGAAGGTCATGATAATTATTCATTAATGCATAAAAAACCTTTTCATCACCATGTATATCAACAACAGCTATCTCTTTCGCACGCCATGCATGTTGATAAGCTATATCAAGACCATAATTCTTCTTTATATCTCTAACTACATCAATTGTTCTCAATTGTGGGTTATCTCTAAGATCATCAGTTACCAATGTTGAAACCAACTTGGAGGCTATCATTTTGGTTGACAGACTACGAAAGACACCTCTACATATATGCTCATTATCCATTGCACGTATGTAAAAGTATCCATTTATTGTAGATAATATAGCATGAATTCTCCACATGCAATTCTCAGTAGTCTTTTTAGAGCATTCATCTGTCACTCAAGTTTTATCATTCTTCAAATACACATACTTGAACCCAACCTCAACTGCATACTTTCGCAATTTATCCCGAAATTCCACTACACCTCTGTAACAACCCTCACGTTTGGTAGCCTATTTTATATTTATTTACTATGTGTAGTAATTAATTATAAAATGATGGATGTTGAGTAGATATTAATTTAATATGATAAGGTTAATATTTACTAAAAGGTTGTATGATTACCTGATGATTAGGTAAAAATATTCATGTGGGGTATTATGGTGTCATAAGAAATAAAATGACACTTTATTTTAATATGAAACCGTAACTTAAAATGAGTTATAAAATTTCTAAATGATAATTTGGATAGTGTAGTTAGTCCCGGTAGGTACGAGATAGTCAAAATAGGTGCCATATTACATTTTGGTATTTTGGGCACTTTTGACTGTTTATAGCTTAATAGTGTAGTCGCGTACTATTTTATAGCGTATTAGTCATTTAAGTGGGCTTTTTAGACTTAAGCCCCGTTTTGTTTCCCACCCCTATTCCCATTCTTCCATTTTATACAATTGAGAGAGAGAGAGAAAGGAAGAAAGTCTTGGGAGAGAAAGAGAAATTTGGAGACTCGAGCTTGGATCATTGCCTACACCAAATTAAATCTGCATTTGCATGATCAAGGGAAGTTATCTACTTGCTATTATCTGATTTAAGTAGAATAATTAGTCTTGATAGTTGTGAATTTCTTGTGTTTAACCATTTTAGGGTTTTGTTGAATTTTGGGTATTAACCCTTGGAAATTGATTTGGATGATAAATGTAGTGATGATGGTAGATAGATATACTTAGGGTGTAGTAATTGCAGCAAAAAAATGATTTGAGTTTGGTTGGTTTTGGGTTTGGGAGAAATTTGAAGTATAGAACTCCATAGTCAAAATTGGCTATTCCGCAGGGGCGAACCGATTCGGCCCCTTGGGCGAATCGATTCACATAGATGCAGTTCCCAGGTCTGTGTACCCGAATCGATTCGGGTTAAGGCCGAATCGATTCGGCTGTATGCAGAAGGTTGGTTTTGTCTTCCGAACCGATTCGCTTTATGGCCGAATCGATTCGGCAGGGCGAATCGATTCGGCCCTTGGGGCGAATCGATTCGGTTCCTGCAGTTTTGAGTCATTTTCTTTTTTTTTTATTTTGTTCTTTTTTCCTCAAGCTTAGGATCTAGGAACCTTCTTGAAAGAAGTGAACTTAGAGTCCTAGAGTATTAGTTGAGTTGGTCGTTACCCTAGACTAGAAATGGGTTCATTTGGGGTTTATTCCGGGGAGGTTCAAAGTAATGTTAAGGCATTACTTCTTTTATTAAAATTTTTAGAAGTTAGGAAGTTAAATGCCCTAACTTGGAGACTTATGGGCTTATCAAAATCATATGAACTCTGGGTATTTGTAGGATCATAATGATCATTTGGAGACTTAGTCGGGACTTGTAAATTGAGGAATATCAATGATAATATTCGATGGTTAGGTTCGCAAAAGTGAACTAAGTTAGTAAAGGTATTAGGCTCGAATAATATGAAACAAATTATTTAATAGTTATGGGTTCGAATAAAATGAACCTAAAACATGGATAATGGAAATGAAATTGGTAAATGAGAATTGAATATGAAAATGACATTGGAAAATGTAAATAATCAATTTCTTAATCATGAAATGGAAATTAATAAAATATGGTTGAACACGCCTCTCTAAATGACATCATAAGGGAAGTTCGCTCGTGAGGTGAAGCCCCCTGGAAAATTAACGCAGGGTGGATATAGTCCTAAGCTATGTGAGCGCTGTTATGTATATATATTTTTCTGCGATGGGTAGGAGATTCCGGGTGTGGTCTTGACTACCCCGCAGGCACATGGCCGCTTCCCGATGTATTTCGATAGGTGCCCAGGTTGTCTTATGTTAGGCCCTGGAAGATGATGGTCATTTAGGGGCGCGCACAGTGGGGAAACCCAGACGGGAGGTCTTAGAATCGTTATATGTATATGTATATAACTATATTTTCATCAAGTGGGACTTGATGGTTGTTAAACGCCACAAAGAGCGTATGATAAATGCTATAAAGAGAATGGAGATGTGCCATAAAGAGCACGGAAATGATATATGTGCCATAAAAAGCACTTGATGCAAATGATATTCCTATTAAGGAATGGAAAGATAAAAATGGAAAGTTTAAATTAATGAAATGAAATTATAACTTCTTGATTAAACCAAATAAATGGTTTTATTCCTAATAAGGAATGTAAGAAGGAAATGGGAATGGTATTAATGAGCAAAGGTTATTAAAGTGCTTTAATTCTAAATTCTTGTTTGTAATTGTAGATAGCATGCCATATTATCATCCTTATCATTCATGCATAACTATTCATTTCTATCATGCTTTTTATTTCTTCTGGTGATCATATAGAACCCGACCCTGACCGGTTTACTTTTCTTGTAGTCTATATGATTGTATCCGCTTAGGTGCTCCCCCGCAAGGACGCCCGTTTTGATATTCCCATCCCTTTTGCCTTCGACGAGCTGTAAGGTTTTTCGGGTCATTACAGAACGTTGTATTAGAAGCTTCCATTCTTTTCATTCTAGAAATGTTCGGGTCTTTTCACTCGGGCGTGTGGCCCAAACATTTGTATTTGATTAATGAATGTATTACATAAGATATTAAATTATTGTACGGTGTTCTATGTACCTGTGGACCGACAGCTTATTCGGTCCATTTGTGTACATACGTTTTAGTTATATTATATATTTTGTGGAATTCCACTTGCTTATAAGATTTGGGTTGTTTAAAATTTAATTTTCTTAACTACATTTTAAAAATTTTACACTTTTTGGCAACCCGTTTTCTGATTTATTTGGGTGGTTTTCCCGTATACTCAGCACTTATTATTGATGCTGAGAATGATATCCATCCATGATTCATGTTACGTTTGAGTATCGGGCTGGCCACCCCTTATCTCGGATTTCGGGTTGTCACAGATGGTATCAGAGCATCAGGTTCTAGAGTACTAGGATCTGTGTGGACTTGTCTCGTTATACCGTAGCGTTCTTTGATGTAGGACCTAATGTTAGGACTTCTTTATTGCTTATGTTTGTGATCTTCTGCAAGATAGATTATTTTAACTAGTATTCTAATACTGTTGTTCTTCCATTTCAGATGCTGCCTATCAGAGGTCGCCCAGTGAGACATAATAGGGTTGTAGAAGAGGATGTAGGTCCTCCACTGCTGCCACGAGGGAACCTTAACTTTGCGGATGTAGCAAACATAGTGGCTCAAGCGATTAATGCCGCCATGACCGCAGTGGTCCAACAATTGCCACGGGCTCCAGGTGTTCAAGCTCCTACGGGACTTACTCCGTGGGAAAGGGTTAGGGAGTCCTTTCTAAAGGGCGATCCCCCAGAATTCGAAGGAGGCACGGATGCTGTTAAAGCCAATCAATGGAAGAAAAACATGCAACGCCACCTTCGAATGATAGAATGTAGTGAGGATAAGAAACAAGTCCTTGCCACCTTTAAGCTTATCGGATCTGCGTTACACTGGTGGGAGACGATGACCACACCAGAGCAGAGAGACGCAATGACGATCACTGAGTTCTGGGCTTTGTTTGATCTTAAGTATTTTCCTTCCGCAGTTCAGAGGGAGATGAAGAGGAAGTTGCAAGATGTAGTGCAAGGGGAGAGATTTGTAGCAGAGTATGAAGAGGAGTTCACCCGGTTGGCAAGTTTTGTACCGGACGAGGTGACTCCGGAAGAGAGGAAGATCTCGAAGTTTATGGGATGTCTAAATTGGAGAATCCGACAACACCTACTGGGTAATCCAGCTTTACAAACTTTTGGTGAGGTTATGAATGTAGACTTACTCCATTGCCAGGAACATCGATTATATATGCAGGGTAGAAAGAAAGCTACTGAAATGAGACAAGTAGGAAGGCTTGGTGGGTTTATTGCGGGTGGCAATAATAATGATATGCAAGGACAGGGTGCCTTACAACAGGAAGGTTAGGGTGGCCCTAGAGGTAGAGGTCATCCGAACCGAGGCATTTCCCGATTTAGGAATACCAGAGGTCGAGGTCAGGAGGATATGAAGGGACGGTGCTTCCATTGTGGGGACGCAGGTCATTACAAGAAGGAGTGTCCTCGGATGATTGGGGGTCAGTTTCCTAGGGCCCCGCGGCAGCCATATGTTCAGTTTCCACCTCCGGTACCAATTATGGTTGTTCCTCCGCAGCAGGGACAACTACAGTATGGACGTGATTGTCATATTCAGGAGGCTATGCTTCCTCCAGCTCTGCCGGCACCGCCCGTTATTGAGGGTAAGTTTTTCTTTACTTAGAGTTACGTGAGTATGTGTTATTCGATGCGGGTGTTACGCGCTCATTTGTTTTATGAGCTCTTCTCAGATTACAGATTTGATAAGATCTGCTGAGAGTATTTCTTTTTTAGCGTTGAGTTTTTTTTATTACGTGTGATGGTTCGCTCATTTCTTTTCTTTGTATGTATATAAGAGTTTCTTTTACTAATTTGTGCTTTGAGGCCGATTTACTCGTCCTTAACATGGTCGAGTATGATGTGATATTGGTATGTGATTGTTATGCCTTATCTCCACGACCAACAAAGTTGAGTGGTAGCGTATAGGAGGGGTTCCTTGTCTGGATTCCGCTTCTGCGGGACGCTCCACGCGTGAACCTTAACGACGTTGGGAGTGGAGATATACCACCTTTCCTTTCTTTTATTTTGTGTATATTACGCTCTATCTCCACGATCAACCAGTTAAGTAGGCATGTGTCGGAGGGGTTCCTTGTTTGGATTTCGCTTTGCGAGACACTCCGCCGCATGAACACTTAACGATGTTGTGAGTGGAGAGATGCTATTCTTTCCTTTTATTTTATTTTATTTTATTAATGTGTTGTTGGAAGTTGGGATTGGAAAGTTTAGCTGAATCACGTAGAAGAGTGATTAGGGGCTATTAAAGTGCGACATAGAAGCACTGCATATAGTTCTCTCCTTTGATCGATGCGAGGGAGACTGAGATACGAAGTCGATTTGAGACTTCGGGTTATGCCTAGATAAGAAGGCTATTTAATGAGATGTATATACATTTTATGGGGTAAATAGTTATAAGGCTTTATGGAAAGTAAATGTTTGATTTGTTAGGTTTTCAATTATTTCTATGGTAAGGTATATATAGGTAGAATCTTTTTGATCCTGAATATGTGTCTTAGACCTGTATATCTTGATGACCAACAACGCGAGGTAGTAGTGTAACGGGAGGGTTCCTTGTTTGGATTTCGCTTAGGCGAGACGTCCCACGCACGAAATCGAGCAAATGTCGGGAGTTGGGAAAGGTCTTGGGCACTAGGGATATACTTAATATTAGGTAAATACGACTTAGATAGGGTTTAGTATAAGTAGGTAAACTTTAGGATTTTTTGGACATAAGGCCATTAGTTATGTGACGTTAGTTTAGGAAGGTTGTCGGGAGTTGACCACGAAAAGATTGTGTGTTAACTCAAAAAGGGGTTGGTTCCCTGATCACGAGAAGGGGGTGATCGCTGTATAGGAAGGGAGATGTTACTTCCTGGACAGAATTTAGTCTTTCGTGCGAGCAACACTTCATTGCAAGTTGTCGCAGGAGAGACAGGGGTGGTTAAAACCACAACTATAAGTTGTTGATTTAGGAAACAGAACTCTACTCTTTTGATAGTGAGGGTGTGGTGCGTTTCCATAAGAGAATTTTTGTCCCGAATGAGAAGGACTTAAGAAAGGTAGACATGGTGGAATCTCGTGGCTCTAAGGTTACGGTTCAGCCGGGTGATGACAAAATGTGTTTAGATATGTGTCGCTATTATTAGTGGCGGGGCATAGAAAGGTTGTCGGACTACATGGGGTGCCCTTGATTTTTGTTTCCAACTGAAATAGAATGTTCATTTCCCAATTGTGGCAAGTTTCCAAGCCATGGGAATCAGATTATGGTTAAGCACTTCGTATTATTCTCAAACAGATGGCCAGACCGAGAGGGTAAACCAAATGTTGGAGGTTATGCTCCTTATGTGCGTGCTTGACTTCAAGGGTAGTCGGGAACAGTGTCTCCCACTAGTTAAATTCTCTTATAATGATTTGTATCGATTCACTATTGGGATGGAGCTTTATAAAGCCTCGTATGCTAGGCCTTGTGGTTCTCCCACTTGTTGGATGGAAGTGGGAGATGATAAATTTCTCGGACCTAAGATGATTCAAGATACCTTCTTGAAAATCGAGCTTATTCGAAATCGCAGTCGGATAAACCAAGATCGACAAAAGAGCTATGACGGTACGGGGAGAAGGCATGTGTATATAGAGGTCGGGGACTAAGGGTTGGTGCGAGTGTTGCCTACGAAAGGCATTAAGCATTTTGGGAAGAAAGAGGAAACTTGCACCGCGTTACGTGGGATCTTTCTTATAAATGTTAAGGTGGGTCCGGTAGTCTATTAACTTCCTCTACCGAAGTTCATGACGTGATCCATATCTCCTTTGTAAAGTAGTACAAGAGATGTGATGGTGCCTTTAGGCACATTTCTTTCGAAGATTCTGGGATGCAACTTTCCGTTCCTTATGAGGAGTAGTCAGTGCTATTTTAGAGCAGGGAGACCGGCGATTAAGATCGCTAGTAGTACCTTTAGTTATGGTACAATGTAGTCACCATAGTGTCGAGGAATCGACATGGTATTGCGAGGATGATATGCGGGGAAGTATCCGCATCTCTTCTTGCAAGATACTCCTGAATTTTGGGGGCAAAATTCCCTCTTAAGGGGGGGAGTATGTAACAACCCTCATGTTTGGTAGCCTATTTTATATTTATTTACTATGTGTAGTAATTAATTATAAAATGATGGATGTTGAGTAGATATTAATTTAATATGATAAGGTTAATATTTACTAAAAGGTTGTATGATTACCTGATGATTAAGTAAAAATATTCATGTGGGGTATTATGGTGTCATAAGAAATAAAATGACACTTTATTTTAATATGAAACCGTAACTTAAAATGAGTTATAAAATTTCTAAATGATAATTTGGATAGTGTAGTTAGTCCCGGTAGGTACAAGATAGTCAAAATAGGTGCCATATTACATTTTGGTATTTTGGGCACTTTTGACTGTTTATAGCTTAATAGTGTAGTCGCGTACTATTTTATCGCGTATTAGTCATTTAAGTGGGCTTTTTAGACTTAAGCCCCGTTTTGTTTCCCACCCCTATTCCCATTCTTCCATTTTATACAATTGAGAGAGAGAGAGAAAGGAAGAAAGTCTTGGGAGAGAAAGAGAAATTTGGAGACTCGAGCTTGGATCATTGCCTACACCAAATTAAATCTGCATTTGCATGATCAAGGGAAGTTATCTACTTGCTATTATCTGATTTAAGTAGAATAATTAGTGTTGATAGTTGTGAATTTGTTGTGTTAACCATTTTAGGGTTTTGTTGGATTTTGGGTATTAACCCTTGGAAATTGATTTGGATGATAAATGTAGTGATGATGGTAGATAGATATACTTAGGGTGTAGTAATTGCAGCAAAAAAATGATTTGAGTTTGGTTGGTTTTGGGTTTGGGAGAAATTTGAAGTTTAGAACTCCATAGTCAAAATTGGCTATTCCGCAGGGGCGAATCGATTCGGCACCTTGGGCGAATCGATTCGCATAGATGCAGTTCCTAGGTCTGTGTACCCGAATCGATTCGGGTTAAGGCCGAATCGATTCGGTTGTATGTAGAAGGTTGGTTTTGTCTTCCGAATCGATTCGCTTTAAGGGCGAATCCATTCGACCCTTGGGGCGAATCGATTCGGTTCCTGCAGTTTTGAGTCATTTTTTTTTTTTTAATTTTGTTCTTTTTTCCTCAATCTTAGGATCTAGGAACCTTCTTGAAAGAAGTGAACTTAGAGTCCTAGAGTATTAGTTGAGTTGGTCGTTACCCTAGACTAGAAATGGGTTCATCTGGGGTTTATTCCGGGGAGGTTCAAAGTAATGTTAACGCATTACTTCTTATATTAAAATTTGTAGAAGTTAGGAAGTTAAATGCCCTAACTTGGAGACTTATGGGCTTATCAAAATCATATGAACTCTGGGGATTTGTAGGATCATAATGATCATTTGGAGACTTAGTCGGGACTTGTAAATTGAGGAATATCAATGATAATATTCGATGGTTAGTGTAACAACCCTCGATTCTGGGAGGCTCATTTTATACTAATTTTACCGCATAAGGTAATTATATAAAATGTGGGGACTGGAGTAAATATTAATTTAATGAATTGAAAGTTAATATTTACTAGATTGATGCCTATTTACTGCATGTGAAAGTAAATAACATCAGGTTGCATGTCTGTAGTGTCATGTATTTTATATGGCCTTTTAGTTTAAATGATTTTGGAACTCGAAATAATTTATAAAAATTTCCGGATGCCAGTTTAGAGGGTGTAGTTAGTCTCGGTAGGTGCGAGACAGTCAAAATAAGTGCCATATTGTATTTTTGTATTTCGGGCACTTTTACCTGGTTTTAGCTTATTCGCGTATTTGGGAGTCATTTTAATGTGGTGTTAACCATTTAAGTTGGGAGTTTTAACCTAAGCCACGATTTTAGTCTTCTAAATCCCTTATTTTTTCCCCATTTTATGTCTTGAACATAGAGAGAAAGGAGAGAAAGAAAGAGGAAGAGAAATGGAGAAATGAGAGAGAGATTGAAGATGGAGGATTTGGGATTGCTTCTTCTCCAAATAAATCTGAGATACCAACCCTAAGGCAAGTTTTCTACTTGCTAATATGTAATTTAAGATGCATAAATTGTATGATAATTGTGTATTTCCATTTATGGTTTAAATGTAGAATTTGTGGGATTTAAACCCTAGTCTTGATTTATGTTGAAGAAATTGTGGGTTTTGATGATTAATGATCATGTAGATTAGTTTGGGGTAGATTTTTGTTGTTGGTTGTGTATGAAAAGGAAGAGATTTGGAGTTTGGAGGATTTAGGGTTCAAAACCCTTCGTAACCATTTTTGGCAATTTTGCAGGTTCGAATCGATTCGGCCCTTTGGGCGAATCGATTCGCTAAGGGGAATTGGCAGGTCTGCATAACCCGAATCGATTCGGGGTTAGGGCCGAATCGATTCGGTCAATTTCAGAAGGTTGGTTTGGTTGTCCGAATCGATTCGCTTTCTGGGCGAATCGATTCGCTAGGGCGAATCGATTCGGCCCTTGGGCGAATCGATTCGTTTTCCTGCTGTTTTTGAGTTAATTTTTTTTTTATAACTCAATTTTAATCCTTTTCTTTACATATAGGGACTAGGAACCTTCTTGAATGAAGTAAACGTAGAGTCCTAGAGTGTGAGATGAGTTAGATGTCTACCCTACATTAGGAATGGGTTATGTGGGGATTTTTCCGGGGTTAGGCCTATTAATGATAAGGCATTCTTTTCTTCTAGTTAATTATTATGAAAACTAGGAGATGTAGTGTTATGTTTGGGAGACCTTAGAAGCTTAATTAAGCTATACTAGTTTTGATGGTTTGTATTATCACCCCAAGAATGTTGAGAGAGTCTTGAAGCTCAATTGAGTTATGTTGACCTTGGTGGTTTACATTATCACCATAAAAGAATGTTGGGAGATTTTAAAAGTTCGATTGAACTATATTAACCTTGGTGGTTCATAATAACGCCATAAAGATGAGTTGGAGAATAAATTGAAAGTCATTTCATTCCTTCGAAAGATGATAACCTTGGGGTTTTAAAATAACCTCCTAGAATGCTTGGAGATAATGAAGAGTTTATTTACTCCTTTGAGGTTGTAGGATTAATAAGCTATCGTATGGCTCCGGATATTAAGTTCTATCTATTACTAGAAGTAAACAAATGGTTTCGAATAAAATGAAACATATAATGGAAGTGGTATTGATAGTAGTAAATGATAATTTACTTAATCATGAAACCGGTAAATAATGATTTACTTGATTTTGATATGATAAATAAAATGAATGTTACACACCTCTCTAAATACCATCTTAAGGGAAGTCCGCACGATAGGTGAAGCCCCCTGGCTAATGAATGCAGGGTGGATATAGTCCTAGGCCATGGGAGCGCTTGTGGTTGTATATTTTCTGCGGGGGTAGGGAGATTCCGGGTGTGGTCTTGGCTACCACGCAGGCTCATGGCCGCTTCACGACGTCTTGCGATATAGGTGCCCAGGTTGTCTAATGATAGGCCCTGGAAGATGATGGTCATTCAGGGGCACGCCCAGTGGGGAAACCCGGACGGGCGGTCTTAGAATTCGTTATATGTATATAAATATAACAGTTCATAATCAAGTGGGACTTGATGTATTTTGATATGCCATATAGAGCATGATGGAGTGCCACATAGAGCACATATAAATGCCACAAAGAGGATTTGAAAATGATTATTTTCCTGATAAGGAAAGGATTTTTACAAAGGGTAAAATTTAAATATAATTGCCTTAAAGAGCAAAATATTGTGTTTATAAGTATATTTTCCTGCTAAGGAATAGATATATAAAATAATTAGCACCTTGGGTGAAGTCTTTAGTTTAATGCTGCTTATTCTATTCCTGCTTAGCTTATGTTTAAAATAGCATAGGTAGCTTCTTATTTCTCTTTCTTCACGGTTCATATTACATAACTGTCATACACTTTATTCATCTGGTAATCATATAGAACCGGGCCCTGACCGGTTACATTTTCCTGTTGCATATTCTTCTTGTCTCTGCTCAGGTACTCCGCCGCAAGGATGCCTGATTTAAATTCCTATTCCGATGTTTTCGACGAGCCGTGATGCATTGCGGGTATTACGGGATACATTTGGTATAGACGCTTTCACTTTCATTCTAGTTAAGATCAAGTCTTTTATTCGGGCAAGAGGCCCAAGCTTTTGTATATGTCTAATGAAATGAAATAAGTAACTTATCGTACTTATGTATTATTGGTGTATCAGTTTAGTGACCGGTTACATCTTCGGTCTCTTTATTGTATTCTTGTTGTATTATTTATATCTGTCTTGGGGTTTCCCTTATCTTTCAGGAATTGGGTTGTTTGTTTTCATTTATTTACCTTCAAATTTAAAATTTTTGGGAACCCGTTTTCTGAAATATTGGGTGGTTATCCTGGATACTCTATATTTTGTTATGATGCTGAGAATGATTCCATCCATGATTCCGTTATATTGGAGTATTGGGCCGGCCACCCCTTATTTTGGTGAGCGGGTTGTCACAGATGGTATCAGAGCATCAGGTTCTAGAGTCCTTAGGAATCTGTGTGGACGCCTTAAGTTTTCAGCGTTGCTCTTGATTTGATGTAAAGCCTTAGGATTAAGATCGTTGATTTGCCTTGTGAGATTTCGTTATTCTATCGTGAGGTAGAATCTATAAAATCATTTGCGTATTCGTGTGAGAATAATAGGTCGATAGAAGAAGGGCATTATGGGAAGGTGTGTGGAGAACTGTAAGTTTGGTCGGGGAGGGGGACCGCTTTAGAGGTCGCTCCCTTCTTGTAGCACTTTCTTGTCTTGCTATTACGACTGCAAATTTTAGATGATTTAGTTTCCCAAGTACCGCTAGAAGTAGGAAGTGGTACTAAACTTGAGAATTCACGCGATGTTATATTGAAGTGGAGAAGTTCCCTGTAGTAGAATGGAAGAAAATCCTTCACCCGTAGAAGAAGTGCTGAGATGGTGAAAATGTGGTCACTATATTCGTGGGTGCCAGAAGTTTGGCCCATAGAGAAGCCCGGTGGATACTTGCAATGGCGAGTTTCTCTGGGATAACTGGACTGAGGAGAAGGTTGATTCCCGAATGTTCATAAGACGTTCGGTTAAAGACTAATGGCGAATATGGTGTTGTACGGTTAGAGAAACGAGATCATGCACCATGAAGTGTTAGGCTCCAAAATAGGTGTTGTTAACACTTCTGATGGAGTAAGAATCGTGAAACCCCATTGGTGGACACCCACCTGGGGAGGTTTCGTTGAACTGAGGAAGAGGAGGCCAAGAGCGTGTCCTCTTTTACTGAGAAAGTAAGAGGGACTGCATGGGCAATTATTGTCAGCCAGAGTCGGAATAACGGCTATGATGTGGAGTGTAAAACTACTCATTTTAAACTTCGTTGAGTGGAGAGCAAGGGCAAGAGTAAAGTGCCTGGTTGGGGAGTTGGTGGAGATAATGTTGGTAGGTGTAAGGCTCGAATATGGAGTCTGAGAACCATTAGTATTGACTCGGAGTGCTTGGCACGAACTGTGGTGGGGAATTCTACCTTATAGGTGGGTGGTGTATATTCCTTAGGATAAGATTTAGTAGCATTGTGTCTACGATAGACTCGGGTGTGTATATTGAGCTTGTAGTAGTATTTACGCTATTATAGAAGAATAATTGTATGGCTTCCATGGTATGGAATTTCTGTCTTTTCTTCACTCGATTATGAAGCGAGTGATGATATTTTAAATGTATATGTGTCATATGTGTTACTTGGTTTGAGTGTTCTATTGTTTACTTGCATGGTGTGTGGATGCTATGACTTATCTCCACAACCAACAAAGTTAAGTAGTAATGCATAGGAGGGGTTCCTTGTTTGGATTCCGCTTTTGCGGGACGCTCCACGCGTGAACCTTAACGACGTTGGGAGTGGAGAGATGCCATATTTCCTTTCTCTTATTTCATATATAGAATGCTAAGGTAAGTCTAGAAGTAGAATCTTATTTGTAGAATTGTACCGATCCCGATCATGTGTCTTAGACCGTCACATCTTAATGACCGACAATGCGAGGTAGTAGTGTAACGGGAGGGTTCCTTGTCTGGATTTCACTTCGGCGAGACGTCCCACGCATGAACCCGAGCAAATGTCGGAAGTTGAGTAAGGTCTTGGGAACTAGGGATATATTTAAGTATTATATGCTTACGATTTAGGTAGGGTATATATAGATAGACCTTAGGATTTTTAGGATGTAAGACCTTGAGGGTAGGTGGTGTTAGTTTAGGATGGTTGTTAGGAGTTGACCACGAATAAGTCGTGGGTTAACTCTAAATAGGGATTAGATCCCTAGGAACGAGATTTATGGGGTCTCGAGAGGTTTGGTAGGTTCGGCCGAAGGATATGAGGCATTTCTTATAAATAATGTTACGTTGGTAACTTCATTTCCGGGGAGTTAATAAGGACGGGTGGATCCTCACCCCTAAGCCATGATTGTAAGCTCGAGAGTGAGTTTAATGGGTAAGTTCTGCTAGGATTGGGGAGTAATAATACTAGGGCATAGACTCATTGTTTATGCGTCTCACAAGCTTAAACTTGTGGAAAGTAATATCCCGTGCTTGAATTAAGATTCATCGTAGTAGTGATCACCTTAAATAGATAAAGGCACTACTTCCTGGGCAGGAAATTTGGTCCTTCTCATAAGCAACAAGTTGTTGCAATATGTTGTGGGAGGAATCGAGTTGGTGCTCGGGGTTCAGAAAAACTAGTGATTGGATATTTTTCTCATTCGCTAAGGAAATGCGATTGGGCTAGTGGACGTGTCGAGTAGAGGACTCGTCAGAGATGATGGTAATGGCAGGGAAGGCCAAGTAGAGTGAGTATAACTCAGAAGACTCTATAGCGAGAGCATTTCGATTTGTGATTTACAGTTTCACCTACTCGTGCAAAGAAGAGTAGTGGTGGAACGACGAAGGGTATTCATAGATGTTTACATTGAACTACCGGTATCGAACTGGTCATGATCCCAATTGAGAAAATTGGTGACCGTCGACCCAATCGTTGCTTTTCCACCCATTATGGACGGACTACATGTAGAAGAGTACACTCCATTCTCGATGGGGAATGGTAGAACCGTGGGAGGTGCCTATTATCATAGGGTGGACCGAGACTAGATATTCGTGTCGAAGGTTTAGCAAAAGTTTCCGTGAAATAATGGGAACTAGATGGAAATGGCGCATATCCTACCACCCTAAGGTGGATGGATGAAAGGGAGGAGATTGACTTATGCCGAAAGGCATATTACGAACGTGCGCCTTAGTATACATAGCAGAGGGGAGCGGTAATGGTATGGATGGAGATTTTCATGCAACCATTAGGTTTTGGAGTGGTCTTATGGATCATTTCCTAAGGCATGGTATTGTGAGTGGCCTAGCATGGTCAGTTGAGTAATTTGTAAACTCGTTGGATGGAACCAATGGGTAATATGTTCCTTAGACTTGGAATGGTCTCGGAACATTTCTTTAGAGATTTGGCTTTTAAGCCATACGCCTTGATGAGATACGTCGATGCGGGGGATAGCTGAGTAGCGTTGGGGCTAAGCCACTTAGAGCCGGTATGGATGCCCCGAGGTGAGATGTAACTTAATTCTGAAGATTTGGCTAATTGTGCCAAGTCATGTGGACATCATGTTCCTCCATAGGAAGCTAGAATCGATGGTTAGTGAAGAGCGCCTTGTGCTGCTAGACTAGAGAACAAAAGATGATTGACTATGATCTACAGGGTCGACCTTAGTCTGAGTCCATTTGGGACGTTGCAATAACGAGGAGTTTGCTTAGGAGGGTAGAATCCTAGTTTAGAGTAGTATACCCTTATCAGATTTGGGTATGCCCGAATTTTGGGGGCAAAATTCCCTCTTAAGGGGGGGAGTATGTAACAACCCTCGATTCTGGGAGGCTCATTTTATACTAATTTTACCGCATAAGGTAATTATATAAAATGTGGGGACTGGAGTAAATATTAATTTAATGAATTGAAAGTTAATATTTACTAGATTGATGCATATTTACTGCATGTGAAAGTAAATAACATCAGGTTGCATGTCTGTAGTGTCATGTATTTTATATGGCCTTTTAGTTTAAATGATTTTGGAACTCGAAATAATTTATAAAAATTTCCGGATGCCAGTTTAGAGGGTGTAGTTAGTCTCGGTAGGTGCGAGACAGTCAAAATAAGTGCCATATTGTATTTTTGTATTTCGGGCACTTTTACCTGGTTTTAGCTTATTCGCGTATTTGGGAGTCATTTTAATGTGGTGTTAACCATTTAAGTTGGGAGTTTTAACCTAAGCCACGATTTTAGTCTTCTAAATCCCTTATTTTTTCCCCATTTTATGTCTTGAACATAGAGAGAAAGGAGAGAAAGAAAGAGGAAGAGAAATGGAGAAATGAGAGAGAGATTGAAGATGGAGGATTTGGGATTGCTTCTTCTCCAAATAAATCTGAGATACCAACCCTAAGGCAAGTTTTCTACTTGCTAATATGTAATTTAAGATGCATAAATTGTATGATAATTGTGTATTTCCATTTATGGTTTAAATGTAGAATTTGTGGGATTTAAACCCTAGTCTTGATTTATGTTGAAGAAATTGTGGGTTTTGATGATTAATGATCATGTAGATTAGTTTGGGGTAGATTTTTGTTGTTGGCTGTGTATGAAAAGGAAGAGATTTGGAGTTTGGAGGATTTAGGGTTCAAAACCCTTCGTAGCCATTTTTGGCAATTTTGCAGGTCCGAATCGATTCGGCCCTTTGGGCGAATCGATTCGCTAAGGGGAATTGGCAGGTCTGCATAACCCGAATCGATTCGGGGTTAGGGCCGAATCGATTCGGTCAATTTCAGAAGGTTGGTTTGGTTGTCCGAATCGATTCGCTTTCTGGGCGAATCGATTCATTTTCCTGCTGTTTTTGAGTTAATTTTTTTTTTTATAACTCAATTTTAATCCTTTTCTTTACATATAGGGACTAAATACCTTCTTGAATGAAGTAAACGTAGAGTCCTAGAGTGTGAGATGAGTTAGATGTCTACCCTACATTAGGAATGGGTTATGTGGGGATTTTTCCGGGGTTAGGCCTATTAATGATAAGGCATTCTTTTCTTCTAGTTAATTATTATGAAAACTAGGAGATGTAGTGTTATGTTTGGGAGACCTTAGAAGCTTAATTAAGCTATACTAGTTTTGATGGTTTGTATTATCACCCCAAGAATGTTGAGAGAGTCTTGAAGCTCAATTGAGTTATGTTGACCTTGGTGGTTTATATTATCACCATAAAAGAATGTTGGGAGATTTTAAAAGTTCGATTGAACTATGTTAACCTTGGTGGTTCATAATAACGCCATAAAGATGAGTTGGAGAATAAATTGAAAGTCATTTCATTCCTTCGAAAGATGATAACCTTGGGGTTTTAAAATAACCTCCTAGAATGCTTGGAGATAATGAAGAGTTTATTTACTCCTTTGAGGTTGTAGGATTAATAAGCGATCGTATGGCTCCGGATATTAAGTTCTATCTATTACTAGAAGTAAACAAATGGTTTCGAATAAAATGAAACATATAATGGAAGTGGTATTGATAGTAGTAAATGATAATTTACTTAATCATGAAATCGGTAAATAATGATTTACTTGATTTTGATATGATAAATAAAATGGATGTTACACACCTCTCTAAATACCATCTTAAGGGAAGTCCGCACGATAGGTGAAGCCCCCTGGCTAATGAATGCAGGGTGGATATAGTCCTAGGCCATGGGAGCGCTTGTGGTTGTATATTTTCTGCGGGGGTAGGGAGATTCCGGGTGTGGTCTTGTCTACCACACAGGCTCATGGCCGCTTCCCGACGTCTTGCGATATAGGTGCCCAGGTTGTCTAATGATAGGCCCTGGAAGATGATGGTCATTCAGGGGCGCGCCCAGTGGGGAAACCCGGACGGGCGGTCTTAGAATTTGTTATATGTATATAAATATAACAGTTCATAATCAAGTGGGACTTGATGTATTTTGATATGCCATATAGAGCATGATGGAGTGCCACATAGAGCACATATAAATGCCACAAAGAGCATTTGAAAATGATTATTTTCCTGATAAGGAAAGGATTTTTACAAAGGGTAAAATTTAAATATAATTGCCTTAAAGAGCAAAATATTGTGTTTATAAGTATATTTTCCTGCTAAGGAATAGATATATAAAATAATTAGCACCTTGGGTGAAGTCTTTAGTTTAATGCTGCTTATTCTATTCCTGCTTAGCTTATGTTTAAAATAGCATAGGTAGCTTCTTATTTCTCTTTCTTCACGGTTCATATTACATAACTGTCATACACTTTATTCATCTGGTAATCATATAGAACCGGGCCCTGACCGGTTACATTTTCCTGTTGCATATTCTTCTTGTCTCTGCTCAGGTACTCCGCCGCAAGGATGCCTGATTTAAATTCCTATTCCGATGTTTTCGACGAGCCGTGATGCATTGCGGGTATTACGGGATACATTTGGTATAGACGCTTTCACTTTCATTCTAGTTAAGATCAAGTCTTTTATTCGGGCAAGAGGCCCAAGCTTTTGTATATGTCTAATGAAATGAAATAAGTAACTTATCGTACTTGTGTATTATTGGTGTATCAGTTTAGTGACCGGTTACATCTTCGGTCTCTTTATTGTATTCTTGTTGTATTATTTATATCTGTCTTGGGGTTTCCCTTATCTTTCAGGAATTGGGTTGTTTGTTTTCATTTATTTACCTTCAAATTTAAAATTTTTGGCAACCCGTTTTCTGAAATATTGGGTGGTTATCCTGGATACTCTATACTTTGTTATGATGCTGAGAATGATTCCATCCATGATTCCGTTATATTGGATTATTGGGCTGGCCACCCCTTATTTTGGTGAGCGGGTTGTCACAGTTAGGTTCGCAAAAGTGAACTAAGTTATTAAAAGGTATTAGGCTCGAATAATATGAAACAAATTATTTAATAGTTATGGGTTCGAATAAAATGAACCTAAAACATGGATAATGGAAATGAAATTGGTAAATGAGAATTGAATATGAAAATGACATTGGAAAATGTAAAAAATCAATTTCTTAATCATGAAATGGAAATTAATAAAATATGGTTGAACACACCTCTCTAAATGACATCATAAGGGAAGTTCGCTCGTGAGGTGAAGCCCCCTGGCAAATTAACGCAGAGTGGATATAGTCCTAGGCCATGTGAGCGCTGTTATGTATATATATTTTTCTGTGATGGGTAGGAGATTCCGGGTGTGGTCTTGACTACCCCGCAGGCACATGGCCGCTTCCCGACGTATTTCGATAGGTGCCCAGGTTGTCTTATGTTAGGCCCTGGAAGATGATGGTCATTTAAGGGCGCGCACAGTGGGGAAACCCGGACGGGCGGTCTTAGAATCGTTATATGTATATGTATATAACTATATTTTGATTAAGTGGGACTTGATGGTTGTTAAACGCCACAAAGAGCGTATGATAAATGCTATAAAGAGCATGGAGATGTGCCATAAAGAGCACGGGAATGATATATGTGCCATAAAAAGCACTTGATGCAAATGATATTCCTATTAAGGAATGGAAAGATAAAAATGGAAAGTTTTAATTGATGAAATGAAATTATAACTTCTTGATTAAACCAAATAAATGGTTTTATTCCTAATAAGGAATGTAAGAAGGAAATGGGAATGGTATTAATGAGCAAAGGTTATTAAAGTACTTTCATTCTAAATTCTTGTTTGTAATTGTAGATAGCATGCGATATTATCATCCTTATCATTCATGCATAACTATTCATTTCTATCATGCTTTTTATTTCTTCTGGTGATCATATAGAACCCGGCCCTGACCGGTTTACTTTTCTTGTTGTCTATATGATTGTATCCGCTTAGGTGCTCCCCCGCAAGGACGCCCGTCCCTTTTGCCTTCGACGAGCTGTAAGGTTTTGCGGGTCATTACAGAACGTTGTATTAGAAGCTTCCATTCTTGTTGTTCTAGATATGTTCGGGTCTTTTCACTCGGGCGTGTGGCCCAAACATTTGTATTTGATTAATGAATGTATTACATAAGATATTAAATTATTGTACGGTGTTCTATGTAGCTGTGGACCGACAGCTTATTCGGTCCATTTGTGTACATACGTTTCAGTTATATTATATATTTTGTGGAATTCCACTTGCTTATCAGATTTGGGTTGTTTAAAATTTAATTTTCTTAACTGCATTTTAAAAATTTTACACTTTTTGGCAACCCGTTTTCTGATTTATTTGGGTGGTTTTCCCGTATACTCAGTACTTATTGTTGATGATGAGAATGATATCCATCCATGATTCCTGTTACGTTTGAGTATCGGGCTGGCCACCCCTTATCTCGGATTTCGGGTTGTCACAACCTCTTTCAAAACACTGCTTCTCATGACTTATATATGTCTTACAATCATTCGAAAGATAGACTTTCGACTTACTTGGCTCCACACCTCCAAGATAAAAGTCATTTTCAATGCAACTATTAAAATCATTTGCAATGCCTGATAATAAAGACTCTAACCTCTGTGTATTTGTATCACCACTGTCAATCCTCTCAGAACTCATATTAGCGCAGTCAACCCCTTCAAAAATTCGATTAAAGCATTCAACCCGTTCACAACATGTATTACTTGGCAATACTAATGAATCAATCACATATATCCAAATGAAATTAGCTTTCACGATCAATTGGGACCGCAACATATAGCAAACATCGTTGTCACAAACCAACATGAATTGACATTCATCACCAAATGAATACATCAATGAAAAACTCCCACTTCTCAAATTAGTAAACCTAATACACAACTCATTGCATATGAAATCTAATGAGCTATCTTCAAATATTTCAATAGAAGCCATATTATCCAAATAACAACACCTTGCTATTATACTAGTTACCATAATGTCCTGCAGTAAAAGAGAGACGAAAAATATTTACTTCAAGGTCAACAATTCTAAAAATGTGTGCAATAATTTAATGCATGAAATATCAAAATATTTATATATAATTAATATAAAATTAAAGGCACTATTTAAAAACCTTTACATGAAATAAGAAAGTAGACGAATATTTTCAAAAAAACAATTACATCTACTTTATAAACACTGCGTGTACTTAGGGGTGGCAAATCGGGTCAGTGGCTCGTGTTTTGACCCGACAGGACACGACACGACACGACAAGGTTTTTTCGGACACGAAAACGACACGACACGAATTCGTGTTTTTTTTAGCTGACACAACACGACCCGAATAAAAAATAACACGGCACGACACGACACGACACGACAACCATAATTTCTTAAATTTTAGGCCTAAAAAACACGATAACACGACACGACACGACTCATAATTAAAACACGAACACGACACGACACGACTTCGTGTAAAAAAAACACGACACGAACACGACACGAACACGAAATATCGTGTCAATTTCGGGTCAATTTCGTGTCGTTCCGTGTCGTTTTTTCGTGTCGTTTCTAAAATTGCCACCCCTACGTGTACTTTAAAAACTGATGTCGAACTGGTTAGTTCCGCTGGCGCGGACCTATATCAATAAGTGATTCAATACCAACTCAAAATCAATTACTCTTAAAATTAAAATGAAACATCAATAATATTCATTCAGCACATTCAACTAACAATTACAAATATTGATAAATATAACTTATATATGAAGAATCCAAACATAAATGCATAAAAAATACAAAATCAAAACATATAGAACATATAAAAAACTATTCAATCACATGAATTACGAAATTACAATGAGTCTCTTAAATCAAAACAAAGTACATTGACCTATTGTAATCGATCGAAAATAAAAAAAATCAACTGCTCATAAAGATAAACTTACAAATGATAGAGCCAAGTGATACAGGTAGAATCGATTAAGAACACTGTAACCGATTATTCGACATACGAAAAAAACATCAAGATTAATCTTATTTTCGATTTCGAAGAATAGTTGTTAGTTGCAGAGAAACCTCTAATAGCCGATTAGGTTTATAATTTTTTTAGATTGACAATATTTATATATTGAATATAATCATTTAAAATTTATTTTATTAATTTTTTTATTCAAAATATTTAGTCAAAGGACTAAACCGTAAAAACTACAAAGTAATTTTGCAACCATTTCCCTCTTTAAAACCAAACCCGTACGAGTAGATTCTAACCACCCCAACCTTTTGTCTTACCCTTTCACTTGAGAAACAAACAAGCCAAGGTCAGTTTGGTAACATTACGCCCAACACTGAACTATTTAAACACCACCTCACACCTCCCCAAACCTCAAACTTTCCTCTCCGATAAAACACCCAAAAATGGCATCGGAGCTAATTTTCAGAGGCCACGAGTCTCAACACACCCCAGACTCCTACTCCCTCAAACCCCCAAAAACATGGTACGCCGTCGTTCACCCCATCGACTACATCCTCAGCGAACAACGCCTCCTCTTCGTCCTCATCGGCATCGCAATCGCCACTCTCTTTTTCTCAATCCTCCCCTCCTCTCCCAAACAACCCCAATCCTATTACAACAACAACAACAAACAAATCTCATTTTCATCAATAAATTGCCCATCGGATTTAACCCACCGGTCTATTATTGCCCGGGCCGGGGTTATTAGCTCGGGGGGTAAAATCCCTCTGGGGCTAAAACGAAAGGGGTTGAGAATTGTGGTTACTGGCGGGGCGGGGTTTGTGGGGAGCCATCTGGTGGATCGGTTGATTGAGCGAGGGGATAGTGTGATTGTGGTTGATAATTTTTTCACCGGGAGGAAAGAGAACGTCATGCATCATTTTGGCAACCCTAGGTTTGAGCTCATAAGGCATGATGCGGTGGAGCCCATCTTGTTGGAGGTTGATCAGATCTACCATCTCGCTTGTCCCGCTTCACCCGTTCATTATAAGTTTAATCCCGTCAAGACCATTATATCCTTTCGATATGAAATGAAATGTTTTACAAATCATATGCTTTTTTACTTT